>CM075028.1:3595691-3628181 GCA_037576675.1 Pangasius sanitwongsei
ATTGTGGTGGTGTATAGAGCCAAAAATGTTAGAATTGTGTCGATGTCCCAATATTTATGGACCTGACTGTATATATGGAACAACTTCATAGATTTTAGAAAAATCATCAATGCCCTTGAAACATGTTTCATCCAAACAGAATGTAGAATTCAACAGAAAATATATAACAATTATAAGGAATCTAGGGGCAAACCCTCAGACTGAGAAATTGACTTTTTTTGTTTTGTTTACATAGGTGCTTCCTGGGCATCAACCCTGACACAGGATCAAAATCCAAGAAAAAGCCGGGAGGCATCAATCAGCAGGTTTGTTCTCTGCTCAGAAAACCTTTTGGATGTTGAGTGGATGGCAACATAAACAGATTTTTTGTGCTACATGTATGTAATCTACTCAAATAAAACCTGTGCACGTTCACAAGGTAAAGCAGATACACTTTCACAAGCCAACATACATTTATACATTCAACATTCATTCACACACACATTCATAGGCTGACACAAGTTTCTCGCCATATAGTCATTGCAGTTTGTGGAAGAATTATCAGTGTTCTAGGTATAATGTAATTTGTAATAGTGTCAGTGAAGTTAGAGTTTGACTTGATGTGCACTACACACATGTAGTCCTAACAGTTTAATGCAACAATATGTTTGTTGTGATATTTTTGTATCAAATATGAAAATAAAAAATGTGGAAAAAGTATTGTTCAATCTCGTTTTTTTAAACCTCTATTCTGTAATCATATTGCATTATTGTATTTAATTGTAATTATTATTGCATTACTATTACAGCTGAAACACAATAAAATACAATATATTACTGTACAAATTACAGCTGATAATTGTAATTTTACAGTTATACACTACACAACATTTACGGAACTGTGAAATCACTTTACATAACTTTCATTTTACTGTAATTTACATTAAATTTCTTATTGTAAATTACTGTGAAAGTAATGCAATTATTAGCCAGTAATTTCCTGTGAAATCACAGTGAATATTTTTACAGTGTGACCCATAAAGTCAGAGTCAGGGCATAATGCCACCTGACAGGTTTGGCAGGGGTACTTTGTTTTTCTTTTGAAAGCTTTATCCTGGCATCGACTTGCATTATGTACACCAATCATTAATTAAAGGAGCTGCAGAAATATCTGGCAAGTACTGGTCACTCCCTGCATGTGACAGCTTTTCATATTCTGAATATTTCAGAAGTACGGTGGCTAGAAAGAAACCCATTTCTCACAACAACAACAACAAAAACATCCACACCCATGGTCTGATGAAACCAAGGTACAACTAATTCTAAAAGATATGCTTGGTGCAAAACAAAAACAAGGCAGCTTATCATTCAAAGAACACCATACCCATGATGAAGCATGGTGGCAGAAGCATCAGGCTATGGGGCTGCTTCTCTTCAGCTAGGACTGGGGCTCTATTCAAGATAGAGGGAATCATGGATAGCTCCAAATACTAAGCTATTCAGGCGCAAAACCTGCAGGCTTCTTTAGACAGCTGAAGATGAAGAAAACTTTCACCTTCCAGCATGATAACGACCCAAATCCAAGTTTAAAAAAAAGCAATGGCTTCAGAAGAAGAAGATTAACTTTTTTTTCTTTTGGAATGGCCCAGTCAGAGCCCAGACCTAAATCCTATGGAAAACCTGTGGAATGACTTGAAGAGGTCTATGTACCGATCTGGAGCATTTTTGCAAGGAAGAGTGGAATGAAATTGCCAAATCAAGAGACTCCCACCCTTACACCTGGTAGACTCTTACCCAAAAGGACAGAGTGCCCTATCACAAGCAAGACAGCCTCCTGTTTACACTGCTGTTTACATCTTCTGATGTTTTAGTTTTGGCTGTGCTCCCATGAGACAGTTGATTCAGTATGTTTCTTTTGTCTCAATATCCTGGCCTTGGAGTTTCTCAAACATTGGGATGGTGCAAAAGAAGTTTTGAGTGATTTTTATGTTGAATATCATCGCACATCAGTCACAGCACAAGTTCAGCCACCATGCCACAGGTCTGACCTCTGCCTCCACTTGCCCCCTGGTATAAATCGAATCTATACATGTACCCTAATGCACCAGCTCTTACTCACAC
Source organism: Pangasius sanitwongsei (assembly GCA_037576675.1). Classification (NCBI taxonomy): domain Eukaryota; kingdom Metazoa; phylum Chordata; class Actinopteri; order Siluriformes; family Pangasiidae; genus Pangasius; species Pangasius sanitwongsei. Next base: position 3,597,792 of record CM075028.1, read on the forward strand.
CTTGAAGCCACAAGGCTTGTTTTTTTGGGTACTCTTGAAGAGAATGATCTGTTCATCCACTGACTGGAACTCCTCAGGAGCTATGGCTTCTGAAAAACTGCTTTGCTGCTAATCCAGTACCAGGCAATTCTTAAAGAATTTCTGGGTATCTGAAGAATCATCAACAATCTCATAATCTCCTCAAATCTATTCATTGCAAAGCATCTGCTACTGTTTTTGTGTCGTAGCTTTGTGTTGAATGACAATACATTTGTTTTCTTGGGTATTTTATGTACAATGTCATTCATTCCCAGAAAGATTTTAAGCTGTGATTTATTGAAGCCAAGGGTTTTTTTTCCACTATATAATGCTTGCAAGTTTGTTAGGAAGACTATCTGATCCATTAGTGTCTCAGTGAAGAGACTTGATGAATAAACATATTTTACAGATTTTCCAGAGGTGCTAGTTGCTCCACTTCCCTCTGACATTTTGAATTTATAATTCAACACATAAAACATATATATATTACATGTGACATAACATGTACACATGAAGGAATGCCTCAAAGGAACTTTTATGCTGATACTCACAAAATTACAGTTAATTATACCACAAAATAGCTAACTAACACAGCTGTGGCTAATTACTAAAAATTAAAGAGCCAGCATATTAAATCAATCACTTTGTGGACTGATTTGTAGACATAATTTAGCTAATTTATAATAATTAGCCAAATCTACCAAGCTAACATAGCTGTCTAATGTTTGCAGACAAAGAAAACTGACAAGGTAACTTAGCTACCTTGACAGCTTAGCTAATGATACAACACATACACAAGCTAATTATCAGTCAATTTTAACTTTTAAAGTGATGAAATGAAACTTTCAATGTTATCCTTATATCATGTACTGACTGGTGCTACATTAAGTTAGCTAGCTGTGTGTTGCTATCAAACTGACTAATGTTAGCTTGATTAGACTATTTTATGCTTGCTTAATTATGCAGCATTACATAGTTTTTTGTTTTGTTTTGTTTTGTTTTCAGCTGGTCATTTTTTTTCAGTTGGTCTATCAACACATGAAATATTTAAATTTTCCCATCTCTTCAGCTCTTTCTGACCCTCATAGTCACAAAAACATATTCTTTATGCATTTTAACCCTACAAATGTTATCACAATTAGTCAATACATCACACAATTAGCCCTTAGCCATAATTTGTTGTAATGTCAATGCCTACTGGGTAAGTAAACAACCTTAAGATGCTTTAAGAAGGGGTCTCAATCGAGGACAAGTGGGGCAATGGGACAAGCCAGCTTTAAAAACATTAAAAACATGACTGGAATTCCAACATTTGTGTACCTGTTCCCTGAAACTGGAGACTCATAAAGAGCTCATAATGCCCCATAGAAATACAGTGTGTGTCTGTGTGCGTGTTTGTGTGTCCACTTTTCCGTCCCTCTGGACATTTCTTTTGTCTGAGACACAAAGCCATTCCCTGTAATCAGAGACACACCTGGCCAATCAGCAAACAGCTCATTCATTTTTAATTAAAACCTAACAATTAAACAGCAAACAGGAAATTTCAGAGCTTTTCAAACAAACACGGAGTGGAATAATAAAATAATAAACACCGGCTGCTTTACGAAAGGTGACGACCCACTATCAAATGATCTTTGCTTGTGTGTGTGTGTATGTGTGTGTGTTAGCCTTGAGGTTTTAATATCACACCACACAAAGTGCTGTGTGTTAAACCCAGAATCACAGATCATGTGATTTTCATCAGCACCCATCTGAGGGGAAAAAAACAACATATCCGCGGTGAAACTTCAGCACGTTCTGACACCCACAGCCAACAAAACACATCCGTTACACACATTCAATTAGTCCCTACTTTGCATCATTAGACCTTATGTCATGCATAATTAGCTGTTATGTGCAGAATTAGCGATTATGCTGCATAATTAGCAGTTATGGCACATAATTGGTCACTATGTCGCATAACTTGCTGGTGTATAGTGCAATTAGCAACTATGATGCATAATTAAATGTTAATAAATAAAATGTTGAATAAATAGATGCCAGGTAATTAGTCACTCTGCTTCATAATTAGCTGTTATGTCACATAATTAGCAAACACATATATTGCATAATTACCTTTGTTTCATAATTAGTCTTTGTGTCCTGTAAATAGCCACTACGTTGCATTAGTAACAGTTATGTCATGTAATTAGCAGGGCAAAATGAATCTGTTATGTCACATAATTGGTTTCTATGATGCATGATTCTTTGCTATGGTGAGTAATTAGCTTATATTTTGAAGAATTCATGAATATCTGCAGGTGAACGCCTTCAAGTTTGTGACTGGCTGATCAAATGCCGCAGGGACAGCTGTCAGTCTATGGAAGCAGATTGTAGCTGTGAGGTAGAGGAGGTGTTTATCAGCGGGATGAAGATGAGGTTAAAGACCTGCACCGAGCTCAGTATCCACCTCCCGTTAGCCAATCATCATCCACATCAAAGCAGTTGCATTGCAGAAAAACCAATAATAAGTGCTTCCTTCCTTAACTGCCAGCGTGATAAATTACACGGCTGGAATAAAGCGAATAAGAAGCTCGAGTGGAGATGGATATCAGAAAATGAAATATAACACACATATGGTGCGGCTCTCACATCCTCCAGCGTTTTTAATAAAGGTGATACGTTCTGCTTTTCCAAAGCCACCACTTACGTTTGATGTTTTGGTTTTTTTTTTTCTTCTGAATTGTTTTACAATATATACAGTGCTTCCTACACTGCAATATTGTAGAAATACACTTGCTGTTCACTTTATTAGGAACACCTCTACACCTACTCATTCATGCAATTACCGAAACAGCCAATAATGCGGCGCATTATGCATAAAATCATGCAGACACAGGTCAGGGACTTCAGTCGAAATGTGCTATCAGTGACTTTGACCGTGACATGGTTGTTTCGTGCCAGATGGGCTGGTTAGAGTATTTCAGAAACTGATGATCAGCTGGGATTTTCAAGCACAACAGTCTATAGAGTTTACACAGCATGGTGCGTAAAACAAACAAATAAAACATCCTGTAAGCATCAGTTCTGTGGGCAGAGATGTCTTTTCGATGAAGGAGGTCAGAAACCAATAGCCAGACTGGTTTGAGATGACAGGAAGTCTATGTTAACTCAAATCACCACTCTTTACAATGGTGGTGAGCAGAAAAGCATCTCAAGAAACAAAATATACTATATGGCCACAGGTTTGTGGACACCTGACCGTTTTACCCATATGTGGGTTTTCCCCAAACTGAACAATTTCCCATCACTGGAACTAAGGGGCTCAAACCTGTTCTAGCATGACAATGCCCCTGTGCACTGACTGCACCTCACCTACATCACCTCTACTCCACTCAGCCAAGTTATATATCAGCTCAGCTCTCTGTCATCTCTGCCCTATCTCACCTCAGTCTTATGTCACCTCAGCCCTGGTTCACCTCAGCTCTATATTCCCAAAGCCCTATGTCACCTTGGCAACATGTCACTTTAAAGATCCTGGATCAACTAATACACTCATCAACAACATCTATGAGGATAGACTTCTTAGTGCGTGTTCGTGTGTGTTTGTGCGAAATACGTTTGGTGCTAGCCTTGTAGCTCCAGTGCTAAATTAAGGAAGCAAACTTCATACACCAAACATGTCATAAGTGATCAAACAAGAGGAACACTGTGGAAATTTCATTTCTGTCTGAAGAGAGTATTAAAGAGAAATGGAGTGTTCATTAGAGCCAACATTCAGGAGAACAAGCAAACTTGAAAATATTGACATATCAGAGACTTGGGATGGAGAAGGTGATGTAAAACCTCTGAAATGCTTCCTGTTTCGCCTCGACAGGCCAAAACATAAAAAAGTAAGCAGTAACGTGTGTGTGTGTGTATGTGTGTGTCTGTATAAGGTTGGAAGTCGGACTGTTGTAATGCTGAAGCAATGCAGGAGAAATAAAGAGAAAAACGTTAGTGTGTGTTAGAATTCTATAAAGACAGACGATCATTTTGGGAAATTCAGAGCGATGCTGATAGGTTATAAAGTTACAAAAGAATTTTTATTAAATTTCATCATTTGAAACAGTATTTCTGAAATACGTATTGAACTAAACGGAGCCAAAAGGGAAAACTATGTTATTATTACTGCTACAAAATATGTTCATATGACAAAAAACACAAAAAGTGTCATTTTCTTCAGGAAAAAAAAAAAAAAGATGCAGAAAGTATCATCTTAGACTTTAATATTTTAGGTTTGTTTTTATTTATTTACACACAGTAAGCTTTTCTTGTAACTGATATTTATCTTGATTTTTGTGCACTTTAAGACAAATCAAACTCTATTTGAAATTCATCAAATGTTAACTACTTATGGCACACAGTTTTAGTTTAAAGTTAAACAACTACTGAAACAGACAGATTATTTAGTAGATTACATAGATTTACTAAGTAAAACATGGGTTAAACTTTGAGCTATAACAAACTATTATTATTATTATTATTATTATTATTATTATTATTATTACTAGACATAACATGTTTTTATGATTATATTTTAATGATTTATTATAAGGATGTATTATGTTAAAAAAAATTAGACATAGAATTATTATACTATTTTAAAAGGTCTTTTTTTAATTTATTAATTTTATATATTTTTTTATTTTTTAGACATTTTTTAAAGATAAAACAATTATACATATTTTTTAAAGGTGATGGTTACAGGTAAAATAATTACTATTCATTTTACCCTAATTTTAGATTAGATTAAGTTTTAAATATTCAAAAATAATAACTCTAAAATAATATTTAGATTTCACTTTTTTTTTTTTTTTGTAAAAGTGATTTAATTCGAATATTGTTGGTGGATGAAAAAAAAAATTAAAGTTTTTAAATTAAATTAAAGTTGTGAACTTGGCATGTTGTGCAGGCTACTCTGAACGGCAAAACGTGTTCGCTCACATTCCAACGTGTTTGTTTACAGTAAGCATGATGTTAGCGTGACAATTTATTCTTCTTTTTCATCACCTTCACTTTCATCACCTTCACTTCACACACAATCTGTAATCTCACACACACAATGCACAAACATGCCTGGCCTCTGATAACAGAGTGAGATAAGGTGTGTGTGTGTGTGTGTGTGTGTGTGTGTGTGTGTCTCTGCTGTTCAGTAGTCACTCTTAAACGACTCTTAAACACCAATGAATAAGCTGCATTGTGGTTTGCACCAGTAATCGATTATATGACGCACCTCAGTAATTAAAACGCAACATATAGTTATTGTTATGATGGACTCTTCACTTATCACTTCACCTAAGGCCCTTCAGGAAGGAGGGTGCCTAGGTAGGCAACATCTTGAGTCCTATTCAGAAAGTGACATTACCATCAGTAAAAGTAAAAAATAAATAAATAAAAAAAACAATAGTGTTTACAGTTTTTATTACATTCTATTTCATCATAATATTTATAATTGCTAAAAATAAATGGTTATTTATAAAAAAGTTGGGGGCAGGAATTACTTACAGTAGGATTGTGGGTGGGGATTGTCATGTGATTGGTTACAATGGGATTGATTATAGGTGAGGGCTGTTGTGTGATTGGTTGCAGTGGGATTGATTATAGGTGAGGACTGTTGTGCGTTTGATTACAGTTGGATTATAGGTAAGGATTGCTGTGTGATTGGTTACAATGGGATTGATTATAGGTGAGGACTGTCATGTGATTGGTTACAATGGGATAGATTATAGGTGAGGATTGTTGTGTGATTGGTTACAGTGGGATTATAGGTGAGGATTGTTGTGTGATTGGTTACAGTGGGATTGATTATAGGTGAGTACTGTTGTGTGATTGCTTACAGTAGGATTATAGGTGAGGATTGTTGTGGGATTGTTTACAATGGGACTGATTACAAGAAAGAACTGTTGTGTGATTGGTTACAGTGGGATTGATTATAGGTGAGGACTGTCATGTGATTAGTTGCAGTGGGAATGTGGGTGGGGACTGTCATGTGATTGGTTGCAGTGGGAATGATTATAGGTGAAGACTGTCTTGTGAATGGTTACAGTGGGATTGATGATAGGTGAGGACTGTCGTGTGATTGGTTAAAGTGGGAATGATTATAGGTGAGGACTGTCTTGTGATTGGTTACAGTGTGATTGGTTACAATGGGATTGATTGTAGGTGAAGATTCTCATGTGATTGGTTACAGTGGGATTAGAGGTGAGGACTATCATGTGATTGGTTACAGTGGGATTGATTATAGGTGAGGACCATCATGTGATTATTTACAATGGGGTAGATTATAGGTGAGGAATGTCGTTTGATTGGTTACAGTGGGATTGATTATAGGTGAGGAATGTTGTGTGATTGGTTACAAGGGGATAGATTATAGGTGAGGACTGTCATGTGATTTGTTACAGTGGGATTGATCAGAGGTGAGGACTGATGTGCGATTGCTTACAGTGGCATATAGGTGAGTGTTGTGTGATTGGTTACAGTGTGATTGATTATAGGTGAGGAATGTCGTGTGATTGCTTACAATGGGATTGAGTATAAGTGAGAACTGTTGTGTGATTGCTTACAGTGGAATTATAGGTGAGGATTATTGTGTGATTGGTTACAATGGGATTGATTATAAGTGAGGACTGTCATGTGATTGGTTACAGTGTGATTGATTATAGGTGAGTACTGTCATGTGATTGGTTACAGTGGGAATGTGGGTGGGGACTGTCATGTGATTGGTTACAGTGGGATTGATTATAGGTGAGGACTGTTGTGTGATTCGTTACAATGGGATAGATTATAGGTGAGGACTGACATGTGATTGGTTACAGTGGGATTTATTATAGGCGAGGACTGTCGTGATTGGTTACAGTGGGATTATAGGTGAGGATTGTTGTGTGATTGGTTACGCGAGATTTATTATAGGTGAGTACTGTCATGTGATTGGTTACAGTGGGATTACAGGTGAAGACTACCATGTGATTGGTTACAGTATGATTTATTATAGGTGAGGACTGTCATGTGATTGGTTGCAGTGGGAATGATTGTAGGCGAGGTCTGTCATGTGATTGGTTACAGTCGGATTATAGGTGAGCATTGTTGTGTGATTGGTTACCGTGGGATTGAATATAGGTGAGGACTCTCATGTGATTGATTACAGTGGAATTACAGATAAGGATTGTTGTGTGATTAGTTACAGTGGGATTGATTATATGTGAGGACTCTCATGTGATTGGTTGCAGTGTAATTTATTAAAGGTGAGGACTGTCGCATGATTGGTTACAGTGGGAATGTGGGTGGGGACTGTCATGTGATTGGTTACAGTGGGAGTGATCATAGGTGAGTCCTGTTGTGTGACTGGTTACAATGGGATGGATTATAGGTGAGCCCTTTTGTGTGATTGGTTATAGTGGGTAGGGATTGTCATGTGATTGGTACTAACTACAATTGAATCAATAGCAGGTTGAAATGTTTCAGCAGGTTAAACAGTTTAGCATTTATATTGTTGTAATCTGATTTGTTGATGCATGAGTTTTTATTTCACTCAGGCTACCATCACCATCACCAGTCACCATCATATACACTTTACCATGCTTTCTTTCTTTTTTCAGTGACAAACACAAACTAGCAATTCACAATTGAAAACGTTATATGGGCATGTTCAAGACATATTATTACTAATTTAACAAACCATCAATCCCCCACCCACCTGAAACCCCCAAGGGGCAATTAAAAGAAGACTAAAAATAAACTAATAAACAGAAAAGTAAAGGGGTGCTGCAGGGTGTGATGAGTTGGAAGCCAGACGTTTTTGAGTAGGGCTGTAATATTGGACTAAGAGTGAAATGTTACTGAAACATCACTAAAGGGCAGAGTAAATAAAGCCACTAAAGGCCTGGACCTCAGGGGTTTATCCAAAATGTTAGCAATCAAATATTGACTTGTTCATAGTGGTGGGAACATGACAGTTGCAGAACATGTGACTGAATCAGCAGGACCCTACCTGACTGCATGTTTCACATGACGGGACTGGAAACAGATTTACAATACAGCACTAAGCCCAGTGCTAGTCTATAAAATAGAAATGTACAACAGGGACCAAAGAGCAGACCACATAGCGACAGTGTGTTCTGTTTTTACGCATAGAAATAAACAAGATATGTAGTGTCTGTTTAAATCTGTGTAGAAATTGGTTTCAAATTAGCATTAGCTCTTAAAAGTTAAAGCTCAACATCTCATTAAAGGTGTTTGCGATGGTTCTAGATCTAATAATCTCATAGGTCCAAAGACAACTTGATTGGCAATGACTCTATTGTTCTTAACATAGTTAAGGGCTCTTAGCTTGCTATAAGGGTTCAACTTAGAACCCTGTCTCATAGGGAAACACTTAGTTGTAAGGTTCTACATAGAAACTTCAGGAGAACCCAAATAAACTATTATGTTTAATCTTTTTGTGTATGGAATAGATCTGGCTAGTTTCTCCATCTAGGCTAGGAAAAAGCTACAAAACTCCACGCCTATTTTTCCTAAAACTTCAGAAGGTCCGTCTGTTTCCCTAAAAGCTGCTAAGCCCCATTCCATTTCCCTAAAATACACTAAGTCCTGCCCCTTTTTCCTAAAAGCTAATAAGCTCTATCCCTTTCCTCCAAAAGCTGATAGATTCCACCCTATTTCCCCAAAAGTTAATAAGCCCCACCCCCTTTTACATCGAAGCTGCTAAGCCCCACCCTTTTTAAGCTGTAAAAACTGCCTATTTAAGCAGCAGTAAAGAATGCTGAAGACAATGTAAACTGAAATTATAACATTTTCCTTTCATGATTTCACATGTTTCTGTCTGAAGTTTGCTTTTATTCATCACATTTAATCAATGAATATATGCCATGATGGATTGTGAAAATGGGAAACATTTTCTCACGTTGATAACAGCGTTGTGGCAGAGGGGGTGTGTTCGAGCGGCAGCTATGGACGGAGAGGAGGCGGGTTGATCCTACAAGTACCGTGTGATGATTCTAACCTCTGTGTGATCACAGCGAGTTTACTTACATGTGCTTTGTTTGTTTTTTCAGGGACAAAAAGGAATGCTGTGAACCAGAGACACTGGAGCTTGGAAAGTGTTGATGAACTTGAGCGAGGTGAAAGCCCCAAAGTTTTGGGGCTAGTGTTTTATTTTGGTTGCTCCGTTGAGTTTTGAAAGCTCGCTGAAAAGCTTTAGTAGGAAAAATAAAGTGTGCCCGAAACTTTGTCAATGTCTGCCTGTCTCCCGAGTCCTCTTTCCCATCTTCACCAATTGTGCATTTCCCAATGCCCTGCACTGAATCAGGCTTTGATGGACGGTGGTCTGGTTACACCCCTAGTTCGCCAAGGCCTGATGTGTACTCCCTTGCATTCGTTCCTCTTTCGGCTGTTCCCGTTAGGGGTCGCCACAGCGGATCATTGGTCCGCATATTTGATTTGGCACAGTTTTTACGCTGGATGCCCTTCCTGACGCAACCCTCCCCAATTTTTATCCGGGCTTGGGACCGGCACTGAGAGCGCACTGTTGCACGCAAACCCAGGGGCCGGGAATTGAACCTGAGAGTGAGAGTGGTGTGGCCTAACCACTAGTCCACCAGGGACCATTTGTACTCCCTTGCATACTCACTGATATCCAGTGAGGGAATGCTGGTCCTGGAAATGCCTGGCCGCACCAGCAAACCTGCCTGGGCTTTGTCCCAGTCCTGGTGGGCATGGAAGGTTCTACATGTGTGGAGAGACAGGGAGCTGGGGGAAACCTCAGAGAGGAGGAAAGGGAGGGGACAAAAAACGAGGTGGAAACCGGGTTTGGGGGGTGGTTTCGGGGTCCTGACACATCGACAGAGCTTCAGGCATGCTTTATTTTTCCCAATATCACTCAACATAAAAAAAAAAAAAACTAAATAAATCACTGTCCCAATATTTCAGGGCTTTCACCTCACTCAAGTTCATCAACACTGTCCAAGTTCAGGCTGTAGTGCGTGTGTGGGTCTACATGTGTGTTATGTGTGACCTCGGTCAGCTCTGTCTCTCTCTCTCTGGTTCATGGCATTCCCTTTTTTCACTGAAAGGACAAACAAAGCACACGTAAGTAAACTCGCCATGATCACACACAGGTGAGAATCATCATACGTTACATGCCTGTTCAATTTTTTTTTAAGCCTAGAATGATATTCAGAGGTCAAATTCACTATCATGCCAGCTCATAGCCAATCAGAATGCACTGCACCATACTGATAGCCTATTAACGAATAATACACCAGATCCTGGAAGTGAGTTGAGCTTCATGACTAGTTTGAATATGAGGGATTAGCAGATGTGCTAAAGCGGGCAGCTGAGGTGAGGATGATTTGCCTAAAGGAAATACAGATGGATGTTTATGTAAAACAATTGCATGCAAATCAGTCAGAGCCAGAGATCGCTTCAGGCTCGAGCTCTGCTCCCTACGAAGAGCTGTTGCGTCCTTTTGGCCACAGGATATCTCTTTCGTCCGCAATGCAAAACAGGTGGAACTTTTCCAAACGTGCCGTGTTATCAGTCTTACAGTATAACAGCTGTTAGGATGTTGTCTAATAAACAAACGAGCAAATAAATAAGTCAACCTTTTTGACTTCAAAAACAATAAATGACAAATTTTGAGATTTTTTTTTTAAATGTATTCTTATTTACTGTAATTATACAGCATGAATAAAAAGAATAAAATTGTATATGAAACATTCCGAAGACTGGTGGAATGACATTTACTCTTTATGATGTATCTTATGTTTATGTTTTGTTATTTTTAAGTATTATTGTTCTAGTATTTATATATTTTAATACAAACTAACATGTGATGATTGAACTCCCCAACAAAAGACCATAAATATAGACAAACCTAAATGCCACCTGAGGCAAGAAGCTGTGTGTGTGTGTGTGTGTGTGTGTGTGTGGTAGATCGTGCATATCTGCCGCACTAACAGCAGGAGGAGCTCAGGTGCAGTTCTGTGTGCTCCTAACTCCACACACACACACACACAAACACACACACACACTAAGCAGAAGCGACAGCAGCAGAAGAGGCAGAAGAGCTGGACGGTGAAGCGCGAGCTCCGTTTAAACCGGGGATCTGGGGAATTCATTTTAACGCACGTGCCATTCAGCGCGTTCACCAATGGGACGTTTCCGGTCCTCGGTGCTTCTCTTTTTACCAATTTCGGATTTTTAAATTTTTTTTTTTTTTAATCTGATCTGATTAAAAGGCGGATGAAGTGACGGGTGGATTTACCTGCAAGTGCGGTGAGTGCGATTTAATATTTTTTATTATTATTATTATTTTAATAATTCGGCTAAAATGTATATGAGCGCGTGCGTGCGTGCCATGTCCTCTGGTAGTTAATGATAGTGTCATGCTGTTCAATATTATTAATATTAGTATAGTTCTGCGGCTCGTATGTGAACTTTGGAGGACGTGCCAGAGACTGACTGCGTCTTTTCCCTCACACACACACTCACACACACTCACACACTTTCTCCTGACACTAGCCCCATAACATCTAAACGCATTTGCATACAAAAACATACAAATCTGAAGGCATTTGCATGCACGCGCCGACATTCGCGAGACTGTCTCATTTGTCGTGTCATTAACTGGCAGTTTCTGTACTAAAAGCCGCGCGCGCGGCAGCGATCATTTAAGCACGCGCTGTTCAAGCAGTGAAGTGTTAGTGGTGGCAGTTGAGGAGCGCGCGCCGCTTGTGTTAAAGAAACCGAGGGAAGACAGTAAAAAAAAAAAAAACAGTGCAATCTAGTGGAGTCGAGAAAAAAAAAAAACAGGAAAGAAATCACGGGACAAAAGAAAGTAACCGTGGAACACAGAGGGACCTGGGAGAATAAGGGGCCCTGGGAATTAGGGAGCAAGGGGATATGGGAGAATAAGTACACAGTGCGTTGGGTAAGGGAACACTGCACACGGCGACAAGCAAGGAGACACAGAGATGTAGGGACTGTGGGAAGGAGGGAGCACTAGAAACTAGGGAAGATTGAAAACTAAAGAACACTGAAAATTGGGGTACAGTGGAAACAATGGAACCATGAAAAGTAAGGAACACTGGAACGTAGGGAACACTAGAAACCAGGGGATATTGAAAACACTGGAAAGTAGGGAACACTGGAAGGTAGGGAACACTGGAAACTAGGGAACACTGGAAAGTAGGGAACACTAGAAACCAGGGGATATTGAAAACACTAGTAACTAGGGAACACTGGAAAGTAGGGAACACTGGAAACTAGGGAACACTGGAAAGTAGGGAACACTGGAACGTAGGGAACACTAGAAACCAGGGGATATTGAAAACACTAGCAACTAGGGAACACTGGAAACTAGGGAACACTGGAAAGTAGGGAACACTAGAAACTAGGGAACACTGGAAACTAGGGAACACTGGAAAGTAGAGAACACTAGAAACCAGGGGATATTGAAAACACTAGTAACTCAGGAACACTGGAAACTAGGGAACACTGAAAATTGGGGTACAGTGGAAAGTAGGGAACACTAGAAACTAGGGAATGCTAAAAAACTAGGGAACACTTGAAACTAGGGAACACTGGAAAGTAGGGAACACTGGAAAGTAGGTAACACTGAAAATTGGGGTACAGTGGAACCAAGGGAGCCGTGAAAAATAAGGAACTGTGGGAAACAGTGAACACTAGTGGATATTGAAAAATAAGGAGCACTAGAAACTAGGGAACAATGGAAAGTAGGGAGCACTAGAAACTAGGGAACAATGGAAAGTAGGGAGCACTAGAAACCAGTGGATATAGAAAAAACTTTGGATGGTTCATGGTATGTAGTTTTCTTAAGGAAACACTTTCTGCAACACACTCTCCACATGCAATGCACACTCTCCACAAGCAACGCACACTCTCCACATGCAATGCACACTCTCCACATGCAATGCACACTCTCCACATGCAATACACACTCTCCACATGCAATAGACACTCTCCACAAGCAACACACACTCTCCACAAGCAACACATACTCTCCACAAGCAACACACACTCTCCACAAGCAACACACACTCTCCACAAGCAACACACACTCTCCACATGCATTACACACTCTCCACAAGCAACACACACTCTCCACAAGCAACACATACTCTCCACAAGCAACACACACTCTCCACATGCAATACACACTCTCCACATGCAATACACACTCTCCACAAGCAACACACACTCTCCACATGCAATACACACTCTCCACAAGCAACACACACTCTCCACATGCTATCCATGCACTCTCCACATGCTATCCATACACTCTCCACAAGCAACACACACCCTTCACATGCAACACACACCCTTCATGTGCAACACACACTCTCCACAAGCAACACACACTCTCCACATGCTATCCATGCACTCTCCACACGCAACACACACCCTTCATGTGCAACACACACTCTCCACATGCAACACACACTCTCCACACGCAACACACATTCTCCACATGCTATCCATACACTCTCCACACGCAACACACACCCTTCACATGCAACACACACCCTTCATGTGCAACACACACTCTCCACATGCAACACACACTCTCCACATCCAACACACACTCTCCACATGCAAAACACACTCTCCACACACAACACATACCCTAGACACAACACACACTCTCCACATGCAACACACACACTCTCCACACACAACACATACCCTAGACACACAACACACACTCTCCACATGCAACACACACACTCTCCAAATTTAATACACACTCTCTCTACAATACACTCTGTACATTCAATATACACTCTTCATGTGGAATACAGCCTTTTTACGTGCAAGACACTCTGTACATGTAATGTACACTGTACATGCGATACACACTCCGCACATGGAGTACACACTTCTTACATGCAGTACACATTCCTCACATGCAGCACACACTCTCCAAATGATTTCTTTCTCTATCTCTCTTTCACTTTCTCTCTCTCTCTCTCTCTCTCTCTCTCGCTCTTGCTCTTTCTTAGCTCAGAATGTGGAATGTGAATGTGTGTGTAAGCAATAAACGCTGAATAAATAAATGTCTCCTTACAGAAGACTTCACCATTTCAATGATTACACACTTTTTTTAAAAATATGTTTATGTAGAGCGTCCACTGCACAAGTCCCTGTGAATGAGCTGTTACTATAGAAACAATAATACAGTGCGTTAATAGCAACCTGAGATTTGCAGCTGCAGTACTGTAAGAGATGCTGTTAAAGGAAATGAATCAATACCTTCTAACCAGTAAGAATCAAGAATTCAGTAGCGCTGTGGAATAGTAATAAGTACTGAATAACTGGATGTTAGCCACATTGTATGCCTAATGTCTGTGCAAACAGCACGTACATATAATATAGAAGTACACATTTCTGAAAGCTAGAACCCGAGTTAACGGCGAAAGAGCCTTAAATGTCTCTGTAGCGCGAAGAGGTGCATGATTTCTATTCTCGTTCCATTGTTTCTAAACAATACTGGATGCCTGAAAGTTGGCGAAAGTATCCGAGTCATGTTTTTACATCTATTCTTAGTAGTTTGTTTCTTTTTCTTCTTTACACAACTCGAGAGCCTTGTTGGAGTATTGGGATCAAGCTGATATTATAAAAAAAAAGAAAAACAAATCTAAAAAAATTTTGAATAGTTAGCCAGATAAATGAATCAGGAAAGTCTGTGACCAGTCAGCAGCATTCTATATGGTAAGCTCCGCCCCTAAACATAACTGATTTGATGATGAGCATTAACTCTGGAGCAAGTACTAAAAGGGTTCAGGCCCAGAAAGAAAACCCAAGTCAGTGGAAATCTGGTTTCTGAAGAAAAAGTTCTTAAAAAGGTTCCTCTGATGGAAAAATGCCCTATGATCAATATAGCACTCTACTGAAACAATTGATTGGTTAAGCCGCAGATAAGGGGCGGGGTTAATGTTAATGTTACCTTTCCAGCAGTAGCTATTCAGTGTTGTGTTGGTGTGTGTATTTTCCCCATGATGTTAAAGTTGAATACCAATCAGCAATGTTCTGTATGGCAAGCTCCGCCCCTAATAGTCCCTGGGCTGCAAATTAGCATTAGGGCCATACTTGCGAAATAAGGTGACACTACAGTATGTTTATACGGCGTTTTAAATCATGGCGGGTGAGGGCGTTTTCGTACGCGTTTGGCCAAGCAACGTCTACTTACGTCATGGATAGTACCAGTTGTGCTGGTTAGACCCTGCTCCGGAGTAGGAGCTCATTTGGTTCTCGGAAAAGGCAGTCCGGTACTAAAATCGCACCCAGTTCCGGAGGTGCGAAAACGCCAAAAAGTGGGTAGTTCCACAATTAGTCAGGTACCATGAAAAGGTTCCTGCAGTGCAAAAGGCCCTATTGACTTTGTAGCAGGAACTAAAAGGGTTCCATGAACTGTGACCCAGGAAACCAGTGGAAATGTGGTTTTTGAAAAAAGTTCCTAAAAAGGTTCCTCTGGTGGAGACATGCCCTAAAGCAGTGGTCGTCAACCTGTCGATCGTAATCTACCGGTTGATTGCTGAGGCGTTTTAAGTCGATTGCACTGTCCATTCGTGCACTGTCAATGATCGCAACACATTTTAAAATAAAAAAAAGCATGCAATGGTAAAACATCCAATGCATGTGCTGAAAGAAAAGATTGTCTGCTTGATAATTCGCCATGTGTTAATGTTGTCGAAAAGGGGTAAATCTGGACCACCATCACACCACTTACCATCCGAAATTCAAGATGCTTAGATTATACGGGGCGTCTGCCGAACAAGTACCTGTGTATGAGCTGTTACTATAGAAACAATAACATATTAGAAGGATTAATATTAACATTTCATGTTACAGCTGGAACTACCTGTGCTGTTATACGAAAACAACGCACACCTATTGACCAATCAGATTTGAGCATTCAACTGCGCTGTGGTATAACGTATTAACGGTGATAACGTTTCTGTTCCTATCATTGCCTATTGAAATTTGAGCCATGCTAATTGAATCCTGTACTATTAGATGAACTGCTTTACTGTTAGTGAAGAAAAATGGCATTACTCTTGGCTTGTTTATTTTGGCAACATACAGTGTCGTAGAGCTTTTGTGGCACCTTAATGTACATAAAAATGACTATTTTATGCCAGGATGAGGGCGGAGCTAGCAATTATAGCTTGAATAACAGTTTTATTCATACTAAGTACAACTTAATCACCAAGACACCTAGGACATTTACATGCTGTGTGTGCGTGGGTCTGTGTTGTGTGTGGACAGCCTGGTCTCACATTATTTAGAGATCAAGCACCAGCTGGTGCTTCCAGATGTTCATTTTTCATTTCACATTCAATTCTATCCCGTTGATCTAATAACTAATGTCTGTGAAATAATTACAGCTAATCTGCTTAGCAACCAAGTGTGCAGCTAAACTTCTCTTAAACTTAAGCCACGAATCACTTTGTCAAATTGCATTGAGAACATCACAAAACATTAAAGAGGATAAAATAAAAAATGTTGTCCAATGCAGTTAATTAGCCAGGACATGTTTTTTTTACAGGCTAATATCATAAACAAGGCGGTTATTAGCATGTAAGACCGAGCGGTTAGCATATGTGGCTGATTAGCATTCACTCTGCTCACTAGCCAATCGAAAACTTTACTGCTTAGACCATATAACTAATAACTACTTAGCCTAGCTAGAATTAATATTATCTCTGTGTTAAGTAGCCAGCCAAGTTTGAAAACAGTCTAGCTATGTATGTGTGTGTGTGTGTGTGTGTATGTGTGTACAAATTCAATAGCAAGCTAGCCAGCTTGAGGCTAAATACTGTAATGATCAAACTGTATAATGTATGCAATACTTCAAAGTTAAACACCTCAGGCAATGAGCTGATAATCATGATTAGCCAATCACAAGCTGTCTCGTATGACATAACCATTAGCATAAATGTCTAGTTCTTTGGCTTTATGTAGTGTTTAGCACAAAATACTGGATTTAATTTCAAATTTCAATGCATAAATGATAACGTTACCTTTCCAGCATTAGCTAGTCAATGTTAGGTAGCTAGTCGAGTTTGCAAACCAAAACAAGCTAGCTAATTTTAGTTAATAAAATGTCCTCTAGGAAAAAAAAAATGGTTTATTGTGTTTAGTTTTACTACGATGCTAAAAATGAACACTAATATATATTCTGGTGACCTCAAAATAGTGGACTAGCCATGTGAGGCTTGTCATCGTGATGACTAATGAAAAGATGAAAACCACACGTTCAGTCTGTTTAGCTAGCTCAGTGCGCTAAGAGTGTGTTATTACTAGCTTTAGCGTAATGGATTTCTAACTCCTTCCGTCAGTGTTGTAAACAGCAGCTGTTATTGCGACATTTCAAGACATGAAGCTTGCTGGCTGTAAACACAAAACACAACCTCAGTGGTGCTGCAAAGCCACTAGTTGCTAACAGCTTAAATATTTCATGAGGAGCGGCCATATAGGCGCAGTTAAAGTGTAAATATTAGATAGTTTCATGCACTAAAATTGAAATAAGCAGCTTTTCCTGACATTATTAAATGAGACATCATGCTCTGCCTGAGCGTTCAGGTTGCTGTGGTTTGCGAAAAAACGCTAATAAGCTACTGAAAATAACAGCCCATTACAGCATCTCCTGAAATTCAGCCATGACACGCAAACAAAGAGAGACAGGAGAAATATTTCCTCAGTGACAGCGAGGGTTTGTTACCCCAAATCACTGCTTTTTCCATCCAGAAAAAAATACTTTTAAAACGTTTAATATAAATGAGGTAATATCTATTTTGTGTAGTAAAGTACATTTTTATGAGCTAAGAGGGATTTTTAAATATTTAAAATGAATTTCTAACATTGTAAAAACAAAAAAAAGTGAAAAAAAAAGAAATAGAAATAAAATAAATTCCAAAGATAAATCATAGAAACAGGCAGCAATTGTTCATTTTTTTTTACCAGATATATATATATATATATATAGATATATAGATATATAGATAGATATATAGATATATAATTTTTGTGAAGCCGTAAATCTTCAAGAAAAAGTTTTAAAAAATCTTTCAGTAGGGTTGCCTTTAAAAAAAGGCAGCTTTTATAGAAATATGAAATAGAATAAATAGAATATGTTAAATAGAAATATGTTTTCTAAAGTGGAGCAGCTTTTTATTTAAAGCTGGCTCATTACATTTTGTGTTAATCTTTTTTATTCTTTATTTAATCTGGATTTTTTTTTTTTTTTAACAAATGCCCATTTGTATTTAAAATAATGCAAAACATTGACTGATTCACATATTTATGATGCATACTGTATATATGATATAAGGAGGCATGGCTTCCGTGTCTCAGTCTAATTAACGAGCCACCAGGTTAAAGATCAGTGTGTATTAGTTGAACAAATTCTGTTGTATTTGTCATGAAACAGCAACAGTACGTTTCTCTGCAACGCCTGAGATTAGGAGAAGAAAATAAGTGGTTTTGTTAGGACGCTTATTTGCATATTGCTGAATTGCAAAAGTCACGATTAACAACTGGAAAGCAAAATGATGAATCATCCTGAGTGACATTTGTTTGGCTAAATTTACTTATGATGGTGTGTGTGATTTATGATTGCGTGCTGAACACCTCCTGATCTGTTGCCATTTCATACAAAACTGCAGATGAATTAAACACTAATTTATCAGCACCATAGAAACATGACATGTGCTTGGAGGAAAGTGTGTTTTTTCAGCGCACCCTGATTGACGCTGGGATTTACAAGTAGCACAACTGGCTGCTTTTTTCAGTGCCTCATTATTTAGCATGCGTGGGAGGCTGAAATCTCGGCTTCAGCGAGTCCTAATGGGGTAGCAGGCCTTTCCGCTTGTGAGCTGTTTTAATCTCATTTCGTGCGCCCCGTGCCCGTGTCCCCGGGTGGGAATAAACGAGCAGCGTTTGATCGTTTCATCTCTTCCTTGTGCCCACGGCCTGGGTTTTTTTTTCCTGCCACTGTTTGATTTCAGCAGGGAAATCGATTGTCTGTAGCATCGCTGTCAAACAGATGTGCCGCTGCTGCGTCGTCACGTCAGCTCAAAATTGCGTTACACCTGATGAAAAATGAGTGGATGTATGTCTCACTGCAGGAACAGCGCTAGGACAATGTAAGCAACCTCACAGGACAAGCTATCAAAGCATGCATTGTGAATACATAAATAGCACTGAAGGTCAGCCAGCCGAGGAAGAATTAATAATAAAAAAAAAATATCCAGATCCCAATCAGGATACATTACATCATGGAAAAATGAAATGAGTCATTTAAACAAATAGATACTGTATGAACTTGTGCATAATATTTCTTTATTGCTTCTCTCGATATCTTGTGTTTTAATTAACGATTTCCTTTTGCTTTTCTTTGTTTTGTTTTTTTTGTTTTTGCCCCTCTTTTTCTTCTTTCCCCAAGAAAACAACAACAAAACTTTATATAGTGCTAACAATGTCTGGATTGTCGTCTGAAAAGGGGGGTCGGGGGTGGGGGGTTGCGGGGTGAAGATAGTGTGGGGGTAGTAAAAACATATCAACATTTTCATTGATTGGGCAGTATGGTAAACACATCATCATATGTTAACATATTTAACTTTTTTTTTTTACGTTTACCTTTTTGCACTTAATTTATTACAGTATTTGGCAGACTGATTCAGCAGTTATGATAAAAAGCTCTTATATAGGAGTAGAAAAAAATACCAAAAATTTGTATTAATTAAATGAAATAATAAAATAATAAATGAAGTGTCAAAATGATACGTTTTGACACCATTCATTTGACCAAATTATTCTTGAGTGACAGTTAATTGTAAAAAGTTTAAAAAAATTGTGCAGCTACGAAATCACAGGTTATATATATTAATGCACTTGTACTAATACGTTAGCGTAACAGCTCATTCACAGGGACGTCTATGGCTGATGCTCCAACTAAACAGTTTAAAAATGGGTGTAGTCATAGATGTGGTGAGGTTTTCTGTTAGGAGATGTTTATTTAACATTTACAGAAGGAGTCTCCAGTGTCAGGACTTTGTAACAGTCAGAGGTAAGGCTGTAACTTTGAATTTTCAGACACAGGAAAGTTTTAAGCACAGAGGAATTTATTCCAGTGAGAGCCACTGAATTTTCTTAGAGCACAGCCTTTAACCAAATGATCTTCGACATGAAAAAGTCTGCTGTAAAGCTTAATGAAGCTCCTGTCTGTGGCTTCTGAACCCCTGTGAACCATTGACAGCTAAAAACCAACATTTTTTGAGATGGTACACATTGCTAGAGGGATTATGTAAATTGCAGAGATTAGAAGCAGGTGAGCAACTGATGACACAAGCTTTTGACTTAAATGTTTAAAAAAAAAAAACTAAACCTCAGATGTTCAGACAAGCATGTATATTCCAGATTTCAGCAATTATGGTCTAATAAATCCTTTTCAATATTTTCTCACCTAAATGTTATTCTTTCTTCAGTTTCCCTCATGTTCTGGTAACTAATTCCTCCTTTTCTCCTTTTTCTTGTCTTTGCAGACACCCAAGAGAGACAATGCTGGCCAGGATTGTGTTCCTTTGTTCCTTTTTAGCTTGTGCTAGTTTTCAGGAGGATGAGAGCCCTAAGGTGTCGTTTGGAGGAGCTTGTGAAACGTTGTGCACTTGTGAGGAGAAAGATGGAGTGTTGCACATAAACTGTGAGGAGAGGAACATTAACAAGATCTCTCAAATCGAGGTACCTTCAGATAGACCTTTCCATCTGAATCTATACAAAAACGATATTGTGGAGCTGCTCCTAGAGGACATGGAGGCTTTCAGGAATGCAGTCACCTTGCATCTGGGCAGTAACAGCATACAGGAGCTGGTGCCTGGAGTTTTTGGTGCACTAGGCTCCTTGAAGAAGTTGCACATCAACAGTAATTTCCTGGTGATGTTGAAGGAGGATACTTTTCATGGCTTGGTAAATTTGGAATACCTCCAGGCAGACACAAACTTTATCCGAGTCGTGGAGCCTGGGGCTTTCAGCAAACTTGTCCGTCTCAAAGTCCTGATCCTCAACGACAACTCCATTGAGTTCCTTCCCAGCAACATCTTCCGATTCGTGCCTCTGACTCATTTGGATCTACGTGGAAACAACTTGCAGACTCTGCCTTACGTGGGCTTTCTGGAGCACATCGGTCGCATCATTGAGCTTCTGCTAGAGGACAACGACTGGGTCTGTGACTGCCAGAACCTTCATCTGAAGATCTGGATTGAGAACATGCGAGCACAGTCGGCCATTGGGGAAGTGGTTTGCGGCAGTCCCCAGCATCTCAAGGGTATCCCTCTGGCCAAAGTGAAACGGGATGTATTGTGCCCATCCCATGCGGATATAAACTTTGAGGAGCCGTCCAAGTCTCTGGACATGGTGGTCACCCCTTCCACAAAGGTCGTTCAAATACCAGACTCAAGAAATGATGCAAAGATCCCCACACCTTCTCATGTCCCAAAGACATCTTGTGCATCACAGTGTTCATGTCATAACCATCCTAGTGCTGGGTTCCTCATCCACTGTGAGGATAAGGGCATCCAGAGGATATCAGATCTTGGAATTTTTCAGCAAAGCCCTAGTAAGCTTGTTTTAACTGGGAACATGATAGAGAGACTCCTAAAATATGATTTTGTTACATATGACAGTTTGGAATTGCTGAATCTGGCAAACAACCAAATAAACTATATAGACAATGAAACTTTCCTGAGTTTGAGCAGTCTGAAAAAGTTGTACCTAAATGGTAACAGGATAGACAAGATTACTGCAACTATGTTCGTCGGCCTCCACAATCTGGAATACTTGTACTTGGAATATAATGCAATCAGGGAGATCGAGGCAGGATCATTCAACCCTTTGACAAACCTAAAGCTCCTGTTCTTAAATAACAACCAGCTCAGCGCTCTACCAGCACAGATATTTAGAAACGTCCCCTTGACCAAGTTGAATTTGAGAAACAATCTATTCATGCACCTGCAGGTCAGCAATGTGTTGGAGCAGCTTGACTTCCTGGAACAGATTTACCTTGAGGACAATCCTTGGGACTGCACATGTGATCTAGTCAGCATGAAGCAATGGCTGGAGAAGCTGAAAAAGGATACGGTGGTGGGCTCCATCTTGTGCCATAGTCCCAAAAAGGTGGTGAATGCTGAGGTCAGGAACCTGAAGCATGATGTTCTCTGCCCTGGTTTGGTCACCCATAACTCCTTGCCTCCAAGTGAATTTGGGGTCGTAACAACAGAAGCACCAGAAGGAGGCATAAACAGCTTCTTCCGATCCCTAACAGATGCAGTTCCTCTTTCTGTCCTCATCCTCTGCCTTCTTATTCTCTTCCTTACCATCATCTTCTGCTCCGCGGGGATCATCGTTTTTGTCTTGCATCGCCGACACAGGCATTCGAAGAAAAAGCAAGCTGAGGAGCAGCCTCGTGAAAACAGCCCAATCCACCTGCATTACAGCATGTATGGACAGAAAACAACTCATCACTTGGCCGAGAGGCATGACACAAACATGTATGATGAACCTTCTCGAAGTCCCATCGTTCAGGTTTGCAGGAACCCCAGCTATTGTTCACAGCACAAAGAATATGACACCGAGGATTATGATACAGAAAAACTAAATCGGCTTTGCCACAGCATCACGGATAAGGAGAATGGCTCCCCCCTTACAGGGTCAATGAAGTACAAGGCCGTGTCCCATGAGTATCCTGCTGATTTTGTTTCGTTGGGTGACAAGGGATCTTTGTACAAAAACATCCTGGAGCGGGAACGTGAACTCCAACAACTTAGCATCACAGAATATCTCAGGAAAAACATCTCACAGCTACAGGACGCGCAAGTTCCCGGGCATCATCAAGAGCTCAAACTGATGGAGACGCTTGTGTACACCAGGCCGAGGAAGGTCATGGTGGAGCAGACTAAAAACGAGTACTTTGAACTAAAAGCTAATCTACACGCCGAACCGGATTACTTGGAGGTACTTGAGCATCAGACAGCTTTTAACTGAGATGCAGCACACTGTAACACTTAAATATCAGACCTGCTTCGAGAGATAATACCCAAAGTGCCTTGATGAGTTTTAAGCAGACATGAAGTGCAGCTGCTGATCTTTGTGAATGTGGTAATTTAGGGAAAAGCAGTGGAGTGTATGTTACTGAAGAGGGACCTTGACCTTGACCTACTTTTCATAATTAAATGTCAAATGAGGTCATTGCCTATTCTGTTGAGTCTTGACAATTTGCCATAAATATCATGTGCCATTTGTCAAATGCGTCCACTTTCAGTCTGGTACTACAGGACACATTTGTCAACTTGTTACCTTGTACACTCTTAAAAATGTAGAACATTTAAGGGTTTTTCAGTTCTTCCTTTAGGGGAACCCTTTAAGATTCTATGTAGAACCCTACCACAAAATGTTTTCCTATCCCAAAGGATTCCCAGTAGATGTAGAAACATTATTCCAGCTAGAGACATTAGTCAGGACGATTGTAGTTCTGATTTTACCAATCAGTATTTGCAACTACTTTTAGCTCTGCCCCATGTCCCAATGTGACTCCCATGGTACCTGTGCAAGCAAAAGTAGTAACAAAATTTAGCACAGGTATGGCAGGTAGAGCCATTGGCAAAGCACTATAAGTGAACAAATTTACCATTGGTTGTACCTGCTGTAACCTTAAAGGTTCTTTTGTTGTCCCTCTTGGGGAACCATTAATGGTTCTATGGCGAATCCTACAACATAGCAGAAAGGATTCCAAGTAGAGCACTTTTTGGAACCCCCAATTACCCAATAAACCATCAATCTTGTATGTCTTAAATGTGTGTATGTATGTAATGTATGCAAATGTATACACACCATAAATTATAATTTTCTTCTTAATACCTAGAACCTGCCTGGTGCTTAACATTTAGTAACATTTGGTACATGGGACACTCTTTTAAAAAAAATTTTTTTTCAGTGGTTATTTATAGGATCATTTGATAATTAAGGGTTGTCAGCCTCCTAATAGGGTTTATCTGGAAGCCTTTATGATAGAGATCTGTTGTAGGGTTCTATATAGAGCCAAATAACTCTTAAAGTTGTTCAGTTATGGTGCATTTCCACTGGATGTACCAGCCGTACCTGTACAGAATCTTCTTTCCCCTCTTGCTTGCCCTGTTACCATGTGAGCCAAGTCGGGACATGTGGGTGGAGCTAAAATTAGTGCATTGATGGGTCAAAAATCTTTGTGATGGGGAACATCATTTTACAGATAGTCATGGCACTTTGTTACCAAGCCGTGCTGTCCTTCTTGGTGGAAAACTGCAATTAAAGTCTAAATCTCATTGTCTTCCATGCAGTGGGTGTTAATGGTCTTCAAGTTAGTATCTTGTTGGCTGTTGGAGTGTTTCGGTTGGTGGACTGTTTCTCATTATACACTGCTGTACCTTAACTCCTAGTACCATCAGCATCTTCCTATGTTGGTTCCTTTCTGGGTTAGAGTGGTGCCAATACATTGTACAGAGGAACAGATGCAAAACCTGTGCAGAAGGTGCACCTGATAAATTGTGGGCTTGGTGTCATTTTTAATATATCTTCTGTGCATTTTCCATAACATTCATATTTATTTATTCCTGACATTTTTTCGGCAGCAAAAAAAAGGAAGATTCTGTCCATAACATTTTTATATGTTGCATCTCATCACAATCACGATCCCAGCATATACTGCAGGTCATAATTTTACAGAAAAAAAATTGCACTAATCAAAATGCCATTTAAGAGATGGCACTTGACAATCAAGTGTAGCTACTGGTGTGTACGAGATTGATGTATACAGTTTTTTTTTTGTTTGTTTCTTTTTGATTTTCATTACTCTACATAATATAACGAACTCTTTTGTGTCAGCATGATAAATAATTATTCAGGGTGGTTTGAAAGGATTCGTTGTACGTAAGAGCACCATAGCTTTATTTTGTACTGATGTAGATCAGAGTATATTTATTCTGTATATATTTGTACATAACGGAACATTTCTATGTATGTGTGCCTTTCGATGTTGTAATGATGGATGTAAATAAAACTTACAGTATAGTGTACAGTAAAAATAAGCATCGACACCATGCTAGCACTGGGTTTCTTTACTACATCTTCAATTGCTATCCTTTAGGTATGCATTTAAAGGAGATACGTTACTATACTGAAATATAGAATAATATAATATTTTTTTCACCAGGTTAACTACAGGATTATTTGATGCAAATTCAATAAAGCAGGTTATATGACTAAAAAAATGTATATTATTTGTATTTTCCTGGCAAGTTCAGCACCGGCCTTTTCAAGATCTGCAAGTGTGCCAGCGACATGCTGTAATCCTAACTAATCCAGAAATGTTATCTCACTTTTCACGTTAACTTTTCATGTTAAGCATCCAAATTTGCGCTATTTTCACACATTGTTTTTAGTGTTTTTACCTTAAAGTTAACTAGAAAAACTCAAATTCTTCATTGTAGTTGAACAAACCTAATCTAAATTGCTACCAACACCAATGCTTGAAAAAAACGAGTAGCACTTAGCATTTTTGCGTGCTTTTTTTTTTAGACATGAATAAATAATATGATGCACCGGCATATGGATGTAAATCGGAGGATGAGGAGGATGTTTTGCGACAAGCAAAGTGCAAAACAGTGTTTATTTTCTGCAGCGAGGCTGTAAATCCGTGATGGTGAATGTTTTTAGCAGAGAAACGAGGACGATATTCACAGTGCTGCTAAAATGTATGTGTCTACGCTAATGCATGCGGACACAAATGATAAAACATTGTAGTAATTGTTTGCTAGTGTGCGATGCTAATTAAGAAGGACGTAATTAGCAAAAACAGGCATTCAAATCAGAGTCGAATCAGAATCACAAAAAAAATTAAGGACAGTATTTTTTTTTTTAGCTCGATTTTGGGACAGTAAATGTGGCTAACATGCTGTCGCTAACTAGATTTCATACTCCAGAAAACACACAGGCTCAAAGCTGAGAGGAAAATGCCACAGGAGCTTGACGGACAGGTTAAATTTTTTTTTTTTTTTAAATAACATGCTACCATGTCACTTGGAACAAAATATGGACATGGCTGCAAAGTGGGCATCCTTTTTTAGCTGTCAGTTCTACAGAAATGTTGACAGGTTTGATGATGTCCTGCTAGTTAGCATTACTGTCACACTGAAACGTGTAAGATAACTCACGCTAACACTAAGTGAGGAAGGGAATTTCAAAGTACAGCGCTGCTTAGCCAGTAGCCAGTAGCCAGGTTAGCTCATCAATGTTAGCTAGCTGCCTAAACACAGCTGTTGCCAAGTTTGCTAGCAAGCTAGAAAGCAAAACCTTGTGTAAGCAAAACCTATTTGATGGAAAGTGGTTAGCTAAATTACTAGCATTCTAGATAACATTTTTTTAAAACTTTTTAACTGACCATGTAATAAGGATGCCGCTAAACACGATGTAGCTAAGAAACGTAGCTATCTTAATGCACCGTAACTCACAGTACCTCAACGCAAATGAATAGCACCATATGAACACTTTGGGATGGAGCTAACATGCTAACTCCACTCCGACTGGTTTGATCTGGAACAAGCCACTTTTTCCAAGAAGTCACTGGTGTGTTATTTCTCCTACATATACATAAGCTAATCTAAAGCTATTTAAACATGACCTAGCGCTGATGTTTACATTAGCTCAGAGCAGTCACGGAAAGTTTGCTGACTACTTTGTCTCGCGCGCGCGCGTGCGTGTGTGTGTGTGTGAGCAGAAAAACTCTCAGGAAATAAACAAGACATTTATTATAACTTGCAAAACGTTAATGACGAAACAAAATTTTATAATTACTGTAGTTATTGCAAAAACTATTGCAATATTAAATGATATGTTACAATTTTATCACAGTGTATTACAACCTAAAATATTACGGCATATAAAAATGAACACAAGTTTAAATATAGGCTGCTAAACAACCTTATTTAAACATACAAAAGATTTCCAATACATTTAATTAGATTAAATATATTAGTCAAATGTACAACTGAAAAAAAAAAAAAAGAATAAATATGTACACAGTTTAAATAAAACACCTTCCTTGATTTATCTTCCATGGTTTATAAATAAATTAATAAATCATGGAAGATAAACTGCAAAACTTTTTGCAATTTATCTACCAACATACTTTGAGTATGGATGCAGTGTATTATGAGTAATATATATATATATATTTATATATATATATATATATATATATATATATATAGCTTGTTTTTTGTTAGTTTTTTTGTGTGAAAAATGAATAAAAATATATAAAAAATATATTTTTCAAAAAATCAATTTAATTCCACAAATAAATTGGAATTTATAACCTTGAGGATTGTCTTTTCATAGTGTTATATAAAACAGTTTCATATTAAATTTTAAATATTATTCTATGATTAGATTTAATAATTCAATTTTTTTTACGCTCAGAAATTCAGTGAAGATTTTTTTATTAATATGTAATTGTATCACGATTAGTAGTATTAGAGTGTGTGGCTTGCTTTGTAAAATTTATTTAATTTTTTTTAGTACGAGGAGACTTTTTTTCAGGAGAATTTAAAGGTGTGTTGGCTAAAACTTGTTGGCCAAGATTATAAATAAATCAATCAATCAATCAATCAATCAATCAATCAAACATATTCCCTCATCACCTCTGTCATAAACTCACAATTTTTTTTTTTATGTCCACTAGGTATTGCTTAATGTTAAGTGATATAAGAATCGTCTTAATTTCATCAAAGCCCAATACATAGACATACACTCACTGTCCACTTTATTAGGAACACCTGTTGTGTGTGAAATTCCCAGGAGATCAGCAGTTTCTGAAATACTCAGACCAGCCCATCTGGCACCAACAACCAGAGATCACAACTTTTCCCCTTTCTGATGTTTGATGTGAACATTAATTGAAGCTCTTGACCTGTGTCTGCATGATTTTGTGCACTGCGCTGCTGGCACATGATTGGCTGATTAGATAACCGCATAGAAAAGCAGGTGTACAGGTGGATAAAGTGGACGGTGAGTGTATATTCATGAGCTTTATGTAAAACCCTGCTTTATGTGAACCCCCCCGTTCCCTAAATTCTCATCATTATTCTTACTTTCTGTATTACTGTGTAACACACACACACAAACACACACACACACCCTGTTTCGTATTTACTTTTCTTATGTCGTGAGAATCGGGGCGTGTATAAACACAGATCCACATTCCTCACTGCGAAGTTGATTGACGCTAAAACTGTGGGATCAAAATAACCCGGGTTTAGAGATGATCAGGGAGCAGGAGTGTGGGATTAATCGCAGGCGTGTGTCGCCACGTCGTTCGAAACAGGCCTTAACAAAACAGTCATTGGAAACTTAGCGTCTGATTAAAAGTGTCAGCATGGGAATCATTCAGACAGCAGTAACAGTGTTACTCAACAGATTGATTTGTTTTCTGTATTCTTAGTTCCTTTCAGGATTTGTTTTCCACAGTATATCTAAACTAATTTAATCTAATCGAGTCTAATCTAATTCATCCGCTGCCAGTTTAAATCTTCTTGGCTGTGGCAAGGCAGGAACACTCCTGGGATAAGACGCCAGTCCATCAGATGCCAGGGCACCATACACACACACACACACACACACTCACACACACACTCACACACACACTCACACACTCACTCAAACACACATATGGCCAATTTATCTTACCCAGTCTACCTACTGGCATGTGTTTGGGATGTCGGAGGAAACTGCAGAAGCCAGAGGAAACCCACACGGACACAGGAGAGAAAACTCCACACAGACGTTAGAAAATCGAAAATTTTGAATTTTGCGTTATACAGAATCAAAGAACACTGTACAGTTACACTGTAAGTTACACAAAATAAAGCACATTAGCCAGTTAAAATAAAAATAAATAAATAAATAAATAAATACACAAAATAAATAAATACACAAACGAAATTTAAAAAAAAAAAAATTAAATTAAAAGAAAAAATTTAAGGTTAGAAAAAAACAAAGAATGATATTTATTTATATATATTTAAATAAAAATGTAAAATTACAGCAAATCTAAAACACTAGGCAATTTCAAAAGAAAAGTTAGACAAAACAAAACATTAGGCAAATAAATAAAATAAAAATTTCAAAATTACATAAAACAAAGAACATTAGGTAATTCAAATAAAAATAAAAAGGTTACATAGAACAAAGAACATTAGCTAATTAAAAGAAAAATAAATGAAAGGGTTGCACAATAGCCAATTAAAATTAAAAAAAAAATTTAAAAGGTTACACAAAACGAAGAACATTAGCCAGATAAATTAAAAATTAAAATTTACAGAAAATAAAGAACAAAATAAAACTTTACACAAAATGAGCAAAACATGCTAAAGAATGGCTCGTTTGGAGAAAAGAAAAACAAGAAGAAAGTGATTTCTTTTACAGATTATTTTGATTTCCGTTCATCTTTCCATTTTACTGAGGTTAACTAATGATCTGGAGATATATATATATATATATATTTTTTTTGAGCTTTGAATACTACGCTTGGGGTGTTAGTCATGTGAATAAAGTGTAGACGTGCAGCTATGTGAGCGGCTCTAAAGCGTTTCAGAAGTGTTCATAAATTCTTTTCCGTTTCTACGGGGATTCCCTCGGTCGAATAAACTTCTCACTCATCATGTGATTCAGTGTTTCAGAGCTGGCCAGGGTTTCATTCCGTCCTCCATAAATGCCACAAACACCACAGCCTCTGACACGCTGAGCATTTCTTTTTTTATTTTGGGAATTTTTATTTGGGACGCACATCTTATTTTGGACACAAATATTTAGGACAGGTTCTTTTGAACGTTATTTAGGACAGTACTTTCCTCTAGACATTATTTCTGGACCCTATTATTAGTCAATTATGTAATTGTTTTTTTTTTTTTTGGACACTCTTTTCATCAACATGTCTTTTTGTAAAAGAGATATATTGGATATCAGGCATCGACGTTTTTTTTTTTTTTTAGACAATTTTTTTTTTTCCCTTTTGGACATTGTTATTTTTATTATTTGATTTTATAACATTTTTTCTTTGCACACTAATAATTATTTTGGTTTTGTCCCTCAATTTGTTTTGTCCCTCTTGTCTTAATCCCTCTTTTTTTTTTTTTTTTGGGGGGGGGGGGGGGTGTGTTAAATTTTTATTTTAGACAATTGTTTATTATTTTAAGCTTAATGGTAAAACAATTTTACCATAAAAAAGTTTTAGTGGTCTTTTTTTTG
>CM075028.1:3632728-3677538 GCA_037576675.1 Pangasius sanitwongsei
TATATATATATATATATATATTTTTTTTTTTTTCATTCACTCTTTTTTAGATTTCTGTCAATTTTTTTGTCAAATTTTATTTTGCTTTCTTTCTTTCTCACATTTCAAATTTCTTTTTTTTATTCTGTTCTTTTAATACCTTTTTCTTTCTATGTTTTTGTTCATTCATTGTTTCATTATTTTGTTGCCTTCTCCTCTCATCCTGCTTTTTCCCTTTTATTTCTTTCTTTCTGATTTCTTCTTCCTTTCATTATTGCGCTTTTCTTCATTTTCTGTACAAATTGTAACTGAAGAATGTTCCCATTTATTTATTTATTTATTTATATTTTTTTATGTTCTGAGTGTTTATGAACTCAAGCACTCATGCATGCCTTCTGATTTGGCCAGATTTTATCTGCTCTTGCGTGCTGTCTAACTAAGGACCTTCCCTTCTGATTGGAAAACTGTAAATATCTGCTTGTGGTGCTCTCTTTCCATTGGGTTGAGTGGGGCCAATACTTTGTGCAGGACAACAGATGGAGTGCGGTCAGTAATTGTACACCTGTGCAGCAGATGGAGCTGATAAACTCAATATATTGTCAGTGTAGTGATACATCACTCCATCCCTGTGTGCTGCTATGAGTCTGAACCACTGGATTGGCCTTGATGACCTCTTCAGCTTGTTTATTTATTACATTTAAAGATGAACTTGTCCAAAAATGAGGACACTAACATTTTAACAAGCGCTATAGAGATTAGTGTGCAGTGGAGTGTGTATCTCACGCGCTCTCTTTTTATTCCTCTTTCACTTTTTTCCTAATTGAACAAGCCCGGGAGTGTTTTGCACTTATTCAAGCGGGAAAAAGTCACATTTGCAGCACCGATGAATTCGAGAGGAGTAGGAAGGCAGAGCATGACTAACTCTTGTGTGTGTGTGTGTGTGTGTGTGTGTGTGTGGGCTGATATACATGTGAATGCACACAGAGGTTGTGTCTGTGTGTGTCTGGTTTGGTTGAGGGCTAAGGTTACGACTAGGGTTACATACGTGCATAATAACATGTGTGAAGAATCAGAGGGTGATCACAACAGAAAGCATCTCTTCAAGCCACATCCACATTTTGTAGCAGGATCATAGGGATAATTTTTTCATGGCAAACAAAATAAATAGAAATATACATTAATTAATTATGTGATGTTCTAAATAATTAATAAGTAAAAATATGACTGTTAATAATTAAATGTGGCCCAAGCCTGATTATTCATAACAACTTTTAACTTTTAAACTGTTATTTTTATCATTCAAAGTTGTGTGGGCAGTTTTCTGGGTGGGGGGTGAAGGGGGGGCTGGGTTGTCTTAATCAACATGGTACAACTCATGGCTACAATACCATTTTAGGACTACTGTTATTAAATAGACTGAACTGGCCAGATTTGGACTGAGTCTGTGCACTGGAATGGACATGTACTGGACTAGATCTACACTAGCTCCTGGACCCTGGACTAGACTGACTGAGTAGTGCACCTGAGTGGCTACTGGACTGGGGATTGGCCTGGGGCCTAGGCTCCAGTGGACTGGGTATCTGGATGAACTGGTTTTGTGCACTGGACCAGTTTGAGTACTGGACTGGACTAGGGGAAAGGTCTGGATACTTGACTGTGTATGAACTGGAATAGATAGTGGACTGATTCTGGTCTGGATTGTACACAGTTACCTGGGTCTGGATTGGATGATGCTGGAGACTAGGTACTGGACTGTGATTGTGTTGGTTACTGGGTTGACTAGGTCTAGACTGTACTGCATACTGGATTAGTTACTGGATTTGATTCTACATGTTGGGTACTGCACTGGACTGGATGTTGGAAACTGGAAATTGGGTACTAGAGTGGACTGCACTAAGTGTTGGCTAGTGGACTGGGTGTTGGGTATTGGACTAGTTGTTTAGTACTAGACTGGATTGGTTTAGGTGCTGGGCACTGCAGTAGACTGGACTTGACTGAATGTTGGATACTGGACTGCATTGGACTGGGCGTTGCGTACTGGACAGGACTGAGTGTAGGGCACTGGACTGGGCATTGGGTAATGAATTGGGTGTTTTGTACCTGACTGAATGTTGGGTATGGGATTGGGTAGTGAAGATGCTATCAGACCAATGTTATGCTATCAGACCAATGCTACTTACTGGACAGGACTAGGTGTTGGGTAGATGTTATGCTATAAGACCAATGCTACTTACTGGACAGGACTAGGTGTTGGGTACTGGACTGAGTAGTGAACTTGCTATCAGACTAATCTGGACTGGATGTTAGGTACTGGACTGTGTGTTTTGTACTGGAGTGCATGCTAGGCACTGGACAGGACTAGGTGTTGGGTGCTGAACTGAGTAGTGAACTTATTAGATTACACTAGGTCTGGTTCTAGCCTGGTATTGGACAGGGTATTATCTAGTACCAGGCCTGTGCTCTGGACTTGGTATACTACATTGTGGCCAAACTGACTGCAAATCGTCAGAGCTCCTAAACACATCATTGGACTCCCCAGCAGACAGCTGTTCCCAATCAACGTCTTTCCATTTTCAAAATAAAATAGTATGTCACGTCTCCATGTGTCAATGCCAGACAGCCGTTTCCACATCACCTAGTGTATCAGCATGGTTGGTAGGACCTAGGAGCTAATGAGTGCTGGAGCGCTGTCACTCTCGATCACTCTAATGGCCTTCAGTGGCATTTCCTCTTCCTGTTGCACTGTTTCAATGTCACTCTTTCACTCTTTGACTGAAGGACTTGCAGTGTCTCCAATAGCTGTCTGGCAGGTTTGATGCTCACTGCCATGAAAAAGGTTGTTATTGAAAACAAGACAAAAAAAAAAAAAGTCGTTTACAGCTCGAACATATGATGAATATTTCTGTAACTGGGAAATAACTTTATGATTATCTGCAAGATATATTTATCTGCAAGAGTAATGGAAAGATTTCTATGGTAGAGCTGAGATGAAAGGAACACAAAGCTAATAGTCTGCTTTCTAATTGGCATGGCTTGGGTTCAGACTGCATGGTGCAAATTTCAAACATTCAGCAGTATAAGAAGTAATTGGTCACACCAAAAGTTTAACTAATTGGAATCTACTTTAGGGGAACAGTTAGGCCAAAACTGAAACAAAGGCTTATTGCCGCCAGTTTAGCCTCCAGTGAAAAACTAAAGAAACAAACACATAAGGAGTACATTTTGCATACATTTAATTTTTCATTCAAGGCCTTTCCACTTTTGCATACCTTTGTGTTTTGCATTTTTGCTCCGATTAATACATGTTTTCTGATTCAGCAACCCTTGGATAATGAGATAAGTCACTCAAATTCTTGTATATGCTTTAACAGGAGATATTAATCCAAAAATAAATAGAACATTTTTATCTTTGATTTGTAATCAGCTTGACTTTCAATTGCTGCATGAAATTGAAATTTGAACCTATTTTGAAGCATTCCTTTGGCGCTTTTCATTATCTCACATTCATTTATTTACGCCAGACTGTTTCTTAAACAATTTTCTTCAAAGATGTCGTTCATGTACTCAGTATTTGTAGTGGAGGTCTTGTGAAATTGTAACGTATATTATGTCTGGATATGAAGATACACAAACACACACACAGCCTTCACCAGAATCCTGAGCTGGGTCAAACTGAGCTTAGGTAAAACTAGATCAGAAATACCTCCTTTGCACCCATGAGTAGTATCCTAAATCAGAAGTAGGTTTTTATTTGTTGAAGGTTTGTTATTTCACTCCACAGTCCAGTCTGATACGTTTAATTGTCAGATGACTGATCAAAGAATGTGTTCAAAAGTACAGTTTCAGCTGCTGTAATTGAGCTCCAGTTCAGTACTTCATGTAACCTCCATTTCCCACTGAGCAGATGTTAAATAAATAAAAAATATGCACCGCATTTCCCCATATGGTGCTGATCCAAGGACATACAAAAGCAGGAATAATTAGCTCTGGATTAGGTACGCGGTTATTTTCGCAGAGTCCAGGTCACGCAATTCGGCTAGCATTCTTCTCCAAAAATGGTCATGGCCTCAGAACGAATCATTAGCGCTTGTACCAACCTCAACAGGTCTTTAATTTTCGTGCGTATTTCAAAGGCATGTGGATATGCAAGTCCGAACAAACACAGAACAATGCTGAAGATTAATAAGCAGACACAAAAGTATTGCCTGAGTAGCATGAAAGGTTCAATTGTAGGGTGCTTTCATAATCTGCTAAATGGAAACGCCCAGTGAGGACAATGGAAGGTGAAGGTTAGCATTAGTAACCCAAGACTGCTGGAGAGCCACTATTCGGTCTTTAAACTAGAGCCAAAGCCCTCACCTGCTTGCGTTTCCTTTTTAACTCTCCATCCCTGGGCATAAAGTTCTGAACTAAACCTGCAAAATATAAAAGTTACTAAAAGTTGGTGTTTCTGAGCTTTTGTACCTGTATAGTATATCTAGATAAAAATATCATTTAATAATATCATTTTATTTACCTCTCAGACACGTCAGATACCCCCTGGTGATGGCCATATGACTCAAAAAACAAAGCTGATGTCATTTCTGTCTGTTTGGCCACTTAAATTGTTACTCTGATTGCCTAAAATAGAATTAAATAAACATGCTAATTAAGCTGGGTTTATTTGCCTTTAACTTAATTTAGTTTAAAAATGTGATTTAAATTAGCAGATAAAGTGTGGCATTGCTTTCAAGCCCAATTAGCCAGGCACTCCAGATGAATCTGCATTTTTTTTACTTCGTTGCCTTTGTGCTAAAATTTCTAGAATCTAATGTTTTACCTACGCCAGACAACTAACCTTTGGGTAATGCTCATGTGGGGTAGCTGAGATCACCACTGAACTTCATTCTGACACTTTCCCCCTCTTCTTACAGTTTATACATGATAATAAAAATGCTAAAACCGGTTTCTACAAATATTTTGACAGCATGGGGGGGGGGGGGGTGGGGGGGGGTGGCAGCCCGTAGACGTAGCTGAAGACAAAAGAGTGCGAGAGGCCAAAATGTGCGCTCCAGATGTGCAGAGGTAACAGAGAGTCAAGCATCTGGAGATTGGGCTTGTGTCTGGAATAAGGACACAAGGAGAATAGACGCTCAATCAGCTTTAACTTCATTTAAAGAAAGGTGCGTGGCAAGAATAAACTATTTGTATGCTTATTCATGATAATCATTACTTTATAATTACATGTATCTGGTTTTAAAAACTCCTTTGTAGTGTAAACAAGTCCTGCTGGAAAGTCATCACTCTCAACACAATAATCAACTGAAGTTTTATCAGAAATAAACATGAGCGCTAAGGTACAGCGAGGTATATTTATATAGCTAAATGCCACTTCCTGAAAAAGATAATATTTAATCTTTTGCTAAATCTTCATTTTCTGTAAACAGTCATCACAAGTCAATGCTGCATACAAAAATCGATTTCATAAATCTGTAACTTGTAACAATTTGTGTAGCTTCTCAATAATGTTGAGAACATTTTTTTATTCAAACATTTGTAAATGATGTTGGTTTGAGCCCCGCCCCCTCAGCTATCTGTAATCATCCATGTAGCCCCGACCCCATGAAATGTCTATCTACAAATTTATTTTACATTTATTTTTTTTATAACCCCTGTCCTAAATCCTAATAGTGTAGAGACCCACTGGACAGACAGACAGACATACAGATAAACAGACTTATAAAGACAGACAGAACAGCAGACACAGACCAGTAGACACCGAGAAATGTAATATAAATGAAAAATTTCAGCATGTGGAGGTCCATGGTGATCTATGGGCCTGACACACCCAGTTTGGCCAAAATGTTGTTACCATGACGATGGCCTGTCTGGAAGGAAAATATTGATGTCTGGTGGTTATAATTGGAAATTTGATTGAAGAAGCCACTTCAGAATGTGTCAGATTAATGTAATGGAATTCCACAGTGGCTAATCTTCAGACACTCTGTGCATGCTGTCATGTTTCTTATTAAATTCTTCATTACGCGCTGCAACATAGTGCAGAATAATTATATTCGGTAAACAATTAAGATGTGATTATGTAAGCAGCGCGATGTAATAAAGCAGTTTCAGGGGGTGAAATTGCTTGCTGTTACCTTCTTGAAACCTGTGGTATTGTTGCATTTTTTTTCTCAGTCTCAGCTCCTGCGTTTGTAATTGGAGTCAATAATCTCACGGCCTCGGGAGGACACCGAAATTCCAGGTGCATCAGATATCTCCCACATAAACAGCGCTTACTCAGTGCTCCTCTCCGTATAGCCGTGTCCTGACTCGTACGGCAGAGTGACTCACTGAGCTGATCATTACACCACCTCAGCATGGATGAGCTTTCATTAATGTGGTGTTTCTCAGACCCTGGTGGTTGACAGAAGGGTTATTATTAAACTTCATTCTCACAAGTAATAGACATTGATGTACAGTGTTTTGGCACAGCACCCCATTGATGTTGCTAACTAATTGGCTAATTGCTAATCAGCTAATTAGATAGAGAGAGACGCTACTCTATGTGAATTATGTTTCCGATTACATAGCAAACTGTGTCACTATTTCATTACACACATTGCAATGTTTGAACTGATGGACATCTACAGTGTGTTATTGAAATCAGTTAAAAAAATGCCTTGTTTTTTTTAGACATTGCTTAAAAGGGTGGACATTTAGCATGCTAGAAATAGTGTGCTTAGTGCACTTCATAGGGTGTAAAAGCACATTTCATCCCTTATGTAAGGTAATTATTCCTACTGTCTTAGAAACAAAGGCTCCATCTACCACAAGAGAGTTCCTCTTGTAGAAAAGATTCCAAGCAGAATCCATTTAGAAAACTAGAACCTTGAAAAAAAGTGTGTAAGGCCTGGAGCTGAATCTCAAATGGCCCACCCCAAGCAAACCAATCCATGCCCACCTGAAACCCATCCACAATCACCTGAAATCCATTTACCAACCGCACCCCACCCTCGTCAACCTGAAACCCACCCACTGAATCCACATCCACCTGACACCCACTCACACACTCCCAAATTCCATCTACTGAACTGAGACCCATCTGAAACCAACCCAAGGCCTCCCAAAATCCAGCCAATATATGCATACTCACATGAAACCACTCACACCCACCTGTAATCCACCTACTAAACCTAATTCCACCCTCTTGAAACCCACCAAGTTAATCTATGTCCACCTGAAAAGCAACCATACCCATGGCAAATACATTATATGGTCTTGTGGACACTGGACCATCACACCCAAATGGAGGCCTTCCCTAAACTTCTCCCACAGATTTGGAAGCAAACAACTGTATCAAATGTCTTTGCGTGCTGTAGCATTACAAATTTCTTTCACTAGAAATAAGAGGCCCAAACCTGTTCCAGCATGACAATGCCACTTTGCACAAACTGAGCTCCATGAAGACATGGTTTGCCAAGGTTGGAGTGAAAGAACCCGGGTGTCCTGCAGAGCCCTGACCTCAACCCCACTGAACACCTTTGGGATGAACTGGAACGCCGACTGCTCTCCTCGCCCAACATCAGTGCCTGACCTCACTAATGCTCTTTTGGCTGGATGAGCATAAATCCCCATAGCCACGCTCCAAGATCTAGTGGAAAGCCTTCTCAGAAAAGTGGAGCTTATTATTGTAGCTAAACGGGGAATAAATCTGGAACAGAATGTTCAAAAACAGACATGAGTGTGATGGTCAGGTGTCCACAAACCTTTATCTATATAGTGTACGACTTCTGAACCTGTGCCCACCTGAAGCCCACCAATAACAATCGGAGATCCACCCACAACAACCTGAAAGCAGAGAAGAGCAATTAACCCATGCCCACATACTAAACCTATCCACAACAACCTGAGATCCACCTGCTGTACTCACACTCACTTAAAAACCCACCAACTGAATCCAGGCGCACCCAACTTCTGAAACTTTGCTCACCTGACACTCACCCACTGAACCGAAATCCAGCCACTGAACCCATGACCTCTTAAAAACCCACCAACTTGACCCAGGCCCATCTAATGAAGCATTTCTCACTTAAAACCCACCCACGGATTCCACCTATGCCCACTTGAAATCCACCCACTAACACTATTCCCACTGAAAAACACAAATAATGAATTTATGTCCACCCAAACTCATCCACTGAACATTTTCATGGTTGAAATAAAATTGTCAAAAAAAAAAAAGCAAAGAAAGGGTATGAGCAGCTGAATTATTGATAAATAGCTGCAGGGTTTGATGTGTCATGAAATAAAGATTTTTAAAGATTGTAGGTTTTGTTAACAGAAGACAGATTCCCTTGATATGAGCAAGCAGAACCGCCGAACAAAAGAACAATGAGTCTAAAACAAAGAAAGCAAAGACCAGGTGGAGAATGGAACCTAACGAAGCCTGTGTAAGAATGTAGAAAACTAAATAATTCCAGCGTCCTGAGACTTTCTCTCCTTTGTGTGATAATTCCAGGAGCATGGAGAAGTAAACTTCCACCACTGTGGCCTAGATAGAAGTGACAGCAAGCTGCATGGGCCAAAAGCATCACAGATCTACAGCACAGCTCCGCTCCAGCACTTTTATTCCACTAGCGGCAGAGAACACGCTACAAATTCACCCCCTTTAGTGGATAACCAAATCTGACGGTGCGACGCGGCTGTAACATGATGATGTAAGCGTACACTGGGTTTGGGCCAGAGGTGTTGAACTGAGACCAGGACAGAGTTCAGATCAGATCAGGAAAGAGCTTGAGACAGAGACATGGCTGTAATATGGTGTATTAAAGCAGCGCTGCGAGACACTGTGACATCACAATACACTTTCCTCTAAATAATGCAGGTATCATCAATGCTTCTGCAACACTGAGCATGTTCGTGTGACTCAGTAGATTTAGAAATGACATTATTGGAGATTTTGCTTGCTTGCTTGCTTGCTTGGTTGGTTGCTTGCTTGCTTGCTTGGGGGCAGTCATGGCCTAATGGACTTGTAACCCGAAGGTTGTGGGTTCGAGTCTCAGGGCTGGCAGGGATTGTAGGTGGGGGGAGTGAATGACCAGCGCTCTCTTCCACCCTCAATACCACGACTGAGGTGAGACCCTTGAGCAAGGCACCGAACCCCCAACTGCTCCCCGGGTGCCGCAGCGAAAAAGGATGCCCACTGCTCCCGGTGTGTGTGTGTGCACTTGGATGGGTTAAATGCAGAGCACAAATTCCTACTATGGGTCACCATACTTGGCCACACGTCACTTATTTCTTGATTTTTAATTTTCTTTCTTTCTTCCTTTCTTTTACCTCAACACTTCCTTTGTTCCTTTCTTGCTTGCTTTATTTCTTTGCTCTTCAACCATTTCTTTCTTGCTGTCTATCTATCTATCTATCTATCTATCTATCTATCTATCTATCTATCTATCTATCCAGCATTCTTTTTGCTCCTCAACCCTTTCTTTCTTTCTTTCTTTCTTTCTTTCTTTCTTTCTTTCTTTCTTTGTTTTTTATTAATTTTAATTTTTTCTTTCTTTTTGCTCCTACCATTACCAGCAGCAAGATTTTCCCTTATTTTGGACAAACATTCCCATACTACCATAACTGTGTTCATAGTCTACTTTAGAAGTTGAAAAATGTCCAGAAAGTGAGGAAATTCTCCAGTTGAAAAGAGACAGAGGAATGTCCACTCTTTCCAAAATCTTAACCTCTCTTCACAGTTTGTATTCTGCTGTGAACCCGGTGCTGGATTTCAACTTCACTGCCCCATGTTTAGTGGACATATTGGACAATGTTAAGACATTTCAATATTGTTTATGAAAAAAATAAATAAATAAAAAATCCACATTAAATCCACATAACCATTTCAGGATAAAAATGACCCAAGATATATGATTTTTTTTTTTTTTTAAATGAATTGATAGGAGAAAAAATTCTCCAGAGAACAAAAGGAAGTTTTCTTTCAAACTTTTGCATGTCCCGAGGGGCCTCGATGGGTGATGGAAGGTTCTCTAAATCCGCTCTTTAAACGGAAAAGGCTTCTGAGCAGAGTCGACAGAGGCCAAGAGGCTGCTTCGTCTCCAAAAACATAAACACATGTCAGAAGAGTTTGGAGAATGACCGAGCAACACGGCGATAAAGCAGAAAGGCGTTTGGCCCTGAAGACATGGTCCAAAACACCTCCATGACCAGCGGCACGAGCTTACACATTTATTCTCAGACTTCAGGATCTTTTTAAGCCTGCAGAGAGATGCAGGAAGTGAGACGGCATCATGACTCACTGGCTTTCCCTGCAGAAATTCTTCCATGGATTGCCAAGACAAAAAAAAAAAAAAAATTGTAGGCAATTCTTCAAGATGCTTCAGATGTAAGATTATGGGACTTAATTGTTGTGGCATCATTGCTGCTTTGTCTCAAAGGTTCCACCAGGTTTCTGTTTTTTGAGAAAGGTGGCTCTCGAGTTACTACTTCAAGCATGGCCTTGGTAATCTGGACATGAGATTACCGTAGCTATTTACTGAACCTGACAATTTAGCTAGACACACATTTGAGAGTGGAAGTGAGGCCGGTCCATCAGGAACATCAACGTTTACCTCAGATTTGTCGTACAATTGCTATGAAAAGACTCTGGATGACTGAAATTACTCCATAATTACACTCGGCATGGAAAGCTAACCTGTATTCAGTATGAGCTGCCATTTTGACAGACATTATCATTGTGTCACTACTTTCAAACTCTTCCACAGTGGTGAGCAGCACAAGAGTGGAATCTTCTTCATGGTAAACACGATGAACACAGTGATAAGCTACGGTACAACCACCAGCTGAGGTAACCAATGAGAAACTGAGAAGGAAGATGGGGTGAAGTGGCCCAGTGGTGAAAGATGTAACGTGTGTATGTGTGCGCGCATATGTGTATGTGTGTATGTATGTATGTGTGTGTGTGTGTGTGTGTGTGTGTGTGTGTGTGTGTGTATGTGTGTGTGTGTGTGTATGTGTGTGTGTGTGTGTGTGTGTGTATGCATGTGTGTGTGTATGTATGTATGGGTGTGTGTGTATGTGTGTGTAAAACAAACTCTTGGGCATCAGAAACACTTCCAAAATCAGGATCTGTTTTTTTCTCTACTGTCTTTTCCTTCTTTTTCTCATTCTCTCTTTCATGCTCTTTCTTTCTTCTCTATATTTTCTCTCTTTCTTTCATGGTCTCTTTCTTCACAATCTTTCTTTCTTTCTTTCTTTCTTTCTTTCTTTCTTTTGTCTCTCTATTTTCTCTCTTTCATGCTCTTTCTTTCTTTCTTTCTTTCTTCCTTCATAATATTTCTTTCTTTCTTTCTCTGTCTTTCTTCATGCTGCCTTTTTTCACACTATTTACTCAACTCTCCTTTCTTTCTTTCTTTCTTTCTTTCTTTTTCTCTCATTCTTTCATGCTCTCTCTTTCTTGACACTTTCTTTCTTTCTTTTTTCTTTCTTTCTTCTCTCTATTTTCTCACTTTCTTTCTTTCTTTCCTCATCAACTCTTTCTTTGATTCGGTCCCTCGTTTCGGAAGACAGCATGAGGTTTCTGTATGTCTGGACAAATCCGGCTCAGAGAAGGTGATAATTCCGTAATTCTGGTCAGGCAGAACAGGAGGATTTGCTCTGAACACTGAAGAATAGATGCAGTGAATTTTTGTCACATAAAGTCCAGTGTAGGAAGAAACGCCGGTGACTCGACGCATCAGCATTGTGGTTTTTATCTGCGTCGTTTAGGTAAACATTCAAATCATGTCTCGAGACAGCGCATGGCGTTATCCTCCATCCAGGTCACAGAGATCTGTGATCGGCACACGACTAAATATCCCACGTGTTCGTCTTTAACTAACCCGCTAACCCAGGGACAAGCGCGTCACTACTGTTAAGAGAACACTCGAGTGTGTAAGGCTTGCGTTCTTAAATCCGCTGAGTGAATTCCCGAGCGCTTTCTGCTTGCTGAGCACGTCTTCCAGCGGTAATAATTCCTGCTCTGTAAACGGCAAGCAGGTTGTCTGGGAACGAGTTTGGCCTCCGTCGAGTCTTTATGAAGTGCCGCTGAGTCGCTCCAGTCAATTCAGACTCCGCCGTCATCGCCGATATGCGCACGTGTTACATCATCGAGGGACAGCAACGCATGGTCGCGATGGCTCGTGTCATGTCTCCTGCCTGATATCAGCTGAAACTGAGTGAGAGAAACAGCACAGAAAATGTCTCCTGCGAGGGAAGAGAGAGAGAGAGAGAGAGAGAGAGAGAGACAGAGACAGAGACAGAGACGGAAATAGAGACATACAGATACAAAGAGACAGACAGAAAGAAAGATAGAGAGGCAGCCAAAGAAACAGGGGGAGAGAGAGAGAGATAGAGGAGG
Organism: Pangasius sanitwongsei; assembly: GCA_037576675.1. Taxonomy (NCBI): domain Eukaryota; kingdom Metazoa; phylum Chordata; class Actinopteri; order Siluriformes; family Pangasiidae; genus Pangasius; species Pangasius sanitwongsei. The sequence goes on from CM075028.1 coordinate 3,645,093, forward strand.
AGACATGGAAAGAGGGACCAAGCGAGAGAGTAAGACAGAGAGCGAGATAGGCAGAGACGGAGAGAGACGGTGAGACAGGTAGTGAGAAGGAGACAGGCAGACGAAGAGACAAAGTAAGATTAGGAGCTTGTCCCCGGCTAGAGACACGCCCCCCGGAAAGAAAATGATTATAGTTAATGCACGACCAGTGCACAATGATTAGAGTATTATAATTACAATGATTATATTAATTAGGATGGACAGTGAGGAAGGGTCAGAAGGACAGGTGAAGAGTAAGAGGAGGGAAGACTGGAGATGAGACGTATTGAAGAGGATTGAGAGGAGAGTGATTAGTAAAAAAAAAATAAAATAAATAAATAAAAGAAGTAATAGGAATGAAGCAAGGGCAGTGAGTGAAAACAGTGAGAAAGAAAAGTAAAGCAATTGAGAGGGAAAAAGAGCAGACAGTGGAGGTACAAGGGCGCTTTCCAAGAAACGGAAATGTCATTTTAATCACAACGTGATGAGGGAATTTCCATTTATGCACCCAGGTCAAGAGGATACAATGGTTCACTGCACCATTTGTAATGCGTAAGGTGAAATCTGGTCACCTTAGAGTAAGAGAGAGAGAGAGAGAGAGAGAGAGAGAGAGAAACATGGAGAGCAAGGCATACATAAAGACAGAAATAGAGAGAGCCAGACAGGCAGACAGAGAGTGGAAAGAGAGGCAGACAGTGAGAGAGAGAAAGACAGACAAATAGGAAGAGATTAAGAGACAGAGAGTGCTCACCTACTCATCACCCTGTACCATAAACTATATTATATTACATTACATTATATTGTATTTTATTGTATTATACTTAACAGGCTATGAATGGAAATGTAGAGCTCAGGCTAATAAGAGGAATAGTTACTGCAACTTCCCTCCTGTTCTTGAGAAATTGTACTGAACTGTCCGATCTTATCTGTGCTATTTCCATGTAATGGCTGTTATCTTCTCACTGTATAACTGTTGGAGTTTACCATCAACATCAACTGGATACCTGTGTGCAGTCTACATCCTACCACACGAATCCCTCGGTTTTAATGAGGACATCTTTCCCACCGTGAAAGCAGAGATCGTTCCTGTTCAGAAAGGGGGAAACAACTATCGTGGAGATCTAAAGGCTAGAATTTTGCAAAGAAAATGGTTTCGTTCCCACAAACAGAGATGCCAATAGAGTATGAGCTGGAAAAGTTGTCACAAAGAAATATCGCAGTACAATCAACAAAAAATGGGGGGGGGGGGAATGAAAACTCTTGTAAGATTTATATACTGCTCAAGGTCAGGGTGCAGCATACCTTCCCTAAAGACACGTAACCAACTTTTATGAAACAAGAAAGAACAACAGACGAGACAGAAGATCCAAAACTCTGAACTGTTAGTTGGATAAACCAAATCGATCTCATAGGTATACATCTGGAAAAAGAAATTCACCAGTCTATTCAAACCTGTCTATCCTGAACAAACTGAACAAACGGCAATTCAACCAGAATCCCCTGGAGGACAAAATGTCACTTTCTGAAGTAAGAAGACCCTCAAATTAAATAAGTAATGGAATGATTAAATATAGTAATGACAGATGCACAAGGCTTTTACCAAATTATTCAACCTTGTTGTAGATACTGGCAGCTTCCCTAAAATCTGGAACCAAGGCCACATTTTCAAAACTGAGCCAAGAGAGGCAGTCTGGGTAAAGTGTTCTGCAGTATTCGAAATGCACACATTCTCGCCTTTATACAAAAACATAACCTCCCGAATACGAAGCAAATTTCTTTCTACCTAAACACCACAGCACAGAACACATCTATGCTCTTCACACGCTTATAAACACAATCAGGAAAAACAAAAAAGAAGAAGTCATTTGACTCAGTCTGGCATGAAGGACTGACGCTTAAACTCCTCCAGTCTGTTAGAGAGGCGGGAAAGTGTTTGATTTCATTAAATCAGTGTACCAAGGAAATGAGTGTGCTGTAAAAATTGGACATAAAATTTAAAAAAAAAAGAGGTTTCTGTATTGTGGACAAATCCTGCTCAGAGAAGGTGATAATTCCTGTAATTCTGTTCAGGCAGAACAGGACAGTTTTTTTTTAAAAAACAAGAATGTGGGGTGAGACAGGGAAGTCCAACTCTAATCAAAGTCTTTATCAATGAATTAGCTACAATGCTGGCGAAGTCCACAGCCCCTGGTCTCACCCTCCATAACACTGAGGTGAAGATCCTGCTCTTTGCAGATGATTTAGTGCTTCTGTCCTCCACACCAGAGGGTCTACAGTGGAACCTATCCATCCTTGAGGAGTACTGCTGTATAAATGCTCGATCAGTAAATAAGAACAAAACCAGCATGATGGTCTTCCAGAACACAGCAAACATACAAAAAAAACACCAATTTCGACAGAAAACATCTTACACTTACCTCAGTGTAACCCGCAGTACCACAGGTACTTTATCATAGATAAAGCATGCAGAACCTCCTACGCAATCAAATCCAAATTCAACAAAACACTAATACCTATTCAAATCTGGCTGAACTATTATAATCCAGTTACACTTCTTTACCTTTGACTTCTATATGGAAATGAAATAGGGGGCCCATTAATCAACGACAAAAATTGGGACAGAAATCCTGCTGAAAAAAAAAATGAATTCTGTAAAACTCTACTGGAAATTCACCACAATTAATCCAACGGCGCCTGCAGAGCTCATAATTCCCCCCTCCATTTAAAAATAATACAGAGAAGCAAAATTTTGTCTCCACCTAAACCACTCCCCAAAACTCTAATGTACAAAGCTCTCCTTACTAACTAACTGCCCAATGAAGCTCAGCCTCTGAACCATATGGCAACACAATACTCCAAATTGATCCAAAGGCCAAAAAACACATCAAACACTCACCCAAATATCCACCCAAACATAAACATGCACCCAGATAGACACAAACACTCACTCAAACACAAACACACTCAAACAGCCACCCAAACAAACATGCACCCAAATACCCACACACTCACTCACTCAAACACAAACACACTCAAACATAAACACCCACCCAAACACAATCACCCAAACACCTACCCAAACAAACGTGCACCCAAATACCCACATAAACACCCACCCAAACACACTCACCCACACACATAAATACACACACCCAAACACAAACACCCAACCAAACACACTCACTCAAACACAATCACCCAAACATAAACACCCACCCAAACACTCACCCACACATAAACTTCCACCCAAACACAATCAACCAAACACACTCACCCAAACATAAACACTCAAAATACTCACAAATATAAACATCCACCTAAACACTCTCCAAAACACACTCACACAAACACCCACTCAAACACAAACACCCACCCAAACACACTCACCCACACACATAAATACACACACCCAAACACACTCATCCAAACACACTCACCCAAACATAAACACTCATCCAAACACACTTACCCAAACATAAACACTCAAAATACTCACACAAACATAAACACTCATCCAAACACACTCAAACATAAACACTCAAAATACTCACGCAAACATAAACATCCACCTAAGCCCTCTCCAAAACACACTCACCCAAACATAAACATCCACCTAAACATAAATACCCACAGAAAAACACCCATCTAAATATATACCCAACCATAAACACCAACCGAAACACTCACCCAAACATAAACATCCACCCAAACATAAACACCCACAGAAAAACACCCATCTAAATATATACCCAAACATAAACACCAACCGAAACACTCACCCAAACATAAACACCCGCCCAAATATATACCCAAACATAAACAGCAACCCAAACACTCACCCAAACATAAACACACTCACTCAAACAAACAGTCCCACACACTCACCCACAAAAACACTTGCCTAAACATAAACACCCGCATAAACACACCCAAACATAAACACCCAAACTCTTTCTCAAACACTAACCAATTACCACTTACCCAAACACAAACACCCATCCAATCACCCATCCACTCAGACGCAAACACCCATCCAATCACCCACTCACCCACTCATACACAGACACTCACCTATTAGTAATACATTTGTTTAATTCAATTAATGGATAATTTATTTGATTATTTTTTTGTCTTTTTGTTGTTGTTGAATTAGTAACAGCAAGCTGTTTGTATAAAAGGTGGAAACACAAAGAGAAGAAAAAAAAAAAGCACAAAAAGAGTCTCTTGTGTGTGGTGGTACTGAATTCCAGCCACTGCTTGTGAGGCTTTAATAGTGAAGGGTGACTGGCTGAAAGCACTTCTTCTAAAAGAAACCACACAATCACCTCGCCTTGTTCCTCTAGTAGCCTGATAAGCATCTTTCCTCTGTGTAATAAACTTTTTAAGTGGAGTAGGAGCGGGATTATGCAAGATTTTATAAACAAGACACAAATTCTGGTATTTAATCAGATTTCGCCCAACTTAAACTGTTCCTTAATATAAAACAATGATGGTACGTATACTGCTTCTGGTCTAAAACAAAGTTTGTTTGTACAGTATTTCAAGTGATTTCAGTGTAGTTTTACTAACTTGTGCCCAGCTCGTTAAACAGTGTGTAATAGCTGAGTGGACTGTAGCATTCATATATAGTTTGCATCTGTAAATAGCTCCGTGACACACATGAGGTTTAAAGGACGGATGTGAAGAAATTACGATAGACAGATATTTGAACTCTGGAACATACTAACGGTTTTGGAGCTATTTAGCTCAAACCATGGTGGATTGAGCCATGCTGTAACGTGACCTGCAAACACACACATTTTAAAAGCGACTGACCCTTACACACTGGGTTCTCCATTTTTAGGTACTAGTCTATCCATTTAAATAGAAAGAGAGAGAGAGAGAGACAGAAGGTTTGCATCAGTGCGGCTCTGGTGATCAGGGTCATGTGACCTGATTGACAGGCAGAACACCTGTGGTGTGAGACAGATGGATAGAGAGACAGAGAGAGAGGAAGTGAGTGTGTTAAAGGGGAAATACAGCTGATGCTCTCTCATTATATATATATATATATATATATATATATATTATTTCTCTCTTTCTTTTTCTAATTTTTTTCTCTTCCTTCCTTCTTTTAGTTGTTTTTTTCATCCCTCCATTCTTCCTCCCTGTCTCCTTCTCTTCTTCCCTTTTCTTTCTTTCTTTCTTTCTTTCTTTCTTTCTTTCTTTCTTTCTTTCTTTCCTCCATCCTTTCTTATTTCTTTTCTACCTACATATTTTATTTATATCGCATTTCTTCTTTATTTTTATCCATTGTTTTATCCTTTTTATGTTAATCCTTTTCATTTCTCCTCTCCATGTCAATAATTTGTTTTTTCTTTCGCACGTCAGTTATTGTTTCTTTTTTAAATTCTTTCTCTGTTTTTCATCTTCCTCATTACTTTTGCTTTTTCGTCTCTATTTTTACTTTCTTGTTGTGCTCTGGCTCTTTCTCTCTTTCTCTTATTTCCTTGCTGTCTATCATTTTTTCCTCTTTTTTTATTTGTTTTCATCGTTTCTGTTTAGTTTCTTCATAGTTTATTTCTCTATTCCTTCCCTTCTTGTTTCTACATTTTACAAGCTTTCTAAAACGCTCTCTTTTTTCTTTCTTTCTTTCATTCATTTTCTTTCTTTCTTTCTACCTTCCTATTTTATTTTATATCGCATCTTTGCCTTTCTTGATTTTTTATCTGTCATGCTTTTTTTTTCTTAATTCTTTACATTTTTTTCTCTCCTTGTCAATAATTTGGTCTTTCCTTGATACATCAATCGCCTTTTTCTTTTTACAGTAAATGTTTTCTATCTTTTTCATCTTCCTTCTTTCCTTCTTCTTTTTCATATTTTCTTGCTATCACTTTTCTCCTTTTATTTTTTTTTCTTCTTTATTTGTTTCATTTTTTCGTGGTTCCTTTCTTCTTTCTGTATTTGACTAAATTTCTTTCCCCCTCTTTCTTTTCTTCCTTCTTTAGTCCTCGTTTTCTTCTCTACCTTCTTGCTTTTTCTCTCTGTCCTACACCACACCACACTCTCTGTCCTTCCTCTTTCTTGGCGAGGTTGATGTTAAACACTTAATGAGAACCTGGATATTAGCGTTTGGCGTGCTGACTATTTTTATTTTCCCTGACTGTAGTATCGATTGTCAATAAAATGAAAACCCAGCAGTAAGTGCCCTAGAGGAAAAGTGTACACTCCTCCCCTCCCCCTCATCTGCCAATTGAAACACGACACTATTGTATCTCGTAGCTTTTGGTTGTGGTGTTACAGCGATCCGGCACCTGGCATAGATCCAGGCTTTTAAAAACATAATGGTTTCACTGAAGTTCACTCTCTCTCTGTGTGTGTGTGTGTGTGGGGGGGGGGTGTGTGTAGGTGTGTTCAGAAGTGTGTGTGGATGGTTTCCAGATCTCTGCCCACTGTAAACCAGCGATAACTCAGAGTCGAAGTTTACCAGCGAGAACAGATGCACACACACACACACACACACACAAGAAAGAAAGAAAGAAAGAAAGCTACATTATCATATATAGGAAATATGTAGATGAGTTTTTGGGATGTTTAATTAGAAATTTATACAACAGTTAGGTCCAGTCCACTAATGTGATTGGTCGAGTGGTGTTCCGAGAGTGTGTAGATTCCCTATAACCACACTGGGGTTCACTGTGTGGCTCACTCCACTCGTCTGTGTTCACCGTGTTAAATTCCACTTTCTAGTTTGAAACAGTTACTACAGGTAGCGTCGGGGACATCATGAATTTCGACATATGAAAATATGAAAGCTCACCAGATGAAGATGAGAAGGAAGAAGGGATGCTAATTTCACCAGAAGCACCTCTAACAGAAAAGCAAAAAAATCAATGTCGGCTAGCTAGCCAGCTAGCCAAAGTGTTCTGAAGTGAGAGTGGCTTCTTAATAGTGTGGCAAAACTAAATGGAACATTTGGCCATGTTGTGTCCGAAATGTCACTTACTCGATATTCATTTCTCGTCTATAGAACTGCTGTATAAAATCAATACAGCACTAGGAATCATGCGCTTATACTGAATATCGGCTGTGATGTATGCAAAGATCTTCAGTGTAGAGCGAAAAGCAAAAGAGTTGGCCTTGCCGTTCCGATACTTTCGGAGCAGACGGTATTTCTTCATGCTTTGATGTTTAGAAAGTGTTTGGAGTGAAGTGGCTAAAGCTAGCTAGCTTTACCTCAGTGTATCTCGCTAATTATTTACGTTTAGCTAACGTTTTCCAGTCGCAGCTCCTTTCCGTAATGCTCACCAGAGTTAGCTTTAACTGACGAACTCTGTAACAATTGTGTAAACAGTCCATTTGACCATGTGACTGATTTCAGCCAATAGGACTGTACCTAAACGACCATGCTCATGATAATTAGAAATAATGTATAAAAATGTCTTTTGGCCTGAAGTCAGAGAGAGCAGTACTAACACACTGAACTAGCGATAACCTACACTCTATAATAGTCAAAAGCAGACATTATTATAATCCAAGAACGTTCCAGATGATTAATGTCCCGTGTCATCTCTGCGCCGTTTGTCCTCATCTGTCCCCATATCCCTGTCTTAAACATTAATGCGACATGATCTGGAGAGATGAAGCTGCTAAAGGTGCCTGAAGCCTGCTGTGGGACGAGTGCTGAGTAAGTCACAGATTAAACGGACACCGGATCACTTTATTCTCCAGCACACAATTTGGTGTCACTCATCACCGGGGGGTTGGGGGCGTGGCCTAAAGTCTGAAGGCGGAGCCGGGACAGTAACAGCAATTAGAATGATGAAACTTCACGTTTGATTTGGGTTTTTGGTTTGTTCGAGCACAACTCATCGCTGAGGGAAGGTGGTGCAAACTGTGATTACACTGTTATTAGAGTAATCAGGAAAAAGGACATGATGGACAAGAGAAAAATGTTAGAAAGCAAAAGAAAGAAGGGGGTGAGGGAAAAAAAAGAAGGAAATAAAAATAAGGAAGGAAAGAAAGAAAGAAAGAAAGAAAGAAAGAAAGAAAAGGATACGAGGAAAATTAACAAATAAAGAAAGACATTCATTAATAAAGGCAATAAATAATAAATAAATAAATAAATAAATAAATACTAAGAAAGAAAGAAAGAAAGAAAGAAAGAAAGAAAAACGTGAGGAGCGATAGATTAGGAAACAGGAAAAAAATAATAAAGAAAGAAAGACATTCATAAATAAATAAATAAATAAATAAATAAATAAATAAATGTCTTTATTTATTTATTTATGAATGTCTTTCTTTATTTAGACTCCGCTCAATGAGTCATTGATGCCCGAGGACCCGAGCATGGGCCGGACATGAATGAATGAATAAATAAATAAATAAATAAATAAATAGAAAGAAAGAAAGCAAGAAGGATGTGAGGAGCAATAAATAAGGAAATGGGAAAGAAAATTAATAAATAAAGAAAGACATTCATGAAAAAAGGCAATAAATAAATAAATAAATAAGTAAATAAATACTAAGAAAGAAAGAAAGATGTGAGGAGCGATAGATAAGGAAACAGGAACAAAAATTAATAAAGAAAGAAATAAAGAAATAAATAAACAAACAAACAAACAAACAAACAAATAAATAAATAAATGTCTTTCTTTATTTAGACTCTGCTCAATGAGTCATTGATGCCCGAGGACCCGAGAGTGGGCCGGACATGAATGAATGAATGAATACTAAGAAAGAAAGAAAGAAAGAAAGAAAGAAAAAAAGACGTGAGGAGCGATAGATAAGGAAACAGGAACAAAAATTAATAAATAAAGAAAGACATTCATAAATAAATAAATAAATAAATAAATGCATACAAAGAAAGAAAGAAAGAAAGAAAGAAGTGAGGAACAAAAATAAGGAAACAAGAATAATTAATAAATAAAGACATTCATGAATTAAGAAAGAAAGTTCACACAATAATAAAAAAAGTGGATGGAAAAGAGTAAAAAAAAAAAAAAAGTGAAGAAGAAAAAGATAAAAGACGACATGCAGTTTGCATAATGCTAGACTGGTGGCTGTAGGCTCCCACTACTGGTTAGCTGCATTAGCCTCGTAGCTCCAGAGCACATGTGTAGGTGAGATGTTGAGATGTTAGTCCTGAGCCATGTGCATGTGTTTCTCTGTGTGTATCAGGAATGCTGATGATGCTGCTGATGATGATGATGATGATGTTTGGTCACGCTGGTATTTCCTGTCGTCACACTGCTCCATTCATGACTGTGAGCTTTGAAGTGTGTGAAGCTTATCACATCAGCGCTGCACGCTGTGCTCATGCCCTTTAATTCTCCGCTCAATGAGTCATTGATGCCCGAGGAGCCGAGCGCGGGCCGGACGTGTCCCATTTACAAAGACGAGAGCGTTCAGGGGGGAAAAGAAAAAAAAAAAAAAAAAAAAAACAGAGAAGAAGAATACAGAAGTTTAAAAAAAATGGAGGTGTATGGAAAAAAAATTGATACAAGGATAGAAAGAAGGAATGAGGATGAGGGTGAAAAGATGAAGGTAAATGGTGGAGGAAAAGAAAAAAACGATGGGACATTAAAAGGAAAAAGAAAGAAAGAAAAAAAGCATGGATGAGAAAACGAAAGAAAGAAACAAAAAATAAAAATATAATAAAAAGTTTTAAATGAATGACCAAAAAACTAAAAAAAAGAAAAAGGGAGGGAGGATGAGGGCGACATGACATGTAAACTATATATTATTTAAAAAAAAAAAAAAAAAGCATGGGCGTGAAAAAGTAAAAACGAAAACATAAAAAAAAGAGAGAACAAATAAAAAAAAAGAGAAAAAGACAAGAGGGAAGGAATAAAAAGAAATAGTTGGGGTGAAATAAAAAACAAAGAAATGATGGAGAAAGAAAGAAAGAAAGAAAGAAAGAAAGAAAGAAAAGAAGTGGCACAAGAAAAATGGAGCTAAAATGGCCGAAGAAAATAAAATAAAAAAAGGATGGAGTTTAAAAAGGAGAAAGCAATAAAAAAAAAAAACAATAGAAAATAGGAATTGAATAAGTACTGAAGCTAAAATAGGTAGTTAGCATCAGAGCTAAACAGAGCTTTAACCTCACTTAAAGTAAGTAGTTAGCATAAGCTAAGCAAATATATGATATTGCTAATTGGCGTGCTAGTTATGCTCAAGGATGTTTACAAAAAAAAAAAAAAAGTCAATGTTGTACTTAATAGTAGTAATGAGTAGAAGCTAAAATCGATAGTTAGCATCAGAAGTAAGCTAATCGTTTGAAATGGAGCTGGAGACATGACAGTGCTGAGTGTGTGAGTTAGCGTGTGTGTGCGGATTAGCCTGATTTGACTGTCAGCATGCTGTGTGTGTGTGTGTGTGTGTGTGGGTGTGTGTGACCTCATTGACACAATGAAAATTGCCTGATAAAGAGTTTCAAGGGCACTTTGTAAAAGACAGCAGAAGTCAGACAGTGTGCATCCCATTTTTTTTTTTTTACCCATAATTCCCTAGATAGGCTTGAAGTCCTCATGAATATGGATTGGCAGTCGCTCCTGTCAGGCGACTAACACGAAGGACGCCAAACACCACACTGCCAATGTTGCTAATAGTGAGGTAGCATCTCAGCTAAGGCTGTATTCCACACCAAAATACTAGCGGTGCTAATTATACATCATGGCTAAATGCTAGCTGCGATGCTAACAAATGAAACCCAAATGTATTAACTTTGAGGATACGTTGCTAGGACTATTACTAAAAGTCCATATCCCTAGCTAATCCCTAGCTACATGACATTTAGCTAAATGAACCTCAAATAAAGACACTATAATTGAATATAATTGATAATTAAAAGACATAGAAGCTAAAAAGCTAATAATACACCAAAGATGATGTCATCAACAGGGCTCAACATACAGTATATTACGCTGCGTTCACACCATGTCGGAATTACCGTAATTACTAGACGACAACTTGGACGTTCTGCTCGGAGCTGTTCACGTCCTTGGACTCGGGATTATGCGTTTCTGTACAGCAAAAAGAATCCGTGTGAGATGATGATGTTGACAACTGCAAAATACATCATTACAACATTAAATCACATTTTTATGCTATTGCTAATTATTGAAGAACACAGAAATATTACAAGATAATTACTTAGCTACATTTTACTGCTGAAGCAGCCGCCATTTTGACTGTTTCCGCATGAAACAGCGTTGCGGCCGTCAGGTGGTACAAGTCGGAGCTCTCGGAAAATTCCTAGTTTATACGTCCTACAGGACGTGAACGCTTTTTACAAGATGGAATCTCGTAATTACGGTAATTATGGCATGGCATGAACGCACTTTTACTAAAAATATGCAGAAGCTAGCTAGTATAATTAGCAACATATCTAAATTGATAATGCTAATATTTACTAATACAGGCTAATGAGGCAGCTAGGATCAGAGCTAACCAGACATCACAAACCAAAACACTAGCATCGCTAATAGTGAATGAAACGTATTATGGGATAAACATATTGTATCTTTGCTAATAATGAAGGAACGCTAATAAGGGTGGTGAGCATGATAGCTAACTGGATTTCTAGTCATATGTGAAGGCTAATAAGGATAATGAAGGAATGTGTATGCCAATATGCTAATGAGGCTAATAGTAAATAAAGGCTAATGGCATAAATGGTATCAGAGCTACAGATTCTACACAAATAACAGCCAACATTTCTAAAAATAGATTAAAGGTAATATAGTTAGCATTAGAAATGCTATAAACCTGAAAGCTGATGGGGTGTTAACAAAAAATGAATAAATAAATAAAAATTAAATGAGCGAGCACACCATAACAACGAAATGAGACACACAAATACATGAATGGAAACATGAACGCATGCAACATGGCTGAAATCTTCTGAGGAGAATTTCCTGAGGTAACAACAAATGATGCTAATCTTATCTGCTTTTCTGTAATCTCCTGTGAAATGAAACGTCATTCATCAAATAAATCACTTCAAGATTTAAGGACAACCATCAAATCAAATCATGCTCTCTAAACACGATGCTGTTCTTTTTCACCTCCTAGCGCCAATTAGCTTTGTTAGCTTTTCTATCATTAATGAGGAAAAGCCATTAGCATAAGCCTGACGCCTCAAAGACATCATTATCACAAGTTGTAGAGGAAATGGCTGCTGAGCTTTACTTTAATGATAGCCGCTTCTGCTAGCCTGTCAGCTTGTTTTTGCACTCTGTGCTATTCGGATAGCATCTTAGTGCTAGTTTTGCAGATACTTTTGTCAAGATAAATTACTTTTTTGCTTTTAAATAACTCACAACAGCACAAATGTCTGTTATAATGTGTAACTTAGCCATAACACTAATAAAACCACCAGAGCTGATTAACTGAGATTTTCCACAACTGTGCAAATATTAGCCATAATGCTAATAATATCAGGCAGCGTGAACTAGCATGGATTGATCTGAATTACCACATCAGCTTGCTAAGAAAGCTAGCTCAATGCTTAGCATTTTACAACCTAGGCTGTTTGACGTGACGGTATATGCTAACAGAAAACAAAACAAAAAATGCTAAGTTTTCAGCCGGTACTGTTCAAACATTCTGAGAAATGGTAAAATAAATAAATAAATAAATAAATAAATAAATAAGAGGTATACTTCTGTCCTCAGTGAGCTAGCATGGATCATAGCATTAAATTGTCAATCATATTTTAATTTTTTTTAAGTTTATCAATTTGAAGGCACACTTTGATGATTTGAATTTGAAGGCCACAGAGATTAGTGGATGCTGTAAGCTTGATTTATTTTTTTTTCTTTTGTACCTTCAAACGATAAGCTTTAAAGTTTTTAAATGTCACTTGATAAGACTGTAATGTCACCTTGATAAATTTGTTAGCATTAGCCCTACCATAACATGATGCTATCACTTACCCAGAGCCATGGTTTCTCGACATCTTATCTATAATGACTACTAATGGAAAAAAAGAAGAAGAAATAAGAAATAACCTTTAAATAAAAATAACTACATCATCTGACCTCTCAGAGCTCATGTTAATGTTAATTGTTAGTGCTAAACTAATGCTAATTTAATTCTAATTTAATGCTTAATGGGAAACTGCGGATTTCTGTATAGTTTGCATTAAAGCTAATATTTTTACACCTACATGCTAACATTGCTAATATCAAATTAAGCTGTTAGCATTAGCTCCATCCTTATGCTAGCATTTACAGACTCACCAAAACTAACAGATTATGAAATAATACTTAGATTGATTAGATTAGAATAAGGGGAAATAAGATTATAGCTAATAAGTGAAAACATGAACTTAGTCAAAGTTAGCATTAGTCAAAGTTCATTACGTAGCATTAGCACATGCTAGCCCTGAGTTCTCTACAGCTTATTTATAACATTATTAAAGTAAAATAAGTGAGAAATAAGCAAAATGTGTGTTGGTGCTAGTGTTGTAATCTAGTGCTGGTTCTGCTCAACCTCTCTGTGCAACCAGTTAGCACTAATTGAGCCTATTTGGTTGACTTCCAGGTGAAAGCAGAAGCAACACTAGCACCAACACACATTTTTATTATTTCTCGCTTATTTTACTTTAATAACGTAATAAATAAGCTGTAGAGAATTTAGGGCTAGCAAGTGCTAATGCTACATAATGAACTATGACAAGTGCTAATGCTACTTAATGAACTTTGACTTTGACTTGATTTGTTGGCAAACTGATGTGTCCATCGTCTAAAATAAAACAATCACCAATATTTTTCATGGTAAAAGAATACTAGTACTAATAATTTTACCTCAGAGATTGCTGTAATATGTCCACTTGGTGGCCATTTTGGTGGAAAAAGAATTCTTCACATTAGCATTGAGAAGAGCAGGAGAATTTCAAACAGATGAATTGAAAATATATATAGTGTACGTTGTGTTAAGGAATCGAGAGTTCAGCAGGACTACTCTACTACTTTATAAAAGAAAAAAAACAGTTTAACTACTTGATTAGAAATGTGCAATTACAGCTTAAAAAAATGGAGCTAGTTAAACTAGCTAGCTAGCTAAATTGGCTAGCACTATGTTAACATGCAGCTTGGCTAAACACTGAGATACGTACTTTTCAACACTGATAATATTACATATAAGAAGTTGGTCCTTTGAAAAGAGAATTATTTCAATTACTATTAATTGGTCTTGTGGTTGGTTTAGTGTATAAAGAAAATAATTTTTATTTATTTGACCATGAATCTATTCATGTGATTCACTTCAAAGAGTCACTTTGAATTAAAATGAATCGTCTGTCACTGAAAGAGATGCTCAGTTAACTGAGACAAAACAGGAAGTGTGTGCTTGTGTGTGTGTGTGGTCTCCGAACAGGCAATGGATCCCAGCATTACATAAAATATGATGTAATCATTCTTTTAGACCATTTTCCCGCCATAAAGTGCCAACATGGGAGTCCAGCCTCCACACTGTGCACCACTTCACACCGCAGAAATAATGAAGTATCTGACGGCGGGAGACTTGCTGTTCGTGTGCTTCTAAAAATAATATCTGATTTTGCAAAATCTATGAGGACTATGAGAGTCCATGTCAACAGAAAATCAATCACATGTTCATCAAGAAACAGATGAGGGGAAAACAATGAACGTTAGCATGGCGAAATTACCATAATACAATAACAAAACTTTCAGTGTTCCCTCATGAAAGTGATGGCGAAATAAAATATCTAAGGTTTAAACTTAAAATTTTTTTCTATTCTGTTATTTTATTTTGTTTTTTCACAAGCAAGCTATTTAGCATGCTAGCTAGTTGACAACCAGAAACTCTGAAGAAAGACTTCAAGACTTCAAAGCCTACTTACAACTATTCTAATTTCTGGGTATGGCCTTCAAGAAACACCCACTCACAGCTGGTCTTGTGTTATTTCTTCAAGACACGCCCCCCTCATAGTGCTCTCATTACCTTTCTTCAAGACACGCCCTCTTATAGTGCTCTCATTACCTTTCTTCAAGACACACCCACTTACAGCCCCTCCCATTTCTGGATATGGCCTTCAAAACATCCCTTTTTACAACCATTCATTTTGTTTCTTTAAGACACAACCACTCACAGCCAACTTTTATTTATTTTCTTTGAGACACACCCACTTAAAGCAACTCTTATTTACTTATATGGCCTTCCAGACACACCCACACTGATTCCCTTCCGTCAAGACACGCCCATTTACAGCCACTCTCATTTACTTTCTTCAAAACTGCACTCACTTTCATTTACGTATGATTTCTATCAATGACCGTTAAGACACGCCCAGTCAGAGCTGTTCTTATTACCATATATGGATTCAAAGACAGTTCAGTTCAGTGGTTATCATATGCAGATGACAGGCTGGAAATAATTAATTAAATTAAATAATTAAACTAATTAATTAATTGAACTACTGTAAGAAAAAAAAAAAAAACATCAAAAGTTCCTGATGTTTGGAGCTTTATTTTGTAGCAAGGTGTCAATTCTGGAGCCTTTTTTCCTGCAGCCGTTGTGCGAAATTGTGTTTGAAGTCACGTCGTGTCCACAGGGGAGCTGCAATGTCAGCGACTTTCGTCTCTAAGTCCCTGGCAGATGGTACAAAGCTCTTCATAAGGACTTCAGCTCGATGTCTGCAGGATGAATTTCTGAAACGCCATCACAACTGAGGACACGCTCGGTGTAAGCTCGCTTTTGGCTCTGTTTTTCTCCACGCTAATGTCCACCGTAGCGTCATTTTGACCATCTGTCAGAGTAAACTTGTCTGGTTAGCTGCGAATTTCAGACAGTCTGAGCTTTTGGGCATTTGCAGACTCATTCTGAGATAAATAGTGCGATGGTTGTGGTTGTGTTGTTTCAACAGCGAGGGAAAAAAATAGCTAGCTAGGATTAGCAATTAATTATATGTGACTTAAAATCCTGTCACAAATCCTATCATAAAATCATGTTAGCTAACTGGCTGACACAATGTCAACATATATAGTGGGAAAAAAAAAAAACATACAGATGAAGGAGTAACAAAACTGTCAAAATACAAAATACGTACGCGTTTCTGTAAGTTCGGAGATGAGAACATTTAAGCGACTCGTTGCCGAACAGCAGAATGTCTCGAGAGAAAACCTGGACTCTTTTTTTTTTTTTTTTGCTTTTAATGCATTTTTCTGTTCAGTGTATGCCTCGAAACCTATTTATGACTTCTCAAGGTTGTGAGATGACCGAGTGCGATGACGCGGGGAAACCAGGTGACCCCGACTTCACACACACACACACACACACTCACTCACAGACACCAGAATAGATGATGCAAAATTCAGGGTCACACTTTAAGCCTGTGATGCATCAGACTCCAGATAAATCGAATGAATAAATATTAAACCGAGCCATTTCAGGTTACAGAGAACGTGGTAGCATGAATAAATGTTTCTAAAGATTTACTGTTTATCGTCTGCGGCTTCCAAATATTCTAGAGCGTTAGTTAATAACCTATAGAACAATTAACAATCTCATATTAGCTTCTTAAATAAATAGTTAACAGTGGGAAGAAAGAAAGAATGAAAGAAAGAAAAGGATGGATATAGGGAAAGGTTGGAGATGTTAAAGAAAAAAAAGGTAAAGAGAGGAAAAACGAGGAAAATATGGAGGAACGACAGCAAGAAGAACAAAGCTGATGAAGGAAGATGGTGTGCAAGTGATAAAGGAAGGTATGCAAAATAGAAATAAAATTGAATGGAGATGGGGGGAAAAAAAGAAAAAAAAAATATCCATAAATATAGAACAAGACTGAGAATGAAAAAAAAGAATGGGTGGAAGGGTGAAAGGAAGAAGTAAAGAAAAAGGACCAGATGGGGAAATGGATAAAAATAGAGAGAAAATAAAGAAAATAAAGTAAAGAACTTATGAAGAGATAAACAAGAAGGACAATTGGATGAAAGAAAGAAAGACGAAAGGAAGATGGGAAGTAAACAAAGAAAAAGTAAAGGAAGAAAAAAGTCAAGAAAGGGAAAAGAAAAGCTGGACGAAAAATAGACATAAAAGAAAGGGAATAGAGTAAAGCAATTACGCAAGGATGAACAAAAAAATAAAAGTGGATGAAAGCAGAGATAAACAAACAAACACACAAATAAGAAGGACCATAATGGGTCAAGAAACAAAACAGAAGAAAGGAAGAAAGAATAAATAATAAAAATAAAAATAAATAAATAGAAAAATGAATATAGGAAAAAAAGAAAAAAAAGAAAAGCAGTTTATGCATGTTTTTAAATTGTAAATCATCTTGTTATATTCTCTTCTAATAATTTGCTGATACTCATCATTTATTTATTTATTTATTTATTTATTTATTTATTTAGCTTATATTGCTTACGGCTACTTTAACAGAAATCCAATAATGTTTTAGTGCGTAGATTCTGATTGTAATCTGGGGATGTGAGACGACTTTATGTGTGTAATATTAATCTGCTCATTAGCACTGTTGTTCTTATGGCTAAGATAATTATGCGCATATGTAAATGAGGTGACGGAACGGCCGTCTCCTCCTCGGTTCCTCTCGCTGTTGCCGTGGAAACAGATATGTATAAATTGAGTGTGAAGAAGGAGATTTCCCCCTTCGCATTTTTCCATGTATTCCCCGCCGCCGGAGTCTCTTATCTTTGTGTTGTTTATTTTTAGGCTCCTGGTTTTTTTTTTTTTCCACATTTTAGTAGCTGATGCAAATAAAGATCAATAAAAAGGCGGAAAGAAAGCAACCAATCAGAAGGAAGCAGTGTTCGAGTTCAGCTCCCGGTAATAAAGACAAATAAAAGTAGTTTTATTTCCACCGCTGAGCCGGCGCTCCTCCGAGGCCTGAAACTACACCGTGGTGACTTCTTCATTTTTTTACAAGATTCTCCAATTTAACGATTTTTTTCCCCCCTCATAAATACCTTTAAGCTGGTTTGTTTTCTTTTCTTTTCTCTCAATGGAAAATGGAAAAAAAAAGAAAAGAAAAACAAACTGTTCCGCTGTTGTTGAAGGTAAAACATCTTCAGTTCCTTTTTTTCAGACGTGTACTGGACTGCTTCAGTTGAAGAATCTGGAAAGATTTTCATTACATTACATTATTACATTTTTTTTTTACCCCTGTTTAAAAAACCATTAGCTACATTAACGGTTTAGATTATCCTACTGTCATGGTTATGATGAAATCGGCACTGAACTATATTACCCATCATCCCCAGTATGTCACATGACCATGTCACATGTCCCACTGATCACCCACAACACATTTTGTGTTGACCCTAATCAGCACCCCTGTTTATAAGTCCTGGTCTCTATCTGTTTCATTGTCAAGCTTTTGTCATTGTTGTGCATATGTGGAATTGTGTGTTCCACAGCCTTGATCATAGTCTGCCTGTTTTTGCTTTATATCCAGTGTTTATATTTATAGTCCTTGTTTCACAGTTTTGTGTGTTTGTGTTACACTTTTTCAATAAAATCTGCACTTGCATCCACCGCCTTCGCCTCCATTTACATGACACCTACACTACACATTGCTTCGATCTAGCAGTGGATATGAAATGTCTACCGACCCCTGTTAAAATTGCAGGGTTTTTTTTTTTTTTTTTTAATATAAAACCAAAATGATTACATCAAATCTCTTCCAACGCTAATGGGATATACCAACCAGCAAAATCCAAGTGAAAAACAAATAGAAATGTTTAAATAAAAAACGTCCAATAACCTGGTTGCATCCTGTAAGTGTGCATGCTCTTTTATAATGAGGCATGTGACTGTGTTTAGAATTAACCAATCACATTCAAACTCATGTTAAAAAGTAATGATCATACACCTGCCATACATCTGCCATCTGCCGAAGCCATGATCCACAAAGAGCTTACGAAGCATGTACGGGATCCCATAGTCGAAAGGTATCAATCAGGAGAGGGGTACAAAAAGAAGTTCCAAAACATTAGATGTACCATGTGGAGAAAATGGGGCACCACAGAGTCACTGACATGTAGAGGACGTTCCTCCTAAATTGATGAAAGGACAAGAAGGAAGCCTATCAGGCAGGCTGTGAAGAGACCAACATGAAAGGAGCTACAGGAAAATCTGGCAAATACTGTTCACTCCCTGGATGTGACAACAATCTCTCATATTCTTCACAAGTCTGGGCTATGGGGTAAGGTGGCTAGACAGAAGCCCTTTCTCACAAAATAAACATCCAAGCCCAAGTAAAAAAAAAAAAAAAAAAAAAAACATGTGGAAAAAATGTGGTATGGTCTGATAAGACTTTTTTGGGCATAAGATATATTGGGCACAAAAACAAGACGGCTCATCAACCAAAGAACACCATACCCATGGCGAAGCACGGTGGTGGCAGCATCATGCTCTGGAACTGCTTCTTTTCAGCTGGGACTGGGGCTCTAGTCAAGATAGACATGGATAGCTCTAAATACCAATCTATTCAGGCATAAAACCTGCAGAATTCTGTAAGACAGCTGAAGATGAATGATAGCATGATAGCGACCCAAAACTGAAATCTAAGTCAAAAGAATGGCTTCAGAAGAAGAAGATGAACATTTTGGATTGGCACAGTCAGAGCCCACAGCCCGGATCTAAATCCTATTGAAAATCTGTGGAACGACTTGATCTAGAGCTAGAAGCATTTTTTGTAAGGAAGAGTGGAAAAAAATTGCCAAATCAAGAAGGTCATAGACTGTTACACAACTGTATTACAAGCAAAAGGTGCTTTAACAAAGTATTAGCTATTTTAAGATTTTTTTCTTGTTCTTTTCGCCTCCTTAAGACATTAAAGGTGGAAAAAGATTCGACGTGATTTATCCTGGTTTCATTTTTTACATCACCAACACCTGCAATTTTAACAGTCTTTTACATTTCTGTCCATGACTCAATGGCTGATGAGTCACATGACCAGCTGAACATCTCTGTTGCTCATCCAGGTCATTTATCCTAGCATGACTCTCTGCACCATAGCTCGAGTCCTAATTAGCGGCTAAACATCGTGACAGATTCGAGCTTCAGGACCAAAAAGCGGCAGGCTCGCTTCAGAGTATCTCATTAAAATCTGCCCACGTTAGACGTAGCGTCAGCAATCCCACCCGTTAGTGCTAATGCATTAGCAGGTGAGAACAATGAACTAGTCTGTATATTTCCACTGAACAGAAAAAGTGTGACATTAGTGTGAACTTCAAACTTTGCTTAATGACTTCGGAGGCAGCTCAGTGCTCTCGCTAACGCTAATGTTTTGTGTCAGCTTTGTTCTTTCGCACAATCACAGTTTGCTTTACTAGCTATCCTGATTCCCAACAAACTGCAGATAGTATCATATTTATATTATTAAGTATCGTGTCTGTCTTTAATGTCTGGACTACAAACGCCTTAACATTAATTTTACAAGGAGAAGAAAGATTGATTTTGCTTCTCAAGGAGGTTTGGTATGGTCTTATCTTTGAAAAAAAAAAAAAAAAAAAGATTTCCTGATGCAACAACAACAACAACAAAAAAAAAAACCCTACAGATGACACAGGTTAAATAAAGAAAAAAGAAAGAGAATGAAATAAGAAAGAAGGAAAGATAAAAGGCAAAAAGAAATGACCAAGTAAAAAAGAAAAGAAAGAAAGGTTGTATGAATAAATGAAGAAAAAGAACAAACAAAAGTTGCATAAATAAAGAAAAAGGATGTAAGATATGAAATGAGAAAGAAAGAAAGATGAATGAATGAATGAATGACAACAAAAGAAACAAAAGCTTCATGAATAAAGAATGAAGCAATGGAAAAATAAAGAGAAAGAAAAAAAGAAAGAATGGTTGTATAAACAAAGAAAAAGGAAGATGGGATGAAAGTATGAAAGAAAGAAAGACAAAAAAAAGACCATGAAAGAATAGAATCAAGAAAGAATAATGGAAAAGTATAGAAAGAAAGAAAGAAAGAAAGAAGTATATAGACACTGTAAATAAATGAGAGATATCGCGTATCGCTGCTTTAATGATGTGACTGCTGTACATTGTCATGTATTACTGCAGCCCTGAGACTGACCATGTGACTGTGGAAAGGGGGACAAAGATGAAGAGAAAAAGGGAAAAAAAAAGAGACAGAGAATGCCCTTGGCACACTTTCACATGAAATCTCCTGAGCGCCCACACACACACACACACTTATGTCAGATAGATTTCAGACACCTGGAAATGTCATCTAAGTGTGCCCAGATCTCAGAAGCATCTCACACACACACACACACACACACACACACGTTTAAATGCTGTTTAGTTATTAAATTGTGTGCATGTGTGTACTTCAATATTTTGTCACTGATCAGAGACACATTTTTTTTTTATTCATTATGGTTTTTCAGTCAGACTGAAGCACCTTTTTTTTTTTTTTTTTTTTTTTTGACATTCCACGGTACTCGTTTTAACCGACCGCCTCGTTTTCATCTAACAACCTTGTGTACTGACATTTCATTTAGCACTGAAGTCCAAGAAGAAGTGCTATTGCTTGTACGGTTTGTGGTTGCCATGGGAACTGGTAGTAATAGTTGGTTTTTAACATAACTGACTAAAGTGGGCATTCCGTTAAAAAAAAAAAAAAAAGAAAGGAAAATATGGACTGCAGAAGGTCCCAGGTATGTTGCGATAATATGTTTTTCATTTCAAAAGAGAAAAAAAAAAAAAAAAAAAACACACAAACAAGATGTTCAGAACAGTGTTTGGCTTTAAAATGATAAATAATACAAAAAGGTGTTTTGCTCCTTTGCCCTTTTGCAGCAGTTTAGATTCATTTTGACAAACGTATCAACGCAAAGAGTGGGATTATGGGTAAGTGTGGCATGCAGAAACACACCATCTCGCTTCCCACCAGAAAGATAAGTACGCGTCACGTATATATCTGCAGTGCTGTGCGCCGACCAGGCTTGAAGTGAATGCTGATTGGTTGGCGGGAGAGGTATGTCCACTTGCAGAACTGGAAACTTTGTGATGAGACGTTTATTTCTTGTGTAAGTTTAATCAGATTCAGAATAAAATTGTTCGATTCGAGAGAAATACATCTCAAGTGTAACAAATCAAAAGTGTAGGCTTGAATCAAAAACACTTTGTAAAAAAATCTCAGTTTAGATTTACTCATGCTGTTAGTTGCTCAGACGGGTGTATTTAATTAAATTTCTCCTCTTTGATAAAACTCATTGGACAGACCAGACATATAAATGAACAGCACCAAGTTTTTCCCCCTTTTTCTCCTCTTTCATGTATGCTTCACAATATAATTGTCACGGATAGTTTGAAGAAGGATGCAAGTGCAGAGTCTTTTATTAAGTGTGAAACACGCGAGAACAAGGACGAGGGTTATGAAACAGACACAAAGTAGACGAGCATGGAATACGCATGAACATGGATAAGACAATCAACAAAAACGTTACTTACAACAGACACCAAACAAATAGTGGCTATACAAACAAGACCTCAATACTAGTGTTTATTGTAATTTATTGTAACCCTAACCCACCCAATGCCAATCAAAATGGGAATCTAGAATGATCGACAGTTGCATAGGTGTTTTGAATTCTCCAGTATTGACTGACACCAATGGAAGCCCTTTCCCCTTCCGTCCATCTCACGTAATCTTCTGCCTCGACTTGATTTCCAGTCATACTGCCCCATTTACCTCCATAGAGTTATTATTGTACCTAGTGATCAAAAATGTTAACTGCAACAAGCACTAAAAGAGGCCCATTTAGGCAGGAATCACACTGCCCCATGCTCACATTGCAGTGGAGGAGACTAATAACAGGGTTGCCAGATTGGGTTAGTTTAAAAATACTCCCCAGCCACCAAGATCTTATTTGATAGCAAGTAATTACTGAGTGGGTAATGTCTGTACATCAGAAATGTGTGTGACTTACTTGTTTCCAATGGCCAGTTTTTGGGCTAGTTTCTGAACCTTTTGTGGCTTTTGAGATGTAGTTGAGCTGGAATTTTTTATTTGAAACCTGGTAACCCTGGTCAATGATATTAGATTTAACACAGCTGAACAAAGGTATGCCTAAAACTACTCAAAAACAAGCTGCTAGACTGTGTGCTAGATGAATGTATATTGTCAACTCTCTACTGCCTATTACTGGATTACTCTAAAAATTCACTAGATTCTAGCCTACAGCATATGTCACGTGTAATGAAGTCTCAACTTACATTGTTTGAGGCTATGTCATTATTAATATCGTCCTGTGTATGTATAGCAGGACCGTGCATTATTCCTGTAGAGGCTTGGCAGGTCTGCATTATTGTATAATGGATTTATGTAGAGAAAACTACAATCATGATATTGTGGCATGTGAATATAAAGTGTGAGGCTTTATATCGTCTGTCATTACAATAGCTAAGTTAATCCAGAAATATCACACATTTTACTTCCTTTCTTTTGTAATGTCATCGCAATAAGGACACAGAAGGTGATGTAAACCACAGCAGCTCAATGTAAATAAAATCCAAAGCATCCGTCATTCTGTGATTGTTAGAATTGTGGATTCAAACACTAATTAAATTGAAGTGCTTCAGTACAAGAGCTGCTGAATACAGACAAGTGAAAGTACTTCAAAAACACTTTGAGTGAGATTTGACTTGGTTTATATTTTTAAGTTTCTTTTTTTCCCCCAGCACTTAATTATGCCCATGTTGCATTCTATTTATTATTTCTACACACTGAACTTGCCTTTATTTTCACTCATTTTTTTTTTCCACATTCTCGTTTCTGTGGCACTGCCTCCTAGTAGACACAGTCACGTTATGTGCAAGTATGAAAACTGACCCCTATGCACAATGCTTTCACGAGATCGCAGATATGCTCTCGAAGACGTATAAATCAGCCCTTAGCTGACCCTTACCTCATTTATCAACTTGTACATTGCCATTCCATTAAAAAGGAGAAAATGCAGACTGAAGAAGTTTTTTTTTTGCTGAAATTTAAAAAAAAGAAAATGAAAAAATAAGACTAATTGTCACAAGTGGTGAGTTGAGACAGATGCAATTATTAAAGCGTTTTATTAAAGAGAGGCAGGCAGACAAATCCAAAACATGACTCAAAATCGTTAGGTGATTTACAAACAACAATGTTGGGGGTAATCCAAAAGCAAAAACCAGGAAACAAAGCAAGATCAAGAACACAAGAATCAAAACATGGAACAAAGGCTTGGTATGAACAGGTGGCAGAACACTGAACAATACTTCGCCATGAACAAAGACACACGGGGCTTTAAATATACAAACTAATTAAGGACAAACTGAATACAGGTGAGAATGATAAGGACACATGAGGAAGACAACCAGTGACAGGACATCAATCAAAACAAAAACACACGTGGCAATGAAAACAAAGACATGACAACATGGAAGTGCGTGCTTCGGCGCTGTAGGCTGTATGCATGGTAAGCTCTTCTGCACACAGCATTCAGCATGAGGGGCGTGAGCAAGTCTTGGGAGGCCGTTTCATCGGCCTCTAGCAGGAGCAGGTCTTGGAAGACTGTACCATTGACCTCTGGCAGGAGCTTGGCTAGGGAACCCATGCCATGAGCCTCTGGCATGAGAAGGACTTGGCAGGCCACACGGTTGGCCTCAGGCAGGAGCAGGACATGGGACTCTGCCTCGTCGAACTCGGCCATTAGTGGGTCTTGGGAGGCCAACCCATCGCCCTCAGGCATGAGTAGGTCATGCAAGGCTGCGCCACCAACATCTAGCTGGATCAGGACTTGGGAGGCTGCACCGTCGGCCTCAGGCTTGAGCAGGTTGTGGAAGGCTGTGCCACAACCTTTAGCTGGAGCAGGACTTGGGATGTCCCACCATCAGCCTCTACCGTTAGCAGGTTGTGGGAGGCTGTGCCGTCAGCTGCTGGCATCAGCCTGTGGCAGGAGCATGGCGTTGGAGGCCGCGCCGTTGGCCTCTGGTGTGAGCAGGACCTGGAAGACTTGGGAGACTGCACTGTTAGCCTCTAGCCAGGATTCTGCCTCATTGGCAGGTTTTGGGAGGCTGTGCCATCAATCTTTAGCAGGAGCATGTCGTGCGAGGCCACGCCGCCGACCTCTAGGAGGAGCATGACTTGGGAGGCCGTGCCATCGGCCTCTAGTATGAGCAGCTCATTCGAGGCCGTGCCATTGGCCTCAGGCAGGAGCATGGCATGAAACGCCATGCCGTCGGCCTCAGGTCGGAGCAGTTCATGGGAGGCTGTGCCATGGGCCTCAGGTGGGAGCAGGACTTGGGAGGCCACGCCATTGGCCTCAGGCATGAGTATGTCATGGGAGGCCACGCCGCCAGCCTCTAGTAGGAGCAGGACTTGGGAGGCCGTGTCATTGGCTTCTAGCATGAGCAGGTCATTGGGAGGCCCCCCCGTCAGCCTCAGGCATGAGTAAGTTGTGGGAGGCTACACCACCAATCTCTAGCGTGAGCCGTTCTTGGGAGGCCACGCCATCAGCCTCAATCTTGAGCAGTTCATGGGAGCTCGCTTGTGGAGGCCACCCTATTGGCCTCTGGACGGAACTCTGGAGGGGAGGCTCCCTTGCCATCCTCTGGAGGGAGCTCAGCATGATTGTCCTGGCATTATGCCCCTCGTGCCTTCCTGCTGCATCCATGGTGAAGGTGAAGTATTCTGTCACGAATGGCGAGTTGAGACAGATGCAATTGCAGTTAAAGCATTTTATTAAAGAGAGGCAGGCAGACAAATCCAAAATCGAAATCATGAATGGTAAACAGGCAGTGGTCAGGCAATTTATTAAAAAAAAAAAAAAAAAAAAAAAAAAAAAAAAAAACAACAACGTCAGGGGTAATCTGAAAGCAAAAACCAGGAAACAAAGCAAGATCTAGAACACGAGAATCAAAACACGGAACAAAAGCTTGGTATGAACAGGCGGCAAAACAAAGAAACAATACTTCGCCATGAACAAAGACATACGGGGGTTTAAATATACAAACTGCTTAACTGCAAACGGAATACAGGTGAGAATGATAAGGACACGTGAGGGAGACAACCAATGACAGATATGGGTGGAGACAGGACATCAATCAAAACAAAAACACACGTGGCAATGTGAACAAAGACATGACAGCATGGAAGCATGCACTTCAATTCAATTAAATTTTATTTGTATAGTGCTTTTAACAACAGGCATTGTCAAAAAAGCAGCTTTACAGAAATAAATACATGTAGGATATAAATTTTAAATGTATGAATTTATCCCTAATGAGCAAGCCAGAGGCGACGGTGGAGGCTGTAGGTTGTATGCGTGCTGAGTGCTTCTGCACACAGTACTCAGTGTGAGGGGGAGATTCCTGACACTAATACAAAGAACAAAAGTAGACAATTCATTAAAAAATAAAAAAAGAAAAGAGTAAAAATGTGAACCACTGAAGCAGCAGATTGTGTTCTTTTCTTTGCTGGAAAAAAACGAAAAAGAAAAAAAGAAAATGCAGACTAAAGATTAAAAAAAGAAGTGGACATTCCCTATCCTATCGTCTTTCCTTCTTTCAATATCTATATACTATATTTGTGTGTATTGTGTGTTTGTGTCTGACACTACACTGAACCATGTGTGTTTTTGTGTGTGTGTGTGTGTGTGTGTGTGTGTGTGTAAGGGGTTGCAGGTGTATGGCAATGCGACTGGTCATCCAGTCATGCAAATTCAATTACTTACACACACACACACACACACACACACATATGTAAGTGGGTCAGTTTCTGAGTTTTAGGTGAACAGTGTGGATGTATAAATAGAATGTAACAGATGTTCATGCAAACTAAAAGCAAATTCACACTTTTTAAAAATGCAATTAACACTAAAGCTTTTAATTTATACATAAGCAAAAACATAAGTGATGCTGTTTGTGTTGTTTTGTGTGTGAACTCCAGCATTAACTCTAGCTAATCTAACTGAAGTATATATATATATATATATATATATATATATATATAAAGAGCCTGAAGGGTTAGGTCAAATCTATAATTTCAAAATAAACAAATAAATAAATGTTACTGTTTTTATTTTTAAATTACTTGTCTTTTGTTTTGTTTTTTTTGCTTTTACTGAACATAGTCAACCACACAGCTTAGGAAAATAATTTTATAAAATTCAGACCTTAGCAATATTCCCTTCCAAAATGTAAAATAAATTATTAAATAAAAAATATGAATGTTATATGTTATAACTAATGTTATACTAACCTCATCCACAAGGGACACATGATGCAGTAATCTTAAATTTGCACATGCAGAGGATGTTAAACTAATTTTGAGTAAAAAGCTAATACTCTTGTGATGTACTCAAGCAAGCAAGTGAGCAAGAGTGAAAGAAAAGGAGAGAAAAGAGTTAGAGTTAGTTGTTAGTTTATGCCTGCTATTCTAAAAGATTTGAGCAAGGCCATGGCTAGTTAGCACCATAGATAGCTATCGTGTAAATAGTCAGCAGAACTAGTTAGCTTACAGTTTTAAAGTAGAAACTGTGTCAGAAACTGAGCAACATCTAGCTAAACAGTTTGATAACACAGTCGTCATGTAACCATGGATGTCTTGATCGGCTCCCTAGTTCGTGAATCAGTACATCGTGTACATGAGCTGGGGCACTTGGTAAGGACCCTGGCTCCTAGTAATCATTTGAGAGCTACAACAATGATAATAAGCTACTTACATATGTAGAGTAAGTTGGGTGACAGTTCTTCCACCATTTTTTTTTTTGAGCTGAGAGGCTTCAGAAAATATGACGTCATTTCCAGTAAGGGAACATAATGAGCATTGATGCTCCCTGGTTTTTATGGTGCATTGTGGGATTTTTGTAGGGAGCGAAAGTTCCAGTGCACTGGAAGGATTTTGCGAATGAGACAGCCCTTAAAATGGCCGACCTAAAAGCCCTTAAAATGGCCGACTCCTTGATCAGTGCCCTGACTACTGAACTAGGGAGCTGATTGAGCTGTTACTGATTTCACCCAGTAGAATACCATCTGTGACATCAGAAAAATTATATTATGATTCCGAGGGTCGAGTTGAAGTCTTCTGTGATTATTTAGTCATAAGCTATATAAACACACAGTTCTAAACATACTATGTTTAAATATTTCATGTTCCAACATTAAACATTAAACTCTGTCACTGAATCCAACACACCTTTCAAACAGGAAGAACAGCTCCTCAGTTTCTTTACTTTACTAATTTACTGTATTAATAATTCAACTTAACAAGGTGACCTGTCAACAAGACATCAGCTGTGTTCCAAACCTGCGCACTCGTCCACTCCACTTGTCCACTCCCCTTCATCAGCTAAAATAATGTATTTAACTCTTGTCTCCAACTTTAATGAGCATTACCCAAGCGTCTAATACGTCCATGCCCATGTCATAAGGGTCAAGTGAAGTTCATTAGATAAAGGAAGATGGCTACATTTCTGACAGTTTGCTTTTTTAATTGGGTAGCTAGTAATTTGAGTACTAGCCAGGCCTTGTTCATGATATTTAATTAGCTAGTAAAATTAGATACCTGAGCAAACAACTGAACAATGCCTGACTAGTTAGAAAGTTTAATAAATATCATACTAACTAGCCACACATTTTTCAACTTTTAGCTCAGTTATGTGCCAAAACCTGACAGCTAGTTTTGCTAACTAAAAAGGGAGACCTCGACTTCTGTAAAACTGTTTCGTGACAAATGTGCTACAGAAGTAAAACTGCATTCAATTAAGCTAATTACCTTGTGTTCCTTTGCATAAATGGGTCAGCAATCTAGCTGTCATGCTAGTTATTGAAAAATTTTGAAGAAATTTCTTTTGTTTTTCTAAATGGAGCTAGCAAGATATGCTAGCTATATAGCTATGATGGTAGTTAAGCAGGTATACTTAAATTTCTACAGTTTCACTTCTACAGTTGTGGCTAGTTTTGCTAACTAGTGAGCAAGACAGATAATTATCTTGGCAGTTTGTTAATCATTGGTCAATTTCAAGTTTCTTTTTCAGTGAGATAGCTAGTTACAACACTGCATATACTTTATGATAGCAAAACATTGCTTAAATCCTAATGCAGACTGCTTTTTTTAATAACCATTTGCTATGTTGCTGAGCTATTTGGCAACTGCCTAGACATTGCTTAATTTCTGAAAAAGTTTCTCATTCAAAACTGAACAGCTAGTGTCCTTTGCTAGATAGCAAGCTGGCTAAATATTATATGAGTCAATCTAATTTTTTAAATCTTGAGTTCATTTTGCTAAGTAGTTAGTGAGTTGAGTAAGTATTATGCTAATTAAGTAGGCCCTGTTACATTTCACATGGATACAACAGTAACATAATGTTAGCAAGTACTTGAAACGTTGTCTACACAAGGGACAAGCTGCTAGCACTGCATGGAGCATGAATAGTGCAAAGCCCTTAAGGATGATTTGAATGTACATACTGGATAGTGTTGCATAAGTCACATGGGGATGACACTGACAGAATCACAGAATACACCACTGACTACATGAATATTTGCATTACAATGTTATCCTGTCATGACTGTACACTGCTACCCAAAAAATCAAGCCCTGAGTCACCAGTGACATGAAGGACAGCTACCGAAACAACAAGCGATAGCCTTCAGGGATGGTGACAGGGAGGAGCCGACACATTCAGGGACAGCTGAGGATCCATATGAGAGAGAAGAAAGAAGAGTACACGAAGAAAGTGGAAAGGAAACTTCAGAAGAACAACATGAGGAAAATGTGGAATGGTATGAAGACCATCACCAACTGGAAGCAAAATAAAATCAGCAGCACAACAGACAGCAAAGTTGATAGAGCAAATGAGTTTTACAATAGGTTTGTCATATTGGCCAACAACTCATCTTCTTCCACTTCCACTGTTCTTACCCATCTTGCCCCACCCTTCACCCACATCCCCCACCCCTCCACTGACCTGCCCCCTTCTCTCCTTGCTGGATCATGTCCTCAAATTTTCCCAACATCACACACACGGCAGGTCAGGAGGGAGCTGAGAAGGATCCAAATGATGGAAAACTGCAGGTCCTCCATCTTCTGAGACCACAAGTCTGTAGCACTGGACCCCCTACAATTCAACTACAAGGAGCAGTTTGGAGTACAGGACATCATCATTTACATGCTCCACTGTGTCTACTCTCACTCAGATAAGCTGGCGTGTGCTGGGAGGATTATATATTCGATTTCTCCAGCACTTTTAACACCATCTGGCCCCTCCTGCTGATAGAGATGAAAGTGGATGCCCACCTGATGTCCTGGTTTACAGACTATCTGACTGGCAGACCACAGTTTGCCAAGTTAAAGCACTGTGTCTGTAGGTGAGCAGTACTGGGGCACCACAGGGCCCTATGTCTGAATGGGGACTTTGCTGGCTGTGCAGAATATTTCTGGTGGGCTGAATATTTCCAAGACCATGGGGATGGTGGTGGACTCAATAGACTCAATAGAAGTCCAGCCCTTCCCTGCTAAAAATCTCTATTGAGGGGGTTCAAGTCCTTTATCTTCTGCAATAAGATGTTGCAGATGTTTTACCAGTCAGAAGTGGCAAGTATTTTCTTTCACACTGTTCATACTTGTTGGGGGACAAAGGCAAAGGGGAAAGACAAGGACTCTAACTACCTGAACAAACTGCTAAAAATCAGGATCTATAGCTGCTCCACTGTTTATCCACAGAGCCATACTTTATATTCACTGAAGCCACTTTAATATGTTCTTTTTTGACAAATTTCTTTTTTCAAAATTTTTGCTAGTTAAATAGCAAGGTGGTAATTATCATGCTAGTTCTCAAGGCATTGCTTAATTTCTGAGGCAGTTTTCTTTTTAAAACAGCAATAAAATGGTGGGAGAAGCTGTTGCGCAATTTAAAACATTAAAATTGTGTTGTTTTTTTTCTCCGAGTCTGGTTGTTGATACACAATTTGTCTTTAAACCCAAACACTTTGCTAAACATCAGATTGGACCTTCCAGTAACATCCTTTCCCTCATGTCTTGCTTCCTCTTGTTTATCCTGCAACATCCTTAAACTCATGTGCTAATTTTGTACTTTATTTTTGTCTTGTGCACGTTAAACAGAAGTGAAATCTCCTCAGGACTCGATCAAGGCAATCTTGTGATCATTAAAGATCGTTAAATAGGCAGTTTAGCTTCTGCTAAAGCAGATTACGGTTTTGTGCTAACACATGCTTCATTACATCCTCCACCGTGAGCGCTGAGGAGATAATGAAGTAAATAAACCTGCCTGCCTTAAAGAACAAGCGCTGAGAAGTGTGTGGTGAGATTTAAGGCAGTAATAAGAAAATAAATGGTGTGAGA
The DNA here is from genome assembly GCA_037576675.1 of Pangasius sanitwongsei. Lineage (NCBI taxonomy): Eukaryota > Metazoa > Chordata > Actinopteri > Siluriformes > Pangasiidae > Pangasius > Pangasius sanitwongsei. Next base: position 3,676,423 of record CM075028.1, read on the forward strand.
AAGGTGGCTTTCCCTCCCGTTAGTGTGGGTGTGTGTGAAACACATGCTAATGCTTGTTATTCTGCTGATGAGGGATTTACAATCTGTTTTACTCAGAGTGATATAAAGGACCGCATACAGATGCTTTACTTTAAAAATTGTTATTGCTATAAAGATAAACAGTGGAATGTTCCAGAAGTAATGGCGTCATTCATGATTAGCCTTGGTGAATGTGAATGACATAACGAGTCTTGCTGTGTTAAAGAACAACACATGGTGTGAAACTTTATCTTTTATTCTGATTGCGCATTTAGATAAGAGTAATGTTGCCAGCATATCTGAAAAAAAAAGCATAAATTGACACGTTGCGCACTGTGAACTAGCGGGTTGTCAAAAAGCATTGTTAAAAACTGTGAGTAAATTACAATCAAGAGTGATTCAGAATCAATTCTGACAGAGACAGAACCAATTCTGTGAAATGTGCTTCCAAGAAACCCAAGTTTGCTAAATAGCAAGGTGGCTAACTATCATGCTAGTTAACCAGACTGCAGCTAAATTGGACAAGTTCCTTGTAAAGCAATGAGATATTTAGTTTAGTTATCAAGCTAACTTGCTTGACCAGGTACAGCTATTTTTTTAAGACAGTTTGTTAAAGTGGTAAGTTAGCTAGTTTTGCTAGCTGGATAGCGTGCCAAACAGTCAGACAGTTTCCATTTTTTTGTGTGCTAGTTTTGCTGACTAGTTAGCCATCTGGCTAATTATCCTCCAAGTGATCCAGGCTTTGATCAATCTCTGAGATTCTTTTCAGAATGGTGAGCCAGCTACTTTCTGCCCTGTGTAACTAGCATGCTAGTTAGCAAGGCACTCAATTTCTGATGCAATTTCTTTTTCAGAACAAGTTAGCTAGTTAGCAAGACGATTAAGTGTACCACTAATTAACCAGATATTCCTCAATTCCTGATTTTTTTTATTTTTATTTGGCTATTTAAGGCTGCTGAACTATCATGCTACATAGAAAAGCACCCAATTTCTGATGCCGTTTCTTTTTCAAAATTTTAAGCTATTCAATTCAATTCAATTCAGTTTATTTGTATAGCGCTTTTTACAATGTCATTGTCTCAAAGCCGCTTTACACAA
>CM075028.1:3694946-3733597 GCA_037576675.1 Pangasius sanitwongsei
CAATGTAGACGATGAACTATTTTAAACTGCTTTATTGCAAGTAAATATACTGCCAGTAGGTTTTAAGGCCTTCTGCCAATCTTCATTCTCAGGGGCACTACCAAAGTCTTTCTCCCACACACTTCTAAAGGCTGAGATATTAGAAATAGTATATTTAAGAAATAGAGAAATAAAATGCTGAAATTATTTTTCCTGTCTTATTTTCTTGAGTTATTAGCTCAACCAATGGCAATTTTGACAAGCTAAGGATATTAGTGAATATAAAGTGTTTGATTTGTACAAAAAAATGCTCTGTCAGGATGGTAAATTCACCTTGCAGCTGCTGGAAAGACACCAGCGATGGAATATACTGTCTTTAACCCCTGGAAGAAACTCCTGATTCCTTATGAGAGGGGTCAGTAAAACTGGGGAGTAGTTACTTCCAAAAAAATGTACAAATATCTCACCATACCTTAAATGTACCCTGGAGAAAGGGGTTACATTTCATATTTAACACAGTTTTGCTTCGGATCCCAGTAAGAATGCTGAGCGGAGAGTATGGTAGCGTAAACCACAAGTCAGTATCAGTAGCTGAGTATCCACTCTAACACCATTTTAGGAGGATTCTGGCATGACATGACCAGTTATAGAAATGAATATTAACGAAGACTAGACCACCTCTATTGACTGGTTACTGTATTTTGGAGATTTTTAACCGAGATTTCTTTTTATGCCAAATGAACTTCAAGAAACTTTTCGCCAGGTCACTAATTATATTCTCGCCACTGTAAAGTGGAATCATTTGTAATAGGTACAAGAGCCTGGGAAGAATGTTCATTTTAATTATCCCTATCCAGCCCATCCATAAGATAGGCAGATCCATCCATCCATCCATCCAGATCCATCAAATCCTCCTTGATCTTTTTAGCGACAGAGTTGAAGTTAAGATGTAAGAGTCTATATTAATTGTTGCAGAGACATGAATTCCCAAGTAGCAGAAGCCATTAACTGACCAAGTGGGAAATTGGATAAAGCTTTAATATCACCAAATGGTCCCAGGAGCATCACCTCGGACTTACTGAAATTTATTTTATAGCCTGAGAACTAAAAGTGTTTATTATTTTGATGATAGCTGGCACTGACTTCACAGTGTTTCTTCAAAACAATAAAATACTGACAGCGTATAAACCAGTCACGTGTCTTGCTCCGCTAATGTCAATACCTACAACATCTGCATGACCTCGGCTAGTGGTTCAAGAACCAAAACAAAAAGTAATGGCGACAGGGGACAACCCTGCCGAATTCCGCAATTGATATTAAAGGCAGGGGAGCGCATACCATTTGTCAACATACAGGCTTGTGGCGATCTGTAAAGTATCTGTATCCATTTCTCTAAATTGTCTCCCAGTCCAAATCACCGCAACACCTCAAAGACGTTTGTCTACTCTACACGATCAAATGCCTTCTCGGCATCAAGCGAAGCCACCAGGGCTCTTTGTTGAGTCTACAATATGGTACATTGAATGATACCATGAAGACGTCTCATGTTGGTAAACGAGTGAATGAATCCTGTTTGATCTTGTTTAATTAGACACGGCAAAAATGTCTCTAAACGTGTAGCTAGAACCTTAGAGAGTATCCTGATGTCAGTGTTAATTAAAGAAATAGGGCGATATGCTGAACACTCATCTGGAGGTTTATTTTTTTGAGAATGAGAACTGTATTTGCCTGATAAAACATTTGAGGTAACGTTTCCTTCTATAGGCATTAAGCAATTGTTCACTAATTAAGTTTCCACATTTCTTTAAAAAATAAAAATCTGGACCAAAACCATCCGGTCTTGGAGCTTTACCATTTTTCAGCATATCAATTGCCTCCAAGACCTCCTCCTTAGAAATACTACTTGATAAAGCTTCCTTATTCTCCTCACTTGATTCAGGGAGGTTTAAACCCTCTAGGAAAGCTTTCATGACGTTTCCAGGTGATGAGATATCGGAAGAATAAAGTTGAGAGTAATATTCTTTCATTCTTCTATTCATTGTCTTAGTCAAATCTATCACTGTTGTCTTTTAATGAGGATATTACATTATTTGTTGGCCTGCCTTTAACAGTCTTGCCAATAGTCTTCCCAGTTTCCCAGTCTTCTTAGTTAGTTTATTCCCTGATTCATACATTCTGTACCTGGCAAAAAATAAAGAGGATTCAGCTTTCTGTGTATAATATTTATCAAGAGCTGATCTTATAGTCTTTATTACTCTGTACAAATGCTTGTCTAATGAATCTTTAAACCTGGACTCTAACTCTGCAAGTTTAGATTCTACCTGTTTTCGTATAGTCTCCATCTTCATTGAGGAAGTATAGGAAATGATGGCACCTCTTATACAAGCTTTGCCTGTCTCCCGCAAGATTAAGAGGCAGACATCTGATGACTCGTTGGTTTCTAAGAAATAGTTCCATTGTGCTTTCAGGTAATCTAAAAAATTGGAATGTTGAGCAACGAGCTATTGAGCCTCCATGGTTTATATGAAGGGTCCCTAAAGGGGGACAAATCTTATGCTTAAAGGTGCGTGATCCGAGAAGGAAATTGGTCTAATATCACATGACATAGTTCCATCCAAAGCTAACCTAGAAGCATAAAAATAATCAACCTTAGAAAAAGACTTGTGTGGAGCTGAATAAAAAGTGAATTCTTTGGGATGTAAAGGTCTCCACATGTTGAGGAGGTTGAGATCATTACAGAGGTCTCTTAAGGCTCTGGACTTTCTGGTGTCTCTGACTGGCAGTGACAATTTCTGCTCGAGGTCATCATTCATGACACAATTATAGTCCCCACCTAGGACTGTGAACGGACTAGGATAGCATGCCACATCTCTCAAAAGAGATGCAATAAAAGTATTTTAGAAAGAGTTAGGAGCATACACAGAACCTATTGTAACCTCCATAATGGTAGCCACATATCTGCCCTCTTTTTCTTTAATCATTCTATCCAATTTAAAAGGGAAATGATTGCGAAGTAGTGTAACAACACCTCTACTATTAGATTTAAAAAGACGAGAAAAATACCTGCCCTACCCACTCTTGCTGTAATTTGGCATGTTCAATATCATTTAAATGAGTTTCCTGTAATAGAGCTACTTGAACCTTTTCTTTTTTTCAGCCAGGACAGAACTGTCTTGCGTTTAATCACATTTTTCAACTCCTTTACATTAAGGGGCTGTATTTTGAATTCAAAGTTGTTGTTGTTCTTCTTTCAGCTGCTCCTGTTAGGGGTCACCACAGTGGACCATTGGTCTGCATATTTGATTTGGCACAGTTTCTACACCAGATGCCCTTCCTGATGCAAGCTTCCCCAATTTTATCCAGGCTTGGGACCGGCACTGGGAGCGCACTCTCGTGTGCAACCCCAGTGGCTGGGGTCGGTTCCCTGGCCGGGAATCAAACCCAGGCCGCGGCGGTGAGAGCACCGTGGCCTATCCACTAGCCCTCCAGGGACCCGAATTCACTCATAAAGTGATGGTATAATATTAATCATACTGTAATTGAAAGACAAAACAAAAAACCCATCCACAGACAGTGGGCTGTGCACTAACCTTCCACCCCAGTTAAACCCCGAAAAAGACAAAATACAGAACGCATAACAACCGCAACAGCAACCGAGACAGCAATTAACCAAAAGAACAACAACATAAGTCAAAAAGTAATACTTGGTTAGAAGAGGGAAGATGCTACTGGACTGGTCGACCACATAGAAACAGTGTTGTTCTAAGAGAAAAGGGAATATCTAACAATACCTCCCACAGTCCCCCCACCCACACAGCCCTCAGCAAAAACGCTCAGCCATGATATTTACCGCCCAGCACCATTAAACTAAAATTGTGCAAAACATTTTTAACAGCAAAGCTTATTAGCATACATCCCTAACAGCTGTTGTGTAAGGTATAGGTTAACATATTATAGTACTGCAAACAGAAACTCAGAATGCCAACTAACTAGGGCGTATGAACCCAACACCAGCGTTCTCAATAACGGAATATTAGTAATGGAGCATATTCATCATGCATCACATTGCCTGGACCGACAGACTTTAAGTTGCTGAGGTAGGAGAGTCCCTGAATTTAGCCTGGAAATCATCTGCCATCCCTGGAGAATCACAAACCCTTGTGCTGCCATTGTAGAGTATCCTCAAACAAGTGGGCAAAGACATTCCGAACTTTATTTTCCGTTTCTTGAGTTTTTCGCAATCAGCATTAAATCCCGGTTTTCTTTGTCTCACTGACTGTAAGAAGTCCTGCATGAAGGAAATTTCATTCTCCTGGAAAAGAAGTGGACCCTTCATCTTAGCCGCATCAATGATCTTGCCCTTATCCTGGAAATAATGTAATTTCATTATCACCGGTCTCGGTCGGTGCCCAGACCGCTCAGGTTGCTGAGAACTGGGCCTCCCCAATCTGTGAACGCAGTCCAGGCGTATCAGCTCCATCTCTCCATCCAAGCCCAGAAAAGCAGGCAACCAGGTTTGCACCTTCCACTCCTTCAGGAAAGTTTAGAATGATCAGGTTTTCTTGTCTAGATCTGTTCTCCAGATCATCTACCTTGGCTGTCAGTTCATCTAAGCATTGCATGGCGCTTGTTAATTTCGTCTTGGTCACTGCTAGTTCGTCCTCTGCTCCCAAAACTCGGGGTTCAACTTCACTAATGCGCTTTGCATTGTCCTGGATTTTGTTTGCGATGTCCTTCATTTGATTTATCATCCCTGGCGGCGGTCATGTGCCTCGTTATGTCAGCGACAAGTTTCTCAGAATTGAGCACCTGTTGGCCATGCTCGTGATCTTCTCCTCCATCTTCCTTGTGCAACACCTCTGCCGGTCCGTCTTCTTTTACGTCTTTTTTTCGTTGTTTTACCTGTCTTTTTAGAGCATGCTGCCTCTGCTGGACAGTGTCATGCAATCATTTCATATGAATTTGACTGCAACTGTGAGATAATCGTGCTTCCAAAGGGCAGTGTGGGTGCAAGAGTCGTAGATCACTCCTACCAGTTCAATATCATCACGTGACACACCATTTTCTTCTTTTCTCCTGTTTAAAAAATCCTTTCCTTCCTATTCGTCTTTTTCTCGATTTCCTGTTCTTATCTTCCATTCCTTTTTATTGTTCTTTCTTTTTGTTTGATTTTTTGTTTCATTTTTTGTTTTCTCTTCTTTCATTCTTGTTTTTCTTTATTTTTCATTCGTGTGTATGTGTGTGTGAGTGCGTGCGCGCGTGTGTGTCCAGGGTCGTTTTAAGGTAAGAAGGTAATTACGGAGTTTGGATAAAACAGTGGGAATATTGCTGAGAGGCAGAAAGTGATTTAAAAAGGTCAGCAGCGGAGTCGCTCTCAAAGTCATGGCTAAAAAACAACAGGAACAAAACATGGCGCTGTGATGGATCACCAATTTATACAGAAAATAGAGAAGAACCTGCTGTGGAGCACCGAGCGCTCACAGCTAACGGGAGGTGAAAGAACACAAAGTGGAGGAGAAGCTTTATCCTGAATGCTGGACTTCACCGCTAGTTAGTGTGCTTAGCAGAATGTTAGCCCCGTTTTTTTTTTTTTTTTAATACAAATATAACATTTAAACAATGACAAGTGTAAAGCTACATTGTGTTGAACACAGAGTTAGAGATCAGTCATATTTAGCATCTATATGCTGTCTGTCATGCTTCAGCTTAATTTTCGCTGATTAGCTTGAAGGCTACTTGCTAGCCACTTCACACGCTACAATTTTTTCAGTAATCCAATCCGAAATCAAAAGGTCTGGTTCACATTGTCGTAACGTACGTTTAAATTGTGGAGACGCGATTTGTCAGCTCATATGGAAAACTTTAAGGGGAAATCAAGTTTGCTAGCAAGCAAGCTAATTAACAATAGTATAACTCTTGTGGTAATGTTAAATGATCAAGTTGGCTAGTAGCTAACAATATTAACAGTGGTAGCTAATTACCTAGCTAATTTTACCTCAGAGCTCATGGAGGTAGATTATGCAGCTGTTATGCTAGATGTCTGTAGTTAGCTAGCTAGCTGTTATTCAGCTAGTCAGTTCAAATGACAAGCAGCTTGAAAGGAGGCAGGACTTAAAAGGAGGAACACATTAATTAAAGTGGAACTGATGAATGAAAAGAAGAAGTCTCAGAGGAAAATGTCTCTTTGGGAATGTCTCACAGACGGACACGTCTCTTTTCCTTCTTACTCACCAGAAAAGACAGCCACGGCTCATCAATGTTTCATATGCAAATGAGGCTCATTAGAATTAATGATTGTCCTCATTTAACCAGAGACAGGACATGGGAGAAAGAAGACATGAAGAGAGAGAGAGAGGATGTGAAGAAAAAAAAAGGGTCTCAGTGAAGAAAAGACGATGTGAAGAGAGACAGACGATGTGAAGAGAAAGGCGATGTGGAGAAAGAGAGATGATGTGCTGGGAGAGTGAGACGATATGAAGAGAGAAATACGATGTGAAGAGAGAGAGAGAGAGAGACAATATGGGGAGAGAGATGATGTGGGGGGAGAGAGAGAGACAGGCGATGTAAAGAGAAAGACGATGCGAAGAGAGACAGAGAAAGACAATGTGGAGAAAGAAAGATGCTGTGAAGAGAGAGAGACAATATAGGGAGAGAGATGATGTGAAGAAAGGGGGAGAGAGAGAGAGAATGTGAAGAGAGACAGACAATGTGAAGAAAGAGACAGATGATATGAAAAGCGAAAGATGCGTCTCAGTGAAAAAAGACAATATGAAGAGAGAAAGACAGTGGAGAGAGTGAAAGGCAATGTAAAGAGAGAAAGAGAGAGATGATGTGAAGAGAGATTCGAAGAGAAAAAGACGTGTTTCAGTAAAGAAATGCGATGTGGAGAGAGACAACATGAAGAGAAAAAGACATGTCTTACTAAAGAAAGACAATGTGGAGAGAGACAGAGACAGACAGAGAGAGACTCGCACAGAAAGACAGACTAAAGAGCCGCCAGAGTGATTTAATATTAATATGCTGTAAATCTATTTAATAATAGATTTTCTCTCTTTCTGTCTTATCTTTATTTCCATCATTCCTTTTTCTTTCTTTTGTTTTCTTTTTTTTCCCTTCTACATTTTTCTTTACAGTCTTTTTTTCTTGCTTACTCTTTCTCATTCTTGATGTTTTGAGCCTGGTTACTGGGTAAGATATTTAAACTCAATTTTTTATTTCTTTTTCTTTTGTTCTTTCTTTTCTTTGTCTTTCTTTTTGGCTACAACAAGCAAGACACTCAAGACAGTTAAACAGACAGACAGGTAGACATCTGGATAGATAGACAGGTAGATAGACAGTCAGATAGGCAGAGAGATGGACACAGAGTCAGATAGATAGGCAGACAAGCAGACAAATAAACAGACAGATAAACAGAGAGTCAGATAGACAGTGAGACAGACAAACAGATAGACAGTCAGATAGACACACAGACAGATAGTCAATCAGAAATGCAGACAGTCATATAGATGGTCAGATGGACAGATAGACAGATAGTCAGACAGATAGAACTGACAGATATGCAGACAGTCAGATAGACAGATGGATAGCTAGACAGACAGTCAGATAGATAGACAGCCAGATACGCAGACAGCTAGAAAGTCAGATGCAGGGACAGACAGTCAGAAAGACAGACAGACAGACAGACAGACAGACAGTTTGATAGACAGCCAGATATGCAGGCAGCTAGAAAGTCAGATGCAGGGACAGACAGACAGACAGACAGACAGACAGACAGACAGACAGACAGTTTGATAGACAGCCAGATACGCAGACAGCTAGAAAGTCAGATGCAGGGACAGACAGTCAGAAAGACAGACAGACACACAGTTTGATAGACAGCCAGATATGCAGACAGCTAGAAAGTCAGATGCAGAGACAGACAGTCAGAAAGACAGACAAATTGATAGACAAGTGAATAGACAGACATACAGACAGACAGACAGATAGATAGATAGATAGATAGATAGATAGATAGATAGATAGACAGCCAGATATGCAGACAGACAGTCAGAATCACAGACAAATTGATAGACAGACAGACAGACAGACAGGCAGACAGACAGACAGACAGGCAGGCAGGCAGACAGACCGATCGATCTCCAGATTGCCAGGTCGACAGTCAGACATGAAAATAAACAGTCAGATAAACAGACACAAAGACAACATATTTGTTAACTTGCAGAAAAGTAAATAAATAAATAAATAAATCTAAACCAATAATGAGACTAAATACATGTGCAGTGATGTGACACACAGAGGGGTGTCCCCAGGGCCCTGAAGAACTAAATTAAGGGTCTAATCTGTGAGTGTGTGTGTGTCAGAAGTAGGAAGATAGAGGACTGGAGTTTTTTTCTTCTTCTTCTTTTTAATCTTCTGGGTGGAGAAAATGGAGAGATAATCCCTGTGAGGGCACAGTTCAGGGTAATTTACAATAACGGGGTGATTAGATAAATGGTTGCCACATTTGGAGCTCAACACACACACACACACTCTCACTCTCTTTGTTTCTCCATCTCTCTCTCTCTCTCTCTCTCTCTCTCACACACACACACACACACACACACTGGGGCTTTACTAAATCAGAAACACCTGGAGGAACACCTCGGTTCTCATGTGGAGGAGATTTACAGAGAGATTTAAAAAAGTGCTGAGCTTTACGGTTCTGTCTCAAATCCTCCACTGTGCTCTGCATTCGTACACTATATGCTATAGGGACTATAATGTACCTCAGTGTTTGTAGCAGCGGAGCATCTCGAATCTTACACTAACGTACACGGAAATGACAGATTAGCGTGCTGTGCCTCAACTGAAGCACCTGACCAGTTTACAATCCAAAATGGCCGCCATAAACTTTTCTCTGTTATGTGATATCGTAATGTGTTTCCTTGGTGTGTCGGCCATTTTGAAAAAAAGCTTCACCATTTTTTCTACAGAGAGCATTGGGTTACAAGTGTGGAGTTTAAGTATAACATCACCACCTAGTTTACCTAACGTTTGTTAGCTTGCTAATAACATTTAAAGTACATAATGTTGGCTATCTTGATAGCCTGGTTTTCATTACAAGCTAGCATACAAGACGGCTTAGTGTTAGCTTAGGTTGGTAGAAAACTTGGGGATTAATTGCACCAAATAACAGTTAGCCTTAGCCTTACGTTGGCTAGCTTGTTGTGAACAATCCTAGTAATGTTTGCTAGCAAGACAGAGAACTACTGGATTTTTAAAACAAAATTTATTTAATTTAAAATTAGCTAGGTGGTTTAACATTATTAGTTTACTGATATCAATATTTCCAGCTAAAGGAGTGAGATAGGAGAAAGGATAGTATTGATGGTACGTGATCAGGCATGCGATTGGCCGATCGTGTTGAACTTAAGCTCCACCCATTTGTGGATCCAGGAATGCAATTGTGGTGTGGCTAAATCAGTGAAATGTTGTTTGAATTTTTTGCTGCTGATTCTGAATAGAGGTTAATGTTAACGCAAGGGGTGGAGTAAGCATTCTTCTAGTGCCCTTTTCTAACAATGTCGATTAAAAAAAAAGTTAAAAGATAAAAAGGTTGGCTGATGAGAAACAGCGGTCATGTTAGCGTCAGCCTCGCTAACAGGGGAATTAGCGATAAATTGTAAATATGTTTGTGTGTTTAAAAAATGTAGAAATATGTACAGTCTACTCCCAGTTTTATTAAAGATCAGTGAAGCTTTTTAAGCAAAACTTTCCACTTTGTGCACATGTGGTGTGTATTAATGTCGTGACCCCAGGGTGGGTTTTTTATTCTGTTTTTAATTCAGTCCAGTGTGTGTGTGTGTGTGTGTGTGTGTGTGTGTGTGCATGTGTTGCCTGAGCCATAATCAAATTACAGTCACAAAGAGAAACTTTTGGAAATCAGTGCTGTAATGCATTTCAGGAATCACAAAAACAAAGAGCCCACAAAACACTCTGATTTTTTCTTTTGAAGTGCACATTAGCACAGAAATCACAGAAACGTTAGCCACTATATCAGCTTCTGGCATCAAACCTGAACTGTGTGTGTGTGTGTGTGTGTATTAGTGTAATAAAGTCTTGCTTCTGGTTGAATTTGGCATTACTAAGCATTGACAGTTGGACAAACATCAATAATAGTCTAAAAAAATATATGGAATTATTGAAATATTGAAAAGAACATTTTCTGTATTTTGTGTTATTTATCCAAAAGTTTAATTCGGTCATTTTCTTTTTTTTCTTTTTTTTTTTTTTTTAGCAAAACAAGTGTAATTTCACTGCTTTAAAATAATGCATTTCAATATAAAGTGTAATTATTAATACAGAATATAAAAAGAAAACTGTAAAATGTATATTAAATATACTGCGTGGTATGGTTTACATTTGATTGATTGATTTATTTATTTAAAAAATCCCGTGCCTCATTTCTTACCCACTGTTAGAGACGTTGTGGTGTTTTTATGTGATTTTTTTTTTTTTTTTTTTATTCTTCTCATAATGGCTTGCTGTAAAATGATTAGAATGGCTGAGGCTTTATTTTAAACATTTTCTGCTACAGTGCATGTGTATAAATTTTGAAAAACACAGATATCAGCCCCATTCCAAACAGTTCAGTAAGTAGATTTTCAGACCTGTAATAACAATAATAATAAAAGTTCAGAGATAAGTTAGGAAAACATGTGCAATATTGCTATGTAGTGGCTCAGGCTAGTTTTTTTTTTTTTACTTGAGGCTTTGGAATGTAGCTCATAAAGTATATGTACGCTGAACAGAGGGGGCAGAGTTTTGTTTTTATTATTTAATATACATTCAGTGCATATATCCACTTCAAATTGACACACGCAATGTCTTTTGTATTTGTACATATAAACATATGTACAAGTATGTATTCATAAGCATGAACAAATATATGTTTCAAAAAAGAAATTGATAGGGGAAAAGTATTAGGACACAACAAATTACCAACATACTGGTAGGTACTTTGTTGGAAAGTTGTTGTTGGCAGTTACAGCGTTGAGATGAAAGAAGTAATTCGATTTTTGCAGCATTGTGGTGCAATTTTGGCCCATTTCTCTTTTCAAACTCTCTTCGAGTCCCCAAGGCTACAAGCGTCCCTCTGATGGACTCGCAATTTTAAAATCCTCCATACATTTTCAGGAGATTGCCTAGGCCATGCAAGACCTTCTTGAGTTACTCTGGCTGTATGAGATTAAATTCTCCTCTAATATAGGTCTTAAGGTTTTGCACAAACAGAGGTTTTGGAGTCCATGCCAGCTTGAATGCATACTGTCATTAAAGCAAAAAAAAAAGGGGATGTACTAAATACTAAGAAACTCTGAAATTTCACATAAATAATTGTATAAAGATTCTACTTTGCACTCAAGTTGTTGTCAGTCATATAATTTGCACTGAAAATTGTTGCAATAATTAGAAATGAATGCAAAAATGGAAGCATTTTCATTAGTAGTCTCAGACTTGTGTGTGTGTGTGTGTGTGTGTGTATACACAGTGAAGTTGAGGAGCAAACCGATGTTGAGAAACAGATGTTGAGAAGAAAACAACCCGAAGTTCTAACTAAAGTTGGGAAGATCACAATCGTTCAGGACGCTGTGTTTACAACCTGACATTGTACCTGACACCTCATACTACTGGTTTCTCCTTTCTGTGCATGTGTGTGTGTTTGTGTGTGTGCCCTGCAGGAGATTTCAGATTTCATGGTGAGGCAAGTCCTGACCTATGTCTCTGTTTTCGCTTCAGCTGGGAAAAGGTGTCGCACTGATTTACACTGATTGGATGGGTGTGTGGGGGTGAAAACTTTTTATAGCAGTACCAGAATCATAGCAAGAGAACTACAGGAATTCCCAAGTTTCAATTTCAAAGGTATTACATAATGGTAATAACAATTTAATTTATTCCATACTCACATAGCAGTTAATGCAATCTGAATATGAGAATGAATATATTCATTTAAGAATACAGTATAATCAAAACAACAAGATAGAATGTTTATATAAATATAAAAAATCTGAGATAAATAACACAAAAAGAAAAAAGTTTATTATTTTTTTTCAATTATTACTATATATATCAGAATGTACTCATTAGTAGGTGTGCTGTGATAAGTCCTGTGTTAGTTGACTCATGTTGTGGAGTTTTTCTCTAAGGTTCGGAACCTATTAAATTTAGTTTTTGCTTTTAGAAGGTCCCTCCTCCTAATTTTCCCTAATTGCATCTAAGATGCCACAGGGCTTCTGCCAGTACAATAATTCAAATGGGGAGAATCCTATTGAGGCTTGCTGGACCTCTTGTACCGCAAATAGTAGGGGCTCAAGGCACGTATCCCAATTCCGAGCATCATCATGTACGAACTTACAAATCATATTTTTAAGCATTTGATTAAACCGTTCTACCAGCCTATCCATTTTTTTTTTTGCAGATTGTAAGCACTCATTTAAATCGATTTATTCTCTAATAATTTGTACAGTTTGCAAAGGATGTGTGACATAAAAGATCTGGTCAATCGGGATCCTGAAAGAGATGCGTGCTGAGATGTTGTGAAGAGCCACTGTTTCTGGCTATTGCGTTGAGCAGTCCAGTAAAACCAACGCAAAGCGATGCCCTCATGCACGCCATTCTAATAGCCCATCAAGGTCCATACCAATCCTGTTGAAGGGGATTGCGATCAATGCAAGGGGGCACAATGGCACTACTTTGTTGAGCAGCAGATTCACCAGCTGACATTTGCAACATACTGCACACCTCTTGGAAACATCACCGTGAATGCCTGCCCAATAGAAGCGAGCCATTAGATAGTTTAGTGTCTTATCCTGCCCCATTTGCTCAGCCATCAGATTAAAATGAGCTGCATGGAACAGCATTTCCAAACAGCTCTTCAGTACCAACAACTGGGTCATCTTTTCCTTAGACTGTCCTATGTCACTCGATATAACCTATCCTTGATAACTAAAAAATACGGGTGGGATAGCATAATGTTGGACTAAATTTGCTGAGCATCAATTACTCTCACTTAGTCAAAGGCATGCCTCAGGGTTTTGTCATGTGACTGCTCCAAGGGGAAATTCCTAAGGGGAATCTCAATGAAGGATAGAGAGGTGGAGCCCTCCCCAAACTCCATGTCAGAAGAAAGGAGAGAGAGAGACAGAGAGAGACAGAGAAAAGAGACACCTGGACCAGGGACCGCTGCCAGGTGATCCTCTGCCAACTGAACAGATCCATCCAGGGATGTGGGCCAATGGCACTGGACCCACTCCACTGTCAAGTAATGAACTGCTCCAGTACCACCAGCTTGATGATCAGGAGTCCTTCAGCTGCTGCACGTAGGTAAAGGGGCAGTCAACAATCGTGAGCTGCAGTGACTGGAAGTGTCAGCAGTGCTCCTCTGGTGTCCAACTGACACACTGCAGGACCACCCTCTTGACGCTCAGATAGTCCACCTGCTACCTTGGCGGCAAGCTGGGCTTCCCCCGATAGTCAGGAGCCCATTCATCCTCTGGCCATTCCCTCGCAGCTGCCGCACACTCAAAAAGCTCAATGAAGGCCTCCAGATCATTTGTGGAGGCCATCTTGGTGAGCATCACATGTCAGACGATGGCAGGGGACATAGCTGGAGATGTGGTGGGCTGCAGCAGCTTCTGGAGTGCCCGCTGGCTCTTGGCCTACTCCTGAGTGAGGGCTTTAAAGCATTGCACAGGTCGAGAAGCACTTGGTGTTGGGTTTGTTGGAGGCTGGTGAGGGACTTTATAATGTCACAGATTCGGGAGGCTTCTGTGGCAGGATTTGAGTCCTCCTTAATCCTGGGTTTCAGCACCACTGTAGAACCTGGTGTGTATTAGTGCAGAGAAAGATGGGAAAAGGCTCACTTTATTTCTCTGCAGCTGTTCAACACACTTTAAAAAAACTGAAAAAAAAAAAAAAACAGAAATGCAACCAAAAAGAGGCCGTCACTAGCTCACGTTCAAGGTAACGATCACACTCCATGCAGGGGTGTGAGTGTGTGTGTGCATTGAAAGCTCCACCAGCTGTGCCACTCTTTCGCTCTGGCTCACGGCAGCTACTGAAAGCACAAAGAAACACACATAAGTAGGCTGGCAATAATAAGACACAAGTGTGAATCATTACACATTACCTGCCAGTTCAATCCACCTCCTCTCTGTCCGCAGCTGACGCTCAGCCACGCCCCCGCTGCCATAAATAATAATGATAATACAATAAAATGTTGCTGCTTGTGATTATGATTAATTATCCTTTGTTATTCCCTATGTCTTTATTTAATCATTTTAAACAGATATAATAAAAATACAAATAAAATTAAATAAAACTAGCATATCTGATGTTCCTTCACCACAGTCATTGAAATTGATTTACTTTTATGAAATGTATTCGCATTATTAACATCGTTGTTAAACTGCAGAATTTTCATTTAGTGAATGATCAGAGAAGAAAAAATATTTTAGTAAGCCTGTAATGGTGATATGCATTTGTACAATGATCTGGCGCTTCATTTAGAAACATGACATACGAATGACATAAATTGTGAGAATTTATGACTTGATTGTATATTTTTGCTGGAAATGGCAGGAACACACTTCCATGTTGCACAATTGGTCCTAATAACAGTAATAATAATAACATTTGTGACTTTTGACCTCTAGTTCCAGAGCTTTAACTTTACATGTTATTTCATTCACACACTCATTGCCTATGAGCAGGGCATCGTGGGTAAAATGCACACTGATGATTAGTGAAAAAAAAAAAAAAAGTAATGGCTATCAGTGAATTGTGCTGTTGTGAATGCAGGAACATAGCCACATTTTTACTTCCCTTGTCTCTGAAATGACTAAAATGCTTCCTCATGGTGCTGCTGTCAGACGTGATTTATTAACATTTAACACTAACGTCTTCACATAGAATCTGCAGTGCGAAAGAAACTTGGGCAACTCAAGTGAAAGTTAAGAATATGGGTCAGAAATTATGCAAATTAAAGAACGACGCTGAAGAGGAACCTTGGCTGTTGGCCTGAAAAATTAAATGAGCTCTGACACAGTGAAAGAAAATCAGTTCCACATGTTTAATTTTCCTGTAAAAGAAGACATGAAGGACACAGAGAGAGAGAGAGAGAGAGAGAGAGAGAGAAAATGTTTCTCAAATGAGGGTTAGCTTAAAATATCTTTTTTTTTTATCACACACTGCTGTTGAATTCTGGATTCTGATTGGTCAGAAGGTGTTCATTACTTTTCTATAACAGCCACTCTGACAGGTTCATTTTAAAGCATTCGTTCTAATACATTATTGTTTCCATAGTAACATCTTACACAAGCTCCTCAAACAGATTTAAAACATCAACATGTTATTCAACAAATAAAAACGAATAGTTGTCGATATGGTGACATTTTCTGTAAGGAGATGTTTAGTTAACATTTATGGAGGGAGTCTCCAGTGTCAGATCTTCGTAACATTCAGAAGTAAAACTGTAACCTTCAGTTTCCCAACACGGGAAAGTCTTCAGGACAGACGATTTTACGCTTTGCGGTTTCTTGACAAGCTTCTATAGCTTATGTGAGAACAGGAATTTGTTTCCGGACATTCCACAACAAAGAAATGGATAGAAATTATGACATCATTCTTTAGTAAATAAAAAAAAAATGTCATTGTTGGCGAATAGCTGTGGTGAAAAAGAAAACAAAAAAACAATTGTGAAGATGCCGTTATAAGAAAATAATCAATTTCATCATCAAGTAACTGCTTTATCACATTGTTTAGTATTTTTTTATTACAACATGCCCCATCATGTTTTATAACTTATAATTACTATTTTAAATAATAGTAGTCAATAATAGTCAAATCAAGCCAAATTCGGTAGTGAAGTAACAGCAATGCACAGTTTGTTCATGAGATGCTGTCTCAAGTTATTAGCTACCAATTAGCATGACTCTATTGAAGCCAAAAGATTACCAAAAAAAAAAAAAGAAATTTTATTTTATACAGTCTTGCAAGAAGCCAAGACTTCAAAATCTGGGTTGGAAATGATTTAATAATATAATGCTAAAATGACAATTTTGTCATTTTGTAATTCTGTGGGTGATTTAAAAGGATAGAATGCTAATCAAAATGCTAACAGTACTAATCATAACTGTTTTGATAATTGTTTCTTAGACTATTAGTTACTAGTTGCCAACAACGCAAACATGGTAAAATTGCTAACCATAACCAGAAGCTAGGCATTTTGCTAACAACATTACAAATGTTGCTAATCAGGACCCACAGATTAGCATGACTTAATTTGAACAGTGCATTGGTCTATAACCAGAAATGCAAATTTATCTAATAATAATGATAGCTCATTATTGCTAATTAGAAGTTGGTAGTCACTGCATTGTCATAGCTTCACAAAGTGGGTCAGAAATTATTCAAACTAAAGAGGTTATACACTAGCATTGGCAGTCAGCCTGGAAAAAAAAAAAGAAAAAAAAACAGCAAGAAAACAAATCTTTACTTAGCTTATACAATGAAAGAATTTTATTGCCACATTTCATTGTTATATAAAAAGGAAGACGTGAGAAGAATAAATCAATTGGAAATTATGATGTGTTTCATTTCGTTTGATTTTAAAATATTAGCATAAGCTCTGACTCAAGCTAAGCAGCACTGCATGTTAATGAGGGTCTATGTTTTTTCTTTTTCAGAAATGTAATTACTTTTGTTATTAATATTTGGTGGTATGATCAAAAGCTTGATCTAGAATGCAAATGTTGCTTGTCTGGAAGCTAGCATTTTGGTTCAAACAAGGATAATTTAGCTAACGGTTTTGCTAATTTTTGCTAATTATAACAGTTTAATAATTGTGAATAAGGCTGAATCATTATTGAGAAGACATTTTAAATTATAGAACAAAAATGATGTTATTAGAAAATTAAGGTTAAATGCTAACCTTAGAGGTTAGCCTGAATAGCCGAAAGCCAAAAAAACATCAAAGAAAGCTTTATTTCATTCACACAGTGAAGAAAATATTGCTCTTAAATGTTTTATTTCTCCTTTAAAAGCAATCCACAAGAGACAGAAAATAAAATCTCAATCTGCGTCTCATTTTCTGACGGTTAAGAGGCTAAATTTAAAAAAAAAACGTATGCTAAGCAAACGACTTGATTAGCTTTAAGCTAAGCAACACTCCATATAAACATCTCTGTTTAAAAAAAAAAGGCTAATGTTCAACCAGAAGCTAATCATTTTGCTAAGAACAACAACGGTAATTTTGCTAAAAATAAGCAGTACTTTGAAGAAAGCTAGAAAGCTAGAAACTCTTCCACATTGACTTTTCTTTATTTAGCTCACTGATTGAAAGGAAATCAATCCCACATGTTTGATTCGTCTCTGAGAGAAAACGATGTGTGAGAGAAAATCATAGTCTGTTTCTCATTTCCTGTTGGCTATGAGCGAGAGATTTAAAAAAAAAAAAAAAAAAGCATAACCTCACTAAACAATACCAAATGCAAATGAGACGCTAGTTTTTAAATTTGCTGTGGTTTAGCATTAGACTGTGTTGCATGTGAGAGCTCGCGCAACAGCCCAGGTGGCCATTTTTTTCCACAGCCACTTCCTGTTTATATCCAAGAAATATGCAAATAAGCCATTAACAAGGCTTCATGGGAATTCATTCAAGGGATTCGTGGGAGAGAAGAAACACAAACTCAGCTAGAGAGCAGAGAGAGAGCAAGAAACTGAGAGACTCTATCTATCTATCTATCTATCTATCTATCTATCTATCTATCTAGATTAAATCATAAATAAAAATAAATTTCCATTTGGTTACAGAGACATGTTGGGCAGGAAATGCGATCCGATTGGTTACAGTAACATTTTGGGTGGGAACTGTGGTCTGATTGGTTGCGGTGCCACCTGGGTGGTAAATAAGAACTGATTAATTAAAATAATATTTTGGACAAGGACTGTGGTCTGATTGGTTACAGTGACTCTTTGGGCAGGAACTGTGGTCTGATTGGTTACAGTGACACTTTGGTCAGGAACTGTGGTCTGATTGGTTACAGTGACACTTTGGGTAGGAACTGTGGTCTGATTAGTTACAGTGACACTTTGGTCAGGAACTGTCGTCTGATTGGTCACAGTGACATTTTGGGCAGAAATGGTGGTCTGATTGGTAACAGTGACACTTTGATCAGGAATTTTGGTTTGATTGGTTATATTAGCATTTTGTGTGTGAACTGTGGTCTGATTGGCTCCAGCAAGATTTTGGGTGGGAATTTTTGTTGTACCTACTTTGCTATCTGAGCTAAGAGAAAATGGCTAATTGAACAGAACTGCTAATCATTAACACATGGTATTGACTTAGCCCAGCTCTTAGCCAATCACTTCTTTGGACTTAATCATTGAAGAACAAAGAATGAAAAGTAATCTGTAAAACAGGTTTTATGTAAATTACAAAAAAAGAGATTGTAAACAAGGATTCTGATATTTGAATCTCGGATAATTAGCATTAAACCTAAAACAATGCTATATTATCATGCAGTGCTGCTGGAAAATCAAATTAAATAATGTTTGTGCCATGACATTTGTGAGTTCGGTCCAGAGAGGCAGCAAAAAAGGTTTTGATAAATTAAAAAGTCAGTGGATTTCAAAGTGGACGTTTAGCAGTTAGCGTGAAGTTGATGCCTCACTGACAGGCTGCTGAATCATGGCCGATGTCACAGGAGGAAAATGTCAGAGTGAAAAATGGAGTGCAAACTCAAACCTTCATCTTCAAGCAAGCAGATCTGAGCGTGTTTCTGTCTGAGGGATAACCTATTTAATTAAAAAAAAAAAATGCTAATTTGCTAAAACTAGCATTTTGAGTAGGAAATGCTAAAAGATAAAAAGCAGTGTAATTTCAGTAGTAGGGTTGCAATTATCATCATGATTTATCCAATGATAAGAATGATATTATTTACACACTGGTATTAAACAAATTTGAATACCAGAGTGTTTGTAATAATTAGACTTTGTCTGTTTTCTGCTATTTTAAAGACATAGTTAGGAGATGCTAATTTTGCTAACACCACAGAGCAGCCACTGATTAGCATAAGGCTAGAACAAATATACATTTTATTAGCAGTGCGTATGTAACAATAAGCCATAGTACAAATTTGTATGACCCAAAGATATAGTTTGCTCTCTTTTTTTCTTATTTCAACTAAAAATTATAATTTTACTAATAGCAATAAACAGCAGTGATATCGTTAGCATGCTGCTAGAAAACAAACAAAAGTGGGTAACCATTAAGTGAAAGCTCACTGTCTTTAATTAGCCTTTTGACAGCAGTGATTGAAAGCTGACAAATTAGCATGGTGGATTTAATGCTAAGTGTGTTTGTGTTTATTATTTCTTTTCCCAACAGATATAATGCCTTGACAATTAGCATAAATGTCTAGCCAATGGTTTTGACATTTTCCAAACATGTGCTGAATGTTAGTAGCCAATTAGTTTTTTAACCATGATAACATTTGCATGATGCTTAACAAAAACAAGAAGTGAATTTGAATGCTAATGTGTATATTTTAATTAAACACAAGGTTTTTTGGGGGGATTTTTTACGAAGTATTTTGAACAACAATCAGAATCCACCAATTAGCATAAAACAAACAAACAAAACAAAAAAAAAAAACAAAAGCTGAAAGTGAATTAGCCATGCACCACAATATATGCAAAAGAAGGAGTTGGGTTTTGATGCCACTGTGTTTGCGATTTTTATTCATTCCATTCTTTCCATTTAAGGCATCAATTAGCATAAGCAAAAAACAGGAAGTGAATATTAATACTAGGGCCTTTGCAGCAATTAGCCATGGACTACAATGTATGAGGTATATATTGAACATAACTGACCAAACAAACAGATAAATATTAGCATGATGGTATTTGTTGCTACAGTATTCACAAAAAGCAGGATTTGAATTTTAATAATGTACTAAAATTAATTGTTCATTATTTCTTTCCATGGAACGTTCGAAGCAGTTTAAAAAAAACAGATTAATAAAGATTGGAAGACAATAGCAAATGCAAAAGCATCACACCCTTTACGGGAACAAGAAAACAGGCTTATCGTTTATTTTAATAGGACAAACAAAATCTGTTGCTATTATGGTTTCACGATTGTTATGTAACTTTGCTAGGCAGATTTTACGAGAAAGAAAAGTAAATATTATTTTAAAAAGATATATGTGCATGGCCACATACTTGGAATAACTTGCATAATGTTGGTTTATGCTGTTGACAGTAAGTATTGGCACACAGTAGGTAGATAATATAAATAGCTTAGCAAATATTGTTATATTCAGTCATGTGTGTTCACACGAGCATGCCTAAAAATGCAGGAATGCATGTGCACACACACACACACACACACACACTCTAACACATTTTTTACACCCAAATATACATGTATGCATGAAAATATAAACATGCCCACACTACTACTCTGCACATAAACACATGTACATGTACACACACTCGTGCAACACACATTCTTTCGTTTAACCTGTTAAACAGCACCTGTTTCCCTCCAGGGAAAACATACTGTAAACACACTGCATTGCAAAAACATGTCCTGTACTTGTGTGTGTGTGTGTGTGCGTGCGTGCGTGTGTGATCAGATTCTATTATCACACTTAATTGCATTAATCCAAACCAGGTCAATTTTTTTTTTTTTTCGAGTTAACTTTTTGTTTCATAAATCACCTATTATATCACCGTGACAGCAAAAATGAACTGCAGTTATTCTAAATGTCATTGTTATGGCTGTTATATAACCATGTGCGTGTGCAGCCTGATTGGTTTCATTATTTCATCGGAATTTTTATAGACATATCTTTTAATATATAACTTTTAATATTCTCTTTGGCAGCAAAGCATTTAATGATGAATTAATGTCATTAAAAGGGGGATTTTAAATGTTCAGGGAAGAAAATCTGCAAGGTGAAAGAGTGAATGTGTCATTATGGAAATGACAGATGACTCTGAAGTTTTGTTTTTTTTTTCCCCTCCAAAAGACTAGAACTGACCCAAATGGGAGCATCGGAACTAGTTCTAGTTCATCTTCGGTCTCTGCGATGAGAGTAAAAGCAACTGCATCATCGTAACCATCATCACAATCATCAACAATAATTACAACGTAGATAAAGTGCTTTGCTAGTTTCGCTAACAGTGGTTACAAGTCGCCGATTAGCAAGATGACATTTAAAACAAGAACTGACTGGAGGGTGATATTATATTTTATCGAAAAGCTACTTTCTCTAACAGAAATTGTTACTTGTTGATTAGCATGTTCGGAGAAAAACAAGAAGTGAATTTTAACACTAGTGTTAAAAAAACTAATGTTTTTTTAGTCATTTTTTTTAAATTTTGGCTAAAGATCCTAATTGTACTAACAGTGACTGAGATGTAAGGAAATGTATTTTAATACCAGTGTGTTTGTAACACTTAGTCATATATCACTACGTAGCTCTGTGTACGGTATTTAAGACAATGCTTTGGTCTGAAATGTCTGAAATCGAGATGTTATTCAATCTCGATAATTGAAAGTGATGGCTTTATGGATATTCTCAATTATCCAGCTCAGAGGACCTGGAAGGAACACCATGTTGTGACATACCCAGAGTTGCAAATATGCAATAATTCATATAAGGTTATTGAAATTTGTATGTACTGAAATGAAAATGGGGAGGCATTCAGCTGCATCTTGGTGGTTTTTCTTGCGATCAGTTCCACTCCTGGCGATTCAGAAAGTATGAAATATCCAAGTAAAGCTCCTGCACCAGACAGAGGTGTTCTTAAAGGATCAGGTGGAGCCTGAAAGCCCGGAGGCTTAAGCCCTTTCCCCAGAAGAGAAGAGTGAGATGCATGTCTTTTCTCTGGATTTGAGGCTCATTTGGATATTTCTGAGAATCCTGGTATTTATGCAAAACTATTAGTGTTGGATTATAGCTATGTTTATATTGGCTGGAGAAACATTATTAACAGTAATAATAATAAAAAAAAAAAGTCAGAAAAAATCAAGAGAAAAAAAGAAACAAAATCAAAGGAATCACAGAAAGAGAAAAAAATAGAAAAAGAATAAAAATGGAAAAAAAGAATTATAAAGCAAAGAAAGAAAGAAAGAAAGAAAGAAAGAATCAATACCTAATAAGATATTGATCGAGGGAGAGAAAGAAAATGAGACAGTAACAGAAACAGAAAAAAAATTCTATAAAATAGAAAAAGCAAAAAGGAGAGTAATAAAGAAGGCAGAAACAATAAGAGAAGAAAAGAAATAGAGAAAATATTGAGAAAAAAGGAAAGGACTGAAATGGGGAGAGATGAAGAAAATAAAGACAAAATGTGAGGAATAATGGCATAGCACTATGACAAATAAAATTGAATTGAATTGAAGAATCAAGAATCTTCAGCAGAATCAAGAAGAAACTGTGAATGAGTGTGTGTTAAATATAAAAAAAATGAAGCTGCTGATTGGTCGGCTGCTGTAACACCCATTATGACATCATCAGATGTCAGCTGGAATTTAAATTCTTCCAACACTGCGTCACACTTTAACATTTTAAATCTGAAAATGTGTAATGTTTATATAAAAAGCAAATCCATATCGCCTCTCGCCAACCAATCAGAATGAAATATTCCACAGCCACAGGGTAATAGGCATTCATGTCTCTGTACCAAACTCATTTCCTGCTTCGGTTTGTTAACTACAGTAAATGAATATTTAGGCCACAGCTACATTTAGTTTTATAACAAGCCCTTTATCCTTTCTTTTCCTACATACCTATCCTTAAAGAAGGTGGGTGGAGCTTCACAGAACAGCATCCACTGGGATGTGTGAAGAGAAAAGTGTACAGCTTAACGAGGCAATAATACATCAATGGAAGGATTCTGCTTAATTATTAAACACACAGGACATGTCCAATTTGGTCTGGTTTTATCTCCAATGGCTTTGAATATTTAATAACACACATCCACCAAACGCCAGCATGATCTAAATCCCTAACGAGCTCCTCTTTATCTCACTGAAAATGGCTGCCTCGTTGTTTTATTCACGAAGCTAATCTTGGGATCTCACATTGATCTGGAGTTGAAAGTGAAAGAGAAACAGATTCCACAAGGTGAAGTCACAAACACAGACATGGTCAATACACAGGTGATCAGATATAATCTAAATAAATTCAAAAGGCAATCAAAAGAAGTATCAAGACAGTACTAAATAGAGTCATACACTGTATAGCATGCAAGATAGATCAATATTGTTTTGCTCAGAACTCACACAGTTGAACTGGAAATTGGCAAGGCTTCACACTTAGATTGCATGTCCTTGTGCTTTAAATACATTGGGGGGGATTGCCCACTGGTGGCTTGGCTGTGAATTGTCTGTAAGAGCCGTGACAATAGGGTGTAGTTTTAGGGAAGTGGGGAAATATTGAGCATGCAATTTAGTAAAAGGTTCGGAGTTATAGTTTGCAAGATAAAGGGTTGAATTGTTCAACTAGTTAAATGGGCTTAGGGGTGGTGATGATGGTCTGCCTATCTCTTCCATCTGTCAAAGGCCATTGGTAGTCTCACATGTGTGGCTTCCCATGTCCGCTTACATCTCTTTATCTAGTTGTCTATGGCTTGGATGTTGGATTTTTCTCTGGACTATGGGTGGAGAGGAGGCTGGTACCCTAACACACACAGAAAGGGAGTGAGACTTGTGGATGAATTGATCAGGGAGTTCTGAGCATTTGCCCCCCAGGGTAGGTACCAGCATCAATATTGCTGGTGAATGGTGCAGGATGCTCGTAGGAACCTCCCAGTTTCTTGTTTCAGAGTTTCCGTTTGTCCTTTAGATGGGGGGTGATCACCTGAAGATAGACTGATATTGAGGCATGTGCAAAAGGTGGGGAGTTTGGTTAATGAAACTAGGCAGCAGGCTTGAACTTGCAGAGAGGGATCAGGGTGATAGTGGATGGGTGCAGTGGTAAACTGGTCTTTGAATGTTATAAAGGCTTGCTCTGCTTCTTCTGCCCATTTGGGCTTTCCCTTGAGGGGAGAAGCCAAAGCTGCTGCCACAGAGCTGAAACCTCAAATGAATCACTGATAAAACTGATAAAAAATCGTTGCAACTCCTTTGTGGTTTTGGGTTGTGACCAGGGCATGACTGCCTCCAACTTGCTCTGGTCTATTTCTACTCCCCTCTCATCTAGGATATAGCCCAGATACTTAACTGAACCTATTGTGAAATTCACATTTCTCCAGCTTTGCATATAGATAGTTTTTGGAGAGCTGTTTGCACCTGTTAAATGCGTTCTTCTTCAGAGGTCAAGAAGAATGTCATTAATATAGACGAAAACAGAGCAATTCATGCACTCTCAGAGGATTTCATTCATGAAGGCTGGGAAGAAAGATATGTGTATGAGGCTATATGGGATTACAAAATATTTGCAGTGGTTAGACTTCAGAATGAAGGCCGTTTTTTGACTTGAAGGCCATCTTCCACTTGTCACCTAGGAATGGTAGGCATGGTAGGCACTTTATAAGTCTATTTTGGTAAAAAAATCTTTGCTCCTCTTACCTGCTTGAGGGCAGATGTGATCAGTGGGAGAGGGTAACAATACTTATTGGTGACAGAGTTCAAACCCTGGTAATCAATGCAAGGACAAATTCCACCATCTTTTGTCTCCACAAAGAAGAAACTGCTGCTGTGGGCGATTTGGATGGTCAGATGTAACCTTGAGCTAGTGCTTCCAAGATTTATTCTTCCACAGCTTTACTTTCAGGAAGGGACCTTGGATGTGCATGTCCCCCAGGGGGGCATCACACCTGCCAGAAGGTCAATCGCACAGTCTCAGAGACGGTGTGGTGGCAGATTGGTGGCTTGAGCTCTACTAAAAATGTTGGCTAGGTCTTTTAATCTTTACCTCTCATTGGGCCTTAGGGCACTCTGTGTGAGTGGAGTTATAGGAGAGAGCGAGAGTTATCAAAAAATTGCAAATTGCAGGGAATGAGCTCATCTTGTTTCCACAAAATCTGTAGGTCATGGGTTGCCAGCCAGTGAGAACCTAAAATAATAATCAGACAAATCAAATCAAATCTAGGGCAGTGGTAGCTCAGTGGTTAAGACGTTGGGCTACTGATCGGAAGGTCATGAGTTCGATCCCCAGCACCGCCAAGCTGCCACTGGTGGGCCCTTGAGCAAGGCCCTTAACTCTCAACTGCTTAGTTGTATAAATAAGATAAAATGCAAGTCGCTCTGGATAAGGGTGTCTGCCAAATGCTATAAATGTAAATCTGGGTTGATTTTGATATGAAAATCATTATCCCCACCCCCTTTCCTTATCCTTATACAGTCATAATTTCTCACATAAAAATATCTATAAAATAAAATGAGTTTAATGAGAACACTTTAATAGAATTTGGTTTGAAAGATTTAGCACTTAATTTTTACAGTCCCATACTGGGGCTTTAGGAGAGAATATATGAGGAAGGAAGGAAGAACTGAGGGATGTAGGGCGAGAAAGTTGAGAGAAACAAATAAGAATTAAGAATGAAAGAAATGGCAGCCTGGCGACGGTTGCTACACGAAGACCTCATGCAGGTAATCAGCCTAAAAGCGGTGCACCTGGCTGCGCATCTTTATAAGCCCTCTGAATGCATCACTCCATGTGGGCATAGATCTGTGCCTTTAATAGAGAAGCTTAATACTGCTAAGTAACGAAGGAAGGAAGGAAGGAAGGTAGGTAGGTAGGTGGGTGTGTGGCTAGGTAGGTAGGTAGGTTAAGGGAAAGAGAGAAAAGGAGCACAGAATTAAAAAGAAAAATATATTAAGAAAAGAAAGAAAAGGAATGTAAAACTAAAGAGAAAGACAGAAAGAGAAGTTTTATTTTGAGATAAAGATTCAAGAAGGCCATTTTGGGTCATCATTTCCCACCTCACTGATATACTCTGTGTGTTGAACCTAATATTCTGAAACTCCCACCTTCCTGACTATTCATTGTCTCACACAAGCACCATTACCCCAAACACCCTTACGTGCACTGCTCCCATAATCAGCTCCGTGGCTCGGTGGCTAGCGTTACAGAGCAGCATACAAAAAATTCTTGATTTGTGCCCTGCTACGGTGAAAGTGCTCTGTTTTTGTTTTGAGCTGTTTGGTGGCCAGTGTTCACTTGTTTCATCCACCCCAAACTCGCACCATACAACGTCCCCTTTTGGGGACAAACAGGCCCTAAACTGAGCTTCTGCTCACACCAACTCTGTAACAAGAAATGAAAGAATAAAGCAAGAAATGGCTTTGAGGAAGGATTGAGGAATTTAATTGAAAGAAAGAAAGAAATGAAGGATGGAGGGAAAGAAAATGAGTAACAAACGGAAATATAAAAAAAACATTGAAAAAGCAAAAAAAGCAAAATAATAAAGCAAGCAGGAAAATGTGGAGAAGAAAAGAAAAAAGTGATGCAAATGAAAAAGTAACAAGAAAGAAAGAAAGAAATGAATGAAGGATGGAGAGAAAGAAAATGAGTAAAAAACAGAAATATAAAAAAAAATTGAAAAAGCAAAAAAAGCAAAATAATAAAGAAAGCAGAAAAATGTGGAGAAGAAAAGAAAAAATTGAGGCAAATGAAAAAGTAACAAGAAAGAAAGAAAGAAAGAAATGAAGGATGGATAGAAAGATAATGAGTAACAAACATGAATATAAAAAAAACATTGAAAAAGCAAAAAAAGCAAAATAATAAAGCAAGCAGAAAAATGTGGAGAAGAAAAGAAAAAAATTGAGGCAAATGAAAAAGTTACAACAAAGAAAGAAAGAAAGAAAGAAAGAAAGAAAGAAAGAAAGAAATGAAGGATGGAGAGAAAGAAAATGAGTAACAAATGGAAATATAAAAAACATTGAAAAAGCAAAAAAGCAAAATAATAAAGAAAGCAGAAAAATGTGGAGAAGAAAAGAAAAAATTGAGGCAAATGAAAAAGTAACAAGAAAGAAAGAAAGAAAGAAATGAAGGATGGATAGAAAGATAATGAGTAACAAACATGAATATAAAAAAAACATTGAAAAAGCAAAAAAAGCAAAATAATAAAGCAAGCAGAAAAACGTGGAGAAGAAAAAAATTGAGGCAAATGAAAAAGTAACAAGAAAGAAAGAAGGGAAGAAAGAAAGACTTGAGGGAGGGAGGGAGGGAGGGAGGGGGAGGAGAGAACTAATGCAAGAAGAATGCTAGAAGTGAAAGAGAGAATTAAAGAAAGAAAGAATCAATGAAAGAAAGAATTGAGGGAGAGAGAGAGAGAGGAAAAAAAAGAAGAAGTAATGCGAGGAATAAAAAGAAAGACAGAAGCACATGGGGGGCTTTGGAGAAAAGAGAGCAGGGTTTCTTGTGTGCGATTCTCTGTGCTGTAGTTGCTGATGTAAAGCTCCTGATGGAGTGGCTGAGAGCTGAAACACATGCGCTCGGATTTCAGGAGAAAATCCCACAGCAGCGTACGCTACATCACCCTTGGGCCAGACGCTGTGTCTGTGCACGTCTCGGAGCTGACTCGCATTCCAGATCCTGCAGATACGCTTGTTCTTCATCTCTCCACATCATTCTATCTCTAGCTCTTTCTCCCTTTCTCGCTTTGAAGTGTGCCGTCACTGCTCTAATGCCATGGGTGAAGCGGATGATTCAACACATACACATACAAAGCAGTACGTTCATCTCACGTTAGTTAGGAACAAAACAAATTAGTGGCGTTACTGTTGATTATTTTCCCATAACAGCATGTCCGCAAGTGGTTTATTCCCCTTATACCACTGCTGCTTATTATTAAACATCTTTTTTTTTTAACAGAAAACAAATAATGTTGATGTGAATGATGTGAATGAGCTGTTACTTTGGAAATTACAGTATAACCTATTAGAATGAGTGTTTTGTTTTTTTTTTTTTTGGAGGGGGGGGGTATTTATGAGTGCTTTTTTTTTCAAAATCTGTTTATTATTAGTCTTAGATTATATGGAGTATCTGCTGTTCAAGTCGCTATGTAGAAGCTGTTACCATAGAAACGTTAACATATTAGAACGAGCACATTAATATTAACCTATCATTCATATTACACTGGAACTACCGTCCAAGCCGTGCTCTTACATGGAAATAATGCACAGCCTCGGACCAATCAGAATCCAGAACTCAAAAGCGCTGTACTATGTATGTTCATACAGTAACTATGTCACATGTAACCACGACAACTAAAATATAATTACACTTCGTCATCGCAGTTTAACTCATAATTGTAATTATGTAGTTAAGTAAGAGTGAAAAGGTTTCAAATTAAAAGTGACAGAGCAAGAAAAGAGCACTATTAGAAACGTAATCGTACAACAACCATAAAGCCTACATAATTAATATGCTAATTATATCATGTACACGTATACATAATTAAACACACGCTTGAAATATCTTTTTTTTTCAGACATCTTTTCCAGACCATTTGAATTAACAGATTAGCAAAATTACATTCTGGTATTTGAATCAATATTTGAATTATAATTCATGGGTTTCTTAAAAGGATTCCTTCATTTCAAACCAACTGCCAGTCAAGCAGTGACGTTCGAAAAAAAAACCCAAAAAACAAGAACACTTCTTTAAAAAATAAAAAAAAGCATGTACAATACCCCATGTTTATACAATGAAAATTAAATTGGAGTTTATACCTTCTCATTTAAGGGATTGTATTGGTGCTTATAGTTGCTCTATTTCTTACATAGATGTTTGGCATCCCTCAGGGTATGATGTTGGGTCCCATATGATTTTAATTTTTTTTTTTTATTGACTAAAACAAGTCTTTTTTTCCACAATCTGATTAGACAAGGATGCGTTTACAAAGACACTTAATCCGATTATGGCTTCGCCTCCAAAACAAGTTCTGAGTCAGTCTCAATGTAAATCTTTCCCTACAGCACATCCCTTTGCTCCCTATGTGATATAATAAAAGTAGTACGGAGTTGGATGATTACCACAGCAGGAATATATTCAGCCTTTTATCTTCTGCAGGTCATCTTTCAGTGGTTTAATTTGGATCATATAATTGTATGTGTCACTGGTCAGAAATGTGATCTAAGCTTGGACTGAGGGGGAAACAGAAACCGGAGCAAGTGCACTTAGTCATAAAGCAGCACGGATCGTATTCCCTCCTTTAAGCAAACACAAAGAGAAAAACACAAAGAGTCCAGACTGAAGCTTTACACTAGCAAGCCTCACAGTTTGCCCACCGAAATACAGGGTTATACAGCCGGGGCCAGAAATCTGCAAAACACTCCCAAAAAAACAGCGGTTTTAATTTCATCGGAACATCGTAACGGGAAAGAAAGCACAGAAACACGCCTCAGCTGTTGCTCTGGACAAGCTGCGTGTGCACCACTCATAATAATGCAGAAGTGCACTGAAGATATAAAACGTTCAAATGTGTAAATATGAAAGAAAGAAAGAAAGAAAGAATTAAGAGAATGAGAGAGAAAACTGAGCAAAACAAACAAACAAACCTGAAAGAAAAAGAACAGAAAATGCAAAAAACAAGAAGAATGAACATAGAGAGAAATAAAAGTGAAAAGAAAGCAATGGATCAAGCAGTGAAAGAAAGAAAAAGAAAGAAAGAAAGAAAGAATGGGACAGAGAAAACTGAGAAAAACAACAACAACAAAAAAAACCTGGAAGAAAAAGAATAGAAAATGCAAAAACAAGAAGAATGAACATAGAGAGGAATAAAAACGAAAAAGAAAGCAATGGAGCAAGCAGTGAAAGAAAGAAAAAAAAAGAAGGTTGTAGGAGGGACAGAAAAAAATGTGATTGAAGTGATGAGGATGAAAGAAAGAAAGAAAGAAAGAAAGAAAGAAAGAATTAAGAGAAGGAGAGAGAAAACTGAGAAAAACAAACAAACAAACAAAAAAAGCTAAACCTGAAAGAAAAAGAACAGAAAATGCAAAAACAAGAAGAATGAACATAAAGAGAAATAAAAATGAAAAGAAAGCAATGGAGCAAGCAGTGAAAGAAAGAAAAAAAAGAAAGTTGAGGGAGGGACAGAAAAAAGTGTGATTGAAGTGATGAGAAATAAAGAAAGAAAGAGTGGGACAGAGAAAACTGTGAAAAACAAAAAAAGATAAACCTGAAAGAAAAAGAATAGAAAATGCAAAAACAAGAAGAATGAACATAAAGAGAAATAAAAACGAAAAGAAAGCAATGGAGCAAGCAGTGAAAGAAAGGGGGCAGAAAAAAATGTGATTGAGGATGAGGATGAAAGAAAGAAAGAAAGAAAGAAAGAAAGAAAGAAAGAAAGAAAGAAAGAAAGAAAGAAAGCTGAAATAATTAAGCATGGGAGAAAAGTGACTGAAATGGAATAGAGAGTAAAAGTGACAAAAAGAAATGGAAGAAGAAAAAAGAAAGTTGAGCGAGGGAGAAAGAAAGAAAAGGAGGAAAGGTAGGAGAAAAAAAGAAGCCAAAAAGAAAGTAAGAAAGAAAAAAAAGAATATAGCAACAAAACAAAAGAAACCAAAAGAAAAAAAGAAAAACAGAGGGAGGAAGAACAACATAGTAAACAAGTAATAAAATGACAAAAAAAGAACAAGAAATGAAAGAAAAAAAATAATGAAATAAAGTTTTGAAGAAAGCAAAAGAAATTAGAAAAAAGTAGAAATAAAGAAAAAGAGAGAAAGAAGAGCCAAGTACTAACAGAAAAAGAAAGCAAGGGAGGAAGTGAAATAGGAAAAAATGTAGGAAAGTGAAAAAATGAAAGCAAAAGACCAAAGTGATGGAGGGAGAAACAAAGAAACAAAGAAACCAAGCAAGCAAGAAACAAACAAACAAACAAACAAACAAACAAAGAATTAAGAGAGGTAGGGACAGAAAAAGTGAGAGAAACAAAAAATATGGATTTTCGAAAGAACGAATGAACGAGGTAAGCGAAAAACAAAGAAGCACAAAAAAGAAAGGAAGAAAGAAAGAGAACATTAAATCAAAGCAATAAAGAAAACAGAAAATGAGGATAAGAAACGAAAATGAAAGCTGGAGGAAGAAGAAAAAGAAGGAGAAGGGGAGAGATGAAGAAGAGAGAGGAACAAATGAAAACTGGAGGAAGAAGAGAAAGAAACAGAAAGGGAAGAGATGAAGAAGAGTGATGTGGTGACGACAATGAAAAAGGAAAAACAACACAGGAGACATGTTTATTAGAGCTGAGAGCAGAAAACTGCACTAAAGCCGCTGAGGTAAACCTGTCATGTGACCATGTCGACACAGTTAGCATGTAGCTAAAGATATTGGCCCATATGTTTTGTTGATGTAAAGTACACTGGTTAGCCATAGCGCTAAAAGTTTCTTTCCCTGCACTTCCTGTTTGAGCTCCGTACACTTCCTGGATTCTGTCCCTGAGATGGAGTCATTAGGAGTAAATTAGCTAACTCGTGCTAAATCACTTACAAGACAGCCATTTGATTATGACCTCCAGGGCCCATGTTGAATAATTACTTACACACACACACACACACACACAAACTCTCTCTCTCACTCACACACTCTCACTCTCTCACACACACACACACACACTTATTGTGGATTTATTCTTGAAGGTCTGTTCTGTAATATCAGAACCACTCATTTAGCATTTTATGCTAATCAAGGCCACTCAAGGACATCTCCACAGCTTCTTGCGGGACTTCAGTTCCATTACGGACGACCATGAAATCCCACAATCCCTCACGTTGTAATTTACGCTAATTCACAAAATCACGCTAGATGCTAAACTTAGAAATGACACCATAAGCAAGCCGTGACTGCTAAGACAGAGTTAGCACCGAGCTAGCAGCTTAGAGTGGACGTTATCAGAGAAGCTCAGAATGCTAGCTATGCATGTGATTTCCCAGGTGAATTCAGTTATGAGAAAATACACATTCTCATGATTTGTTTAGAGCGCTGACAGATCCAGAGGGCTTTGTGGGATTTTATAATCAGAAAAATTCACTGTTCTTAAAGAAAATCCCACAAATATGGCGTCCATGAGCGAATCATCTGAGAAAGTATGCATGTGGTCAGATGTGAGAAAGTTTTTTTCAAAGTTCTAAATATTTACAATATTTTGTAATTCTCACAGTAATGAAAAAAAAAAAAAAAAAATATATATATATATATATATATATATATATATATATATATATATATAAAAATCTAATTTAGATAAAATATTTGTGAGGGCGAGCACTAACATTAAACCAATAAGAAAAAGTTAAATCTTGAATATAAATAAATAAATAAATAAATAAATAACCCACATGATTACTTTATGTTTGTCTATCTCAAATTAATTTATATTTATCAAAAGATGGTTTTCATTAAAAATAAATAAATAAATAAGCGATGGCTAGTTTTGCTAACAATGCGCGTTAGCATTACAGCGAGTGGCTGTCATAGAATACTGGCTAGCTTTTAGCACTGTAATATAAGGAAATAGCTAGTGTTAAACACAAATAAATAAATAAATAAATAAATAAATTTAGGCTATTGTTTTTACTAATTTTTACTAATTTGTGGTTTCTGAAACGTGCTATATTATATTGCTATATTATATATATATATATATATATATATATATATATATATGGTAAAAAAAAAAAAGATTGAAAAATCTAAAGACAGGTAAACAAGCAAATTAAATAAATAAATAAATAAATTGCATCATAACTTCTTAAACTTGCCAGGTTTTGATTTCAGTCACCAGCAGTTTTTTTTTCTGCAATAATAAAACATAATAAAATATAAATATATAAATAATAATTAGATATAATAATGTATAAGTAATTTTGGGTTTTAAAGCAAAGAAGAGTTTTTACCGTTTTCACAGTTAAAAAAAAAAATGGTTAAAAAAAAAAAGAAATAAAAAGATTTAAAAATGTAAAGACAGGTAAATAAATAAATAAATAAATAAATAAATAAATAAATAAGCTTTTTGGTGGAATGGCGTCATATCCGGGGTGAATTTTCCCGCCTCGTGCCTGGTGTTCCCAGGACTGCCTCAGGATCCACCATGACCCTGACCAGGATGAACGAATGAATAATAATAAATATACAATACATGTACTAATGAGTAAATCACTTTGTTCCACTAGCAGTTTGTAATTTTGCTGGGAAAATGTCAGAATTATAAGGAACTTCAATTAATTTCCGATTTAAATCAATGAGGTGTAACGATGTGGTTTTCACGCACTTTCATTAATAATTGATACAAGTCGATATTTAAAGCCCAGATGTCAGGAGCATGTGGAGTTTAACAGCACTGGCAGCATCTCACACGGCTTTTATTAGCCAATCTGGCTAAAAAACCACAAGCTAAGTGTTGCTGCTGCTGCACTGTAAATGCTCGCCATGAAACTTTAATACGCCGTGTTTTATTTCATTTATTCTGATGTGGTTTCCGTTAAAGATCCGCAGTAAATAACTTTCTCACTCACACACACACACCGCTGTTGTGTGGAGAAGAAAACATGCCAAGCTCCTAATGGCATTCAGAATGATGCTATAAAATAAAACGAGGAATAAACCCCAGTGTTCAGACTAAAAAAGTGTGAATAAAGGAGGCTAAGTAGGACACACATTAGTGTTTCAGGCTGCTAACGCTGCTGATGCTGACTTTTTAAGATTTCTGATGACCATCTAATTTCGTGTGAAAGTGTGTGTGTGTGTGTATGTGTGTGTGTGTGTGAGGGAGTAGTCGCCTACGCAGGCTGCAGCCTAAACTTTGATAACAAAACAACAATACAACTAGAGAGGAACAGCTATAGAACACTGAGTGTGAGAAACAGTGACACATTAAATATTAACCAGGACACATACACATTAAATATTAAAGTGAAGAGGGCAGTGTGAGTGTGTGTGTGTGTGTGTGTGTGTGTGCGTGTGTGTGTGTGTGTCTGTGTGTGTGAGTTGAACACAAACTCTGTAAAAAAAAAAAAAACAACAAAACAAAAATGACCCTCACGGACATTTCAACTCAGTGAGAGGTAAAACTTGAGAGGTAAAATTTCACTTTTGATTTTTTTTTTTGTTGATAAAAAAGTGGATGGATAGATAGATAGATAGATAGATAGATAGATAGATAGATAGATCTTGCTTACAGAAACAAATAATCAATGAATAAACAAATAAATAAATAGAGAATAAATATATACCTTAAAATAAAAATAAATAAAACATTCCATTAATTAAATAATTTTTTAAAAATCATACATCGATAAGGCTGAATATTTAAATCAAATTTTAAATTAAATTTTAATTTTTTGTTGATAAAAAAGTAGATAGATAGATAGATAGATAGATAGATAGATAGATAGATAGATAGATCTTGCTTACAGAAATGAATAATCAATGAATAACCAAACAAACAAATAAATAGAGAATAAATATATATACACATTTTCACACAGTTCTCACAGAGATTTATAAGATAATTAATAAGTGAAAATACAAAATATTTACAGACAATGAAGCAAATAAATTAATTATATAGAAACGGAATATCAAACGTTACACAGCTGAAATAACTTAGTAAACAGATAGAAAAATAAATAAAATGTTTATATGGTTACATTAGAAGTTGTCAAAACGAAAAAAAAAAAAAAGGTTTTCACAATCAAACAATCAAGACATACAGAGTTAACAATTTACAAATATTAAATAAAATAGAATAAATAAAAATAAATAAAAAATGATTTTAAACTGAATTAAACGTTGTAAATTAATTTCTCGAAATGCAGGTGTACACCGTCAAATATAAAATGTAAAAAAAAAACAGTAAATTACGAAATAATATAAATAATATAAAAATAAAAAAATAGTTAATTAATAGTTCAATAGTAAGTAAATTAGTTAAATAGTAAGTAAATAATCTTTATATATCCACCAATGTACAAGTGGTAAATGAAATTTATTTAAAAATAATATATAATGAATAAAATAAATAAATAAATACTATATATTATAATACATAAAGTCGGTAGGATTTTATATAGGAACATATAGAAAATGTTTGTAACACTGATGATGCAGTTTATGATAGACGGTTTTGTCACGTCCTAGACTTTTTTTTTTTTAAATACAGGTTGGGAAAAGTCCGGGAGCAGACACAATTGCATGATCAATACAACAAAATCTTTGATACACCAAGAAGACTCCATGACTCTGGAAGGAATTTCTCATAGCGCTTGTGGCAAGAAAAAGTACCAAATGATGTAATGAGCAGAATAAAGAAGCTGCTTGACCTTTTGCAGTTTTGCCTCTAGAGAAAAAAGGAAGCAGAATCTCATGAAAGACTTTAATTTACAGACTTATCTTCAGATAAGAAAGCCCTCTCTTTTATACAAGCAGTCTACTGTATCTTGTTTTTTAATCTTGGTTTGATCGTAATGAAGTGGATTCTTTTGAAACATTTTCGAGATTGTCCCTTTCTCCTTCTCCACAAGGGCGAAGGTTTAGTAAATAACTGTTTATGATGACTACTTGAATGTCTCACAAACAAAAGACGTGAACATGTTTTACTTAAAATCAACTGATGTAAGTACACTACAGTCTCCTTTGAAAGCATTGGAATGGCGAGGCCAATTCTTTGTGTTTGCTTTACATGGAAGATATTTGGGTTTGAGATAGATCAGAATTTCAGCTTTCATTTGCTAATGGCACCTTTGGTGGCAGAGCACCCAATTTTTAGGTGACCAAAAGTATTGAAACAAATAGTCTTAAAGTGAATTAAAGTAAATAACACTTAATATTTGGTTGCCTATCCCTTGTTTGCAGTAACTGCATCAAGACAGCGACCGAAATGACAAACTGTTGCATTCAGGTTCTTTCAGTTGTTGTTTGTTCTGGGGGTTTTCTCCCTTGACTCTCCTCTTCAGGATGTGAAATGCATGCTTGATTGGGTTAAAGTCTGGTGATTGATTTGGCCAGTCTAAATCCTTCCACTTTTTCCCCTGATTAACTCCTTTGTTGTGTTGGTAGTGTGTTTTGGGTCACTGTCTTGTTGCATGATGAAGTTCCTGCTAATTAGATTGGTAAATTGGTAGGCAGAATGTTTCTGCTGCTACCACCATGAGTTGCATCAACAATAAAGATTAGCGAGCCAGTTCCAGAAGCATCCATGCAAGCCCAAGCCATGACACTACCTCCACCATGCTTGACTGATGAGCTCGTATTTTTTGGATCATGAGCAGATCCATTCTTTCTCCACACTTTGGCCTTTCCATCACTTTGGTTGAATCTTGATTCCAGAACTTTTGTGGCTTCTTATTGCTGATGAGTGGTTTGCATCTTGTGGTATGATTGGTAGATTGTGATCCTTCACCTCTTCCCTGTGGTGGTTGTTGGTGATGTCACTGACTGTTGTTTTTGGGTTTTTTCTTCACAGATCTCACACTGTTTCTGTTCTCAAGATGCTGTTGTTTTCCTTGGCAGACCTGACCTGTTCCATGTCTGGTTGTTAGTACACCAGTGGTTTCTTTTTTTCAGGACACCCCAAATTGTTGTATTGGCTATGTCCAATTCTTGCGCAATGGCTCTGATCAGTTTTCCCTCTTTTCTCAGCTTCAAAATGGCTTGCTTTTCTCCCATAGACAGCTCTCTGGTCTTCATGTTGGTTTATCCTTTTTAACAACAAATACAGTCTTCACAGGCGAAACCCAGGGCTCAAACCAAGAGTAGATATTCAGAGCTATTAATTCTATAAACAATCAGTCTAACAGGGCACATCTGGGCAACAAGAAACACCTGTCAGTCACATGTTCCAATGTTTTTGGGTTCAAGCAAAAGCTGCTATGTTCTAAGTTGTGTA
Organism: Pangasius sanitwongsei; assembly: GCA_037576675.1. Lineage (NCBI taxonomy): Eukaryota > Metazoa > Chordata > Actinopteri > Siluriformes > Pangasiidae > Pangasius > Pangasius sanitwongsei. The sequence goes on from CM075028.1 coordinate 3,731,805, forward strand.
ACACATCTAGATTTAAATATCAGGAAATGAAAGCTGAAATTCGGACTTATTGTCTTGTATTCATCTTTTGATCTGAAACACAAATGTCATCAGTGTATAGCAAAAACAAAAGAATTGGCCTTGCTGTTCCAATACTTTCAGAGGAGACTGTATATAGACAAAAGTATGTGACCGTCACACCCATATGTGGGGTTTTCCCAACCTGTTGCCACAAAGTTGGAAGCACACAATTGCCTAGAATGACTTTGTATGTTGTATTACAGTTTCCCTTCACTGGAACTAAGTGGCCCAAATCTAGCTAGATTGAAACGGGTGTGCTGTTATAACAACTCTGTTTTAATGCCCATGGTTTTGGAACTGGATGTTGAACAAGCTCATATTGGTGTGATGGTGCACATACTTTTGGTCATACAGTGTATGTTGAAACACTTATGTGGCTGCTATGTCGCATTGGATGCCGCTAAGATTTAGTGTTTACAACCCAGCAGATAATATGAATGTATTTTAGTTTAGTTTTGATAAAGGAAAGGTCATTATAACAACCCAGCATTTGTACTATTTCCCAATTTAAATTACTGACTATGCGTAAAGATATTATTTTAACAAATTGTAACGGGAATAATCCATGTGCTTATAAATCTTTTTTGGAGCTGGTTTTGCTGGGGTTGTTTTGTTGCTTCTGTTGCTGCAAAACAGATTTCCCATGTGGACAATAAAAAACTGAACTGAACAACAGAACATCACACACACACACACACACACACACACACACACACAGCTTCAGCAAAAAAAAAAAAAAACATTCAACCTTGCAGGTTAGACGAGCCCAATGAGGTTTAATTAATCTTCTTTAGTCAATAGCAAACAGTGGTTATTGACTTTTCATAAACACCATGAACAATACAAACACAAAGTCCTGATTTAACCTTATTATTGAACAATTTATTGTTTAGTAATTTTTTATTATTATTATTAATGTATATTTAGTCATATTTTGGTATTAAGGTCAGGTGCAACAATCTAATAGGCTTATCATTTTCATTTTCATTTTACATTGTAAGCTACAGATGAAGTTTTTGAATGTTTTTTTGAATGTTTCAAATGATTTGAGTCATTTGAATCCATGCACGTAAATGATTCCTTATGGTTGAATCATTGGAAACAGTTGAAATCTCCAGCTCTGACCAAATCAGCTTTAATGGAGTGGGAAGATTCACTGATTCAGAAATTGAACCACTGAATGAGAGGGGAGAGAATGACAGAAAGATTCACTGATTTAAAAAATTCACTGACTCTAACACTCACCTGCTGAATGAGACAATAGCAAATGACAGAAAGATTCACTGATTCACTCACCTGCTGAATGAGAGAGTAGCGAATGACAGAAAGATTCACTGATTCACTCACCTGCTGAATGAGAGAGTAGCGAATGACAGAAAGATTCACTGATTCACTCACCTGCTGAATGAGAGAGTAACAAATGACAGAAAGATTCACTGATTCACTCACCTGCTGAATGCGAGAGGAGCGAATGACAGAAAAATTCACTGATTCACTCACCTGCTGAATGAGAGCGAATCTCACTCATGACAGAAAGATTCACTGATTCACTCATCTGCTGAATGCGAGAGGAGCAAATGACAGAAAGAGTCACTGATTCACTCACCTGCTGAATGAGAGAGTAGCGAATGACAGAAAGATTCACTGATTCACTCACATGCTGAATGAGAGAGGAGCGAATCTCACTCATGACACAAAGATTCACTGATTCACTCACCTGCTGAATGAGAGAG
>CM075028.1:3753684-3772573 GCA_037576675.1 Pangasius sanitwongsei
TATATATATATATATATATATATATATATATAGATATATATATATATATATATATATATATATATATATATATATATTTAAATTTCTGGGTATACACTATATTTCTCAAAAAATGTGTGGACATCATACATGCCTTTTGAACATCCCATTCCAGATTTGAAGTCTTCTGAAGGCTTTCCACTAGATTTTTGAAGCATGGCTGTGGGGATTTGCCCAATCAGCCACAAAAGCATTAGTTGGGTCCATCACCACTGATGGTTGGGTGAGGAGGCCTGGGGTGCAGTCAGCATTCCAGCTCATTCCAAACGTGTTCACTGGGGTTTAGGGCAGGGTTCTGTGCAGGCCACTTGAGTTCTTCTTCTCCAACCTTAGCAAACCATGTTTTCATGGACTTCACTTTGCGCATAGGGGCAATGTCATGCTAGAACCGATTTGGGTCCCTTAGTTCCAGTGAAGGGAAATTGCAATGCTACAGCATTCTGAGAGAGTGTACACAATTGGATGCTTCCAACTTTATGGCAACAGTTTGGGAAAGGCTCACATACAGTCTCCTCTGAAAGTATTGGAATGGCAAAGCCGATTCTTTTGTTTTTGCTATACACTGAAGACATTTGGGTTTGAGGTCAAAAGATGAATATAAGACAATAGATCAGAATTTCAGCTTTTATCTCCTGGTATTTACACCTAGATGTGTTAAACAGCTTAGAACATAGCACTTTTGGTTCCAAACCACCCAATTTTAGGTGAGCAAAAACATTGAAATAGATCTTAATGTAAATAAAACTTAATACTTGGTTGCATATCCCTTACATGCAATAACAGCATCAAGCAGGCAACCCAATGGTATCACCAAACTGTTCCATTCTTCTTTTGTGAAGCTTTACCAGGCTTGTACTGCAGCTTCTTTCAGTTGTTGTTTGTTTTGGGTTTTTTCCCCCTTCAATCTCCTCTTCAAGAGTAGAAATGCAAACTCAAATGAGTTAAAGTCTGGTGATTGACTTGGTCACTCCAAAACCTTTCACTTTTGACAGTGTGTTTTGGCTCATTGTCTTGCTGCATAATGAATTTCCTCCCAATTACAGTAGATTTGATGCATTTCTCTGTAAATTGGCAGATATTCTGCCTCTACCATTGTGCATTACATCATCAATAAAGATTAGTGAGGCCATTCCAGAAGTAGCCATGCAAACCCAAGCCATGACACTATCTCCACCATGCTTGACCGATTGACTTGTATGTTCTGGATCATGAGCAGATGCTTTCTTCTTCCACACTTTGGCCTTTACCCATCACTTTAGTAGAAGTTAATCTTGGTTTCAGAACTTTTGTAACTCATCTCTGCATTTCTTCGCAATTACCAATCTGGCCTTCTGATTCTTACTGCTGATGAGTGGTTTATATTTCTGCTCTCAAAGTCTTCTTTGAACAGTGGATTGTGATACCGTCACCTCTGCCCTGTCGAGGTTGTTTGTGATGTCACTAACTGTTGTTTTTGGGTTTTTGGGTAAGGTGCACAAGTGACTTTTATTTACAGGTGCAGGAAGGGTAAGTGGGGTGCCAGGTGGTAGTGCAGGCTTGATGCTGGGTGAAGGGGTTGTGGTCGTCCCTGGAAGGGGCAATGGCACAGGAGAGGTTGCATTGCAGCAGTGGGACCCAAGGGGCTCTGCGGTTGGCAGGAGGACAAGTTGGCGCTGCTGTGGGTGCTGGGAGAGTCATCATCGTCATCATCCTCCTCCTCCTCCTCCTTGTTGTCTGCAAGATATACAGAGAACAGTGTTAGTGTGGGGCATAAGCCTGAGTCTGTCTTCCCTACCCATACCGCAGGCCCTTTTTATCCGCTCCCATCTTAACAAGGAGGGTAGGGAGCCAGCGCAACACTCATTGGTTACCAGCCGTGCCTGATTACTCCTCCCCTGACAGCCACTCGCTCCCGTGCTGTCCACAACACATGTGGTGCTGAAGTGGCACTGTCCTTTCGGCACCATAGTGGCAGTAGAGTGAGAAGCGCTTGCTGATTTATGTGCTCTGGCTACCGGCCCGTCATCACAAAGGTTATAAGTAGGGATGCATCGATAACGATACTGATATTGGTATCTATCCGATACTGGTACTTATACTCGTAAAAATGCCTCGATACCAAAAACCAACACCACACAATGTAGGATTTGTACAGCGTTCATTGTGCAGATGTTGCTGCACAAAGAAACAGCAGCAGCAGAGCACAAAATGTCAGTGTTTTGGAAGTACTTCAAGATTAATGACACGAATCAAAGCATAGCAGACTGCAAACTGTGTTCTGCCAAAATATCGAGAGGAGGTACAAAAAAACCCAAGTACGACATTCCCATTCTTTATTATGTAACAGAGATGTGGGTTACCAAAGATGCACAACTTTGTGAAAAAGCATATCATGAGCTTGTTACATGGTGTAACAGCAGTCAGTTTTACTGCTGATATTTGGACTAGTAGTGTGTGTCTAATGTCTCTCATTTTATCTCAGTTGATCTGTGCAATGAATAGACAGGGATTTCACTCTCAAATGGGCTGTGCTGCAAGCAAAGCAGGTTCGTGGCTCGCATACAGGCCAGGCAATAGCAAGTGTATTTGAGGAAATGCTTGAAACTTGGGCCATTCCAAATATTTCTGTCCATGTTGTGCTCCGTGATAGTGCCAAAAATATGATAAAGAGGGCTGATGATGCTGGACTGCCAAGCCTTTTGTGTGTCGATCACATATTCCAGCTAGTAACAGAGCGTCTTCTATCACAACAAAGCATTGCTGATGCTGTGGTGGTTGGACTGAAAATAGTTGTCCTGCTTAGAGGACATTCAGCTCCAGTTAAACTAACCTATTAAAAGACTGCAACAAGACGTGCAAACCCATTGGAATAACACGTTCTACCTGCTACAGTCTCTAATTGAGCAGAAACGCATCCTTGGAATATTTACGTCTGAATATAATCTCCATGACAGCATCAATGTTAACCAATGGAATCTACTGGAGAAGACGCTAACCATTTGAAGAACTGACTAAACAAGTACTCTTCAAATGCATTGACCTTGGATGTAATTCCTGCTGTCGCAGTTTTACAGAGATTATGGTCAAAAGAAAAGAAAAAGACAAGGACCACGGGATGAAAACAGTGGAGTCCATTTTGCTCACTGCTGTGCAGAAACACTTTTGCAATGTGCAGCAAAACCTGCTCTAGTGCATCGCAACTATATTAGATCTAAGGTAAATAGATCTGTATGCTGTAATTCATTTAGATTCATTATAACATAATAAAATGGACAAATTCATTTTTTCGTGGTTGTTTTAGGTAATTGTTTTTTACTAAAAAATAATTTCACAAAAAGCCTAGTGTGCATATCCTCAGCAAATGTGTTTCCTGTTGTAGATATAAGGATAGGATCTTCTCAAACACCAACAGTGCCAAGGAGGCCAAAGAAATGATGATGCTGGAGCTACAGAAAGTGTCTGCTGGAGAGGCAGCCAGACTCGAGGAGCAGGAGGAACTGCCTACTAAAAGGCAGCAGTCTGGATAGCATGTTTGATGAAATTGCAGATGAGCATGCATCTGTACTGCTGAGCAATGTTCCATCAGCTGATGCCATACAGATGGAAACATACCTTGGAGCGACCACACTACCTTGTTCAGACAAACCCTTTCAGTACTGCTCGGTTAACAAAATGCGATTTCCAGTTGTATTGTTTCAAATGTCACGAAAATATTTTTCAGCTCCATGCGGGAGTGTGGAAAGCGAAAGATTGTTCAGCTCTGTGTCACACATGCTTAATGAAACAAGCAACAGGCTTAAAGCCAAGCATGCAGAGAGGCTGCTCTGTACCAAAAAGAACCTGCCACTTACTATTTTTAAAGAATTCCTAGTGCACAGACTTCTAGGTTTCATTCTAGGAACCACATCTTAAAATAATTAATCTGTGGAATGTCCATGTTAGCTGAATTCCAATTAACACTCTAATTCATTTAGATTCATTATAATGGACAAATGCATTTGTGGTCATTTATTATTATCATTATTATTATTATTATTATTATTATTATTATTGATAATTTACTGATTTAAATATGGTTGTCAATTCACTAAATTCCCTCTTAAATTCTGGATAAATGTGGAATGTCCTTGCTAGCTGAATTCCAATGAACACTCTAACGTGCAGTTGCAGTATTGTTGTTACTACACTCTTTGGCTTTGGTTACAGTTTTTGATTGTTATTATTATAGCTGTTATTCTTTTATTTAATTATTTCTTTTCTGAGAAATTGTTTGAGCTTTCGATTAACATTTTTTTTTAACTTTTAGTTTTTATTTCTTTTAACATAATTATGAAATACAAAAAAGAAAAAAGAAAAGGAAAAGGAAGAAAACAAAACAGATAAATAAATAAAGAACTGAAGAGGTCACCAGAGGCATCACATACAGTTCTTACATCCTTGTTATACAGTTATTTTCATGATAGGGGTTACTCTTCCAATAGCTCCCCCCATACACACACACAAGTGAAAAGAGGGGGAAGGGGAAAAAAAAGTGTTAACTCAAGTCCATAGTGCTCAGTCATTTAAGTCCATAAAGTTCAGTCCATTCAGTGTATTTTCAAGTAAAAATATATGGGGGGGGGGCATATTCACTGCAAAGCACTTCATATCTACTAATGTATTACCTATTTTCCTATGTATTAACCATTTTGACCAGCTCTTATACAATTTGTCCATACTTAGTCTTAGAGAGAAGGCCATTTTCTCCATATCAAACATATATTTTACAATTGTTATCCACTCTTCTTTTGTTGGTGGATTCTCATCCAGCCATTTCTTGGTTATTGCTTTTTTACTAGCAGCCAGTAACAATCTGAGAAGGTACTTGTCTTGAGAATTAAAATCAGTTGGTATGTTTCCTAAATATATAGTACCAAAGCTATGATCAATCTCAAAACCCAGTGTTAATTCTATTTCCGTGACTACCAATAACCAGTAAGATTGGATTGCAGGACAGTCTCAGAATATATGAAAATAATCAGCCATCGAGTTGTTACATCGTCTCCAGCAAAGTGCACATTCTGGATTACCATTCTGTAAATATTTTCTTTTTGGAGTAATAAAAAATCTAATGATATTTTTTCCATGAGAATTCTCTCCACTGACCAGAACTGGAGGTAGCATGCTGTGATTTACATATGTTTAACCAATCTTCTTCTGTTAAAATTATATTCGCCTCCTTCTCCCATTTTTCTTTAACATATAAGGTAGAGTGAGACTCAGATGACTGTATACATGAGTATATTATTGATACCATTTTCTTGTGAATAGTACCTTTATATGCTTCAGCAAAAACGTTGATGAGACTCAATTCAATTCCCTCCTCATTTTTAATATTTTTATTAATGTGATTTCCAAGCTGTAAATATCTATAGAAATCTTGTCTCTCTAAATTATAGCTATCACTGAGATACTGGAAGCTTTGGAAACATATCTTAGATGAAACTGTACAATATCATGTAATGCCGTTCCATATCCATTGTTTAAACCGCACATCCATCTGTGCAGGTTTGAAGTCTCTATCATATGCCACCCATCTTAACAACCGTGCTTGTCTCTCCAGCTTCAAAATTTTGTATTCTTTGAACCAAATATTAAGAGGAGCCAATGTCCAATTGCTTAATTTATTGGAGTACATAATAGCAGTTTTATCCCCTAATAAGGAAGGGAGAGGAAAGTCTAGTTGGTTAAATTCTAAATCTTTCCATTTTGCCTCATAATCGTCAATGCACCAACAGACTAGATATTTTAATTGTGCTGCTTTATAATAGTCCTCCAAACAGGGAAGAAACAATCCTCCCTTTTCCTTTGGTAATTGTAATATTTTAAGTCTGACCCTGGGTTTCTGATTTTTCCATATAAATCTTGAGATCATTCAGTTCCAGTCAAGGTAATGACTGAAAGAAAAACAATAATCGCAGTAAAACATTCATCCTTATAATTTCTATTCGATCATACAAACTAAAGGTTAGGGGTATCCAACTGTCCGAGTCTGCTTTCAGTTCCTTTGTGATAGAAGCATAATTAGTAGTATAAATTTTAGCGAAATTCTTTGGTACAGTATATTAACCCCCAGATATTTAATATTATTTGTTTTCCATTTAAAATTATATTTATTACATATATTTTCCTGTGGTGAATAATTAAAAGAGAGGGTTTGGGTTCGATTAACATTTTTACAGCTAAAATTAATACAGTTAAAATGGGGTCTTTAGTGCTCAGCTGCACTGTTCACAAATTGTCCTACAATTGATGTTGTGGACAATGAAATTGTTGTATAAACAGGTGGATAAACTTCAAATCATCTGTCTCACTGAACTGGTGTGTAACTAAAAATACTGGTATCGGTATCGGTGAGTACTACAGCAAAAGTGTTCTTAAAAGTCTTAAGTTTTAAGAAGTCTTAGAAATCTGGTATTGATGCATCCCTAGTTATAAGTATATAAAGCTCTGGGTATGTAAGGTCCTGGATATACATATATGGCTCAGGATACACACAGGCCTATGGGATAAAGCCCTGGAACAATAATGTTTTGGGAACATAGCACTCTAGGAATGGGGATATAGATCTCTAGGGCCAGGACATTGCAGTGGAGCCCTGGTGAAAGCTCTGCCTAGCATAACATTCATTAAAAACTCTTCACAAAGGAGTGACAAGGAGTCACCAGAGTCAGGTTACATTAGAATGGCCAATATTGTATTTCCTAAAAGAGTCATTTCATGAAAAAAAAATCATTTTACACGCATCTCTGCCTCTTTTATTTTCTCCCTGAATGGATGCTTCGATATTCAGGGTGTGCTTTAATAATAACGCTGTTATTGTCTCTCTTCTCCATGAATTATAGATGGATTGGGCCATTATTTCTGTATGTATATCAAAATGTGTGTGTGTGTGTGTGTGTGGTTGTGCAAGTCAAATAATAAAACTGTGATGTCTTTTTCCTTTGTTTGTTTGTGAGCAATTTTAACTAGCATTACTTTAACTAGCACCAAGTTCTGATATTTGTTTGTTTGTTTGTTTTAGGTTGGCGTGGTAATTATTTGGACACAATGACAACACTTTGGACAGCATTTCATACATGCCGACATTTTGTATTATCAACATCCCGTTAGCATTGGCCACCCACGTTCACTGTGTCACTTCCTGTTAGTGAAGCCCACTAAGGAAAGCTAACAAGAAGCAGACACGATAACATACATAATCAACTTCTTTTTTATTGTTTAGAGGCGACTTCAGGGGTTGTTTATTTGGGACAAAGCCCACCCAAACAATACCAGACACGTTTCCATGGTTTATTTACAAAGATGAAATCAGATTTTATTTTATTTTTAAATTAGCAGGCCATGTTTGCCATGTCACTTCCTGTTAGCAACACCTGCTAGCAAGAACTAGCAAGACATAATCAGCTCTTATTACTTCGTGTTTCTACATAGCTGCAGTTGGAAACGTCAGATGAAGTGGACTTAAGGGGGTCATTTGGGAGGCAATCCACCCTCCACACACACACACATACACACACACTTACCTGAGTGAAGAATCAAAGGAGACAGATGCCATGAAGCATCTGTGATGGTGGTCCACCATCCAGAACACACACACACATACACACATATGCAACAGTACAGCAAATGTACCTCCCAAAATTCATCTGTCTATCCCCAGCTGCAAAAAAGAGCCAAGTCACCTTGAGGCTAATCCTGACACACACACACGCACACACATGCAAAGCTAAATTGATCACTGTTACAGCCACAAACAAAAACAGATCCATTCACCCTCCAAAGGTCACTTCCCAAACCTCCATCACTCCTCACTAATATCAGTTCAGTAAAGTGTGTTCTGATAGGCTGAAACCAGCAGGGCTGATATTGCATAACACAAAGGAATGCACTAATCCATATCAGCTGTTAGCATTTATGAGAGAAACAAGATAGTCTGAAAGATTTGATAGCTGATACAAAGCTACTTTTCTCACTTTAGGGTATAGAGCACTGGGAACATAAGCTCCTGATAGTATATTGCCACAGAAATATATATTACTTGAAATGCAGAGTACTGGAAACATGGAACACCAATAAAGGTGGGCACTAGAAATATCGAGTCCTGGTCGCATAGGGCCATGGAAGCATAGGGTACTGGGGACCTAGTGCCTTAGAAATGTTGGGGTACTGGGGACCTAGGGCCATGGAAAGTGAGGGTACTGTGGAAACAGAGCCATTGAAATAAATGATATTGTGGGCATAAACCCATGGAAACATAGGGTACTGGGGACATAGGACCATGGAAACAGGGCAGTGGGGACACAGAGCCATTGAAACAGGGTACTGGGGAAATAGGCCCATGGAAGCATATGGTACTGGGGATCTAGGGCTGTGAAAACATAGGGTACTGGTAACATAGGGCCATGGAAACATAGAGTACTGCTGACATAGGGCCATGGAAACATAGGAAACTGGGGACACAGAAGCACAGAAAAATGTGGTACTGGTGACACAAGGCCATTGTAATAGGATACTGAGGACATTAAAACATTAAAACATAGGATACTAGGGACATAGGGCCATGGAAACACGGTAATGGAAACATGGGGCCACTGAAACATAGAGTACTGTGGAAGAGTCATGGAAACAGGGTAATGGGCATAGGGCCATGGAAACAGGGTACTGGGGACATAGGGCCATGGAAACATAGCATACTAGGAACATAGACCCAGGGAAACATAGGGCACTGGTAATATAGGGTACTGGGGAGATAGGGCACTAGAAACATATGGTACTGGTGTTATATTGTGTTATGATCATGAGAATGTTGGGAGTCACTGACCAAAAAATGTTGAGTACACCTAGAACATGGCCGCCGCCAACAGTATCGCTGGTATTGCTATAGCAACGGTGATTCTCATCCAAGTATTGCCCAGCAATACTACTTTTCAAAGCTGGCAAAAAGGCATGTTTAGTTAATCATGTTTCATTTTGTCACATTTAGCTAGTGAATAACATACATTCATTCTAACATTAATGGTAGTTTTAATTTAGAATCCATATAAGAAGTTTATTCCTGATTTTATCTTTATCATATGGATTGCATCCAGAGGTGTCCCTGGAGGACTAGTGGTTAGGCCTCGGTGCTCTCACTGCCACGACCTGGGTTCAATAATTAGTTCTCAAATTGGAGTTTTGCTACCTCACAATTTTATTAAAGTTGCAGCTATCTTTCACTGTTGCAAGAAAGAAAAAGGGGTGCCTCAGCAATTGCTGTTCTGTGCCAGTGACCAGAAGTTGTGAGTTCAAATCCCAGCACTGCCAAAGAGCTGTTGTTACATCTTTAATCAGAACCCTAGCCAAATTTCACCAAAGTGAAATGACTCATTTATAAGTAATCTGTTTATCTATGATGCTAAAGTACTCAAACATCAGAATTATTCACACTGGCAGCATTCCTTATCCTCAAAGGGAGGTTTGTAGTGTAGTCAAATCATTCAGGACATGGACATATTCAACTGAAATAAAATGCATGCTGGAGTTAAAAACTTCACCTACAGTACAATTATATATGGGTCAAAGATCTGTCCCAGCCTCTATGTCCACCATCCATCCGCCAATCTATTTCTTGTCTCTGTCCATATATCTGCCTCTCCAAAAATCCATGAAACTAATGAAAAATTCGTGAAGAAAAGTGAAGACGTTTTTGTCTGTCTATTGCTGCTGGATACCAAGAATTTCCCTCGGGATCAATAAAGTATCTATCTATCTATCTATCTATCTATCTATCTATCTATCTATCTATCTATCTATCTATCTATCTATGTTTTTAAATGATAAGTAATACACTGTGATCACCTATGTAAAAATACTGTACCATGGTGCCACTCCAACTCAGTATCTTATGTCGACTTTAGTATAACCACACTCTGTAGGCTCACTTATTACAACGAGACATAAACAAAACCTGATTTTATCATGTTCTATATTCAGATTAAGCCGAGTTCTCATCTTGTGTTCAAGTTTTCACATTTCACAATGTAATTACATAGTAAAGCACAAAAGGTTATGAACCCCAGTGCAAACACAAACACACTCTTTTACACACACACACACACACACACACACACACACACACAGAATCATTTAAATGCAGAATAGGAGGAGGGAGAACCTTGCATGCCTGCTGTTCTTTATAACTTCATAATGCATGGGATAACCAGTGGTTTCTCTTTGATTTTTAACCACAGCATGCACACACACACACACACACACACACTTTATCTATTATTACTACCAGCCTGCTGAGAGAGATGAGGCGTTTTCTCTTTTTGACTGATTCACTCACTGACTGATTAAATGAATCAGTGAATGACTGAATCACTGTAAAACTGACTCAGTGCTTGTGATTCGCAGACTCACTAAATCACTGACCTCTTGAGTCAGTGACCCACTGAATGATTGAATCTCTAACTGAATGGCAGACTGACCAAATCATTGACTAACCAAATAACTGACTGACTGACTACTCAGTGACCAATGAATGACTGTGAATCTTTGCACGGTTCACTGACTGGTTTACTAAATGATTAACTCACTGAGTTAATGAATCACTTCTTGAAACACTGACTGACTGAATCGCTAATCTCATGACTCAGTTACCCACTGAATATCTAATTCACTGACTGAATGCCAGACTAAATAAATCATTAACTGACGGAATCACAGACTGAATCGCTGACTGAACAAATCGCAGATGATGGGTTATTACTTCATAAATAACAGATTAATCCCAGACTTCATTACTCATGACTTCATCACTCACTAATCGACTGACTCATTGAAAGAATGATTCACTGACTGACTTACCAAATGAATAACTCACTGAATGAATCACTTCCTGAAACACTGAATTACTGACTGACTATTTTGTATCTGACTCTCCGTCATACGCATTTAAAATTAAAAATGTGTGTATGTGTGTGTTTACTGAAGCATGTGACAGACTGGTTGTGTGGAAAAATGCACCATGGGTAGTGTATCAGTTTTTTAACCTCCAATTGCCTTCCTGTAGCTGACACCACAGTGGGTGAAAATAAATCACACACACACATACACAGAGCATATGACTGCCAGCCAATTAGTAAATGATCCCCTTTAGTCCCAAACACACTCTGCATTTGGGGAAACTGGGAGTGTGTGGAATTGAGAGATCTTATAGCAACTATACATAAAACCATTTGACTGTGTATTATTTGTATTCATATGTTATGGAAGCAGGGACGTGCTCGAGCGGCGGTTTGTGAATGGAGGGCGGAGCTGACGAAGGTGAGTGGTAAGGATTGCACACCTGCGGGGAATAAGGCTAATGAAGTTCTGTGTTGCAGTGAACTGTGGCGAGGATAAAAAGGGGAGAGACGAGCGCCGCAGGAGAGAGAGACCCAACCAGCACAGAGCCGCCTGTGTCTGTGTGTGTGCGTGTTTATAAAATAAAACTGCTGAAAAGTGAAAGTAAAAGATAAAGAATAAACCTTCTGAGTTGTTCCAAGCCTGCCTCCAGCTTCCTCATTCTCTGCCAGAACCGTGGGAGAGTGTCACCTATGTATTTTTATATTTATATAGTTTATGGTTAGTCTGTTTAATCTAATGCTAGTTTGTTGTTACCTCATTTTGAAATCTCGCAGAAAGCAGTAAATATTCAGCTCTTGCATACGCTCCCTTGCATAAGTATACCCTAACCCTCCACATTTTATCCAACCATGAACAGAAATGGATTTCATTGGGAATAAATGAATCTATGCAAAATAGCCCATAATATTACCAAGGGAAACTCTGAAGGAGCTGGAGAGACCCATAGGTCAGATGGTAGAAGCTGTTCACAGGACAATCATAGCCAGGACACGCCATGAAGCTGAGCAAAAAGAAAGCCTTTATTGAAAAAGCCACATGAAATCCTGCTTGGAGACTTGGTAAAAAAATGTGGGAAAAGTTTTGATGGTCTGATGAAATCAAAATTGAACTTTTCGGCCTTGGCACAAAATGCTAACTTTGGAGGAAACCGAACACTGGTCCACACCCCGAGAACACTATCTCCACTATGAAGCATGGTAGTGGTAGCATCCTGTTGTCATGATGCTTTTCATCACCAGAGACTGGGACACTTGTCAGGGTTGAGGGAAAGATGGATGGTACCAAATACAGGGCAATCCTAGAAGACAACAAAGACCTGGAACGTGTTAGAATGACTCAGTTAAAGCCCACACCTCAATCCCATTGAGAATCTGTGGAAAGACTTCAAATTTTCTGTTCACCAGTGGCCCCCATCCAATCTGACAGAGCTGGAGCAATTTTACAAAGAAGACTGGGCAAACATATTAGGATCCAGATGTGAAAAGCTGATAGAAACAAATCCCAGAAGATCTCAGGCTATAATTGCAGCCAAAGGTGGTTCCACCAAGTATTGAGCGGGGGGCGGGGGTTGGTGGGTGAATACTTATTCAACGAATGGCTGCATTTTTGTTTAATTAACCTTTGTGTCACATTAAAAAATAGTTTGGACCTTTAAATGCTAGACATATTATGTAAATGGGGAAATAAGCAAGGCACTCTGTCAACCCTTGCAGCAACAAAAATATGAACTTTTCCCCAAAACTGCTTTGGAATTTTAAAATAAGATCACTTCTTTGGCCACGATTTACAAATACTGTACCAGACATTTTGCTTCAGCTACTGTCATATCAAAATGACCCCAAAATGTCTGTTTTAGAAAATCTTTTTATTAAAAAAAAAATGTATGAGTTCAGAAATGTAGTGCTGAAATAAACCCTGATTTTTTGGCAGTGAATGATGAAACACAGCCAAGCGTGCTGTACGTTAAGATGGCCACATGCTGTGTACATTGCCTCATTAACAACAAGTTAAGCAAGTGCATGCAGTGCTAGAAAATCGTGACACTGTGTTTTGGCAATTCTCCTGCTTATTTTTTGAACAACCTTCCGAGCTGGTGGTGAGGAAAAGGATGCTCAAAATCTGTACGCATAAGAAGAAGCACATTCCCAATCCCATTGGTCTGAGTATGTAATTGTAAGCTAATGTGAGCTATTATCCCACAAAGTGCTATAGAATTCTGGATTCTGAACAAACACACACACACACACACACTTTCCTGACTAATGATATACTACAAAGGTATTTGACTTGATGATAGTTAACCGTTAACCTCATGATAATTTTAAACGAACTTAATTGCATGACCATTTTGCTAGAACATCAAGCCCCATTGTGATTTCTTCCTTAGATAATATTCTAAACATACAGAATGTTTCAGAACACTTTTACCTTCTAAACTGTCAGGACTGGAAAAGCAATAGAAAATAAAGCCGCGAGAGAATGTCTATTTGAGCCAAGGAGTTATATTTTTTAATTTATAAACCCATACTTGCCTTGTTACATTCTTATCTAGGTAATTTCCTCCAGTGTAAACGCGTTATATATTACTACGTTATGCATGCAGAACCATATCCTCTCTCCCTGCCTCTCTCTGTCCCTGTAGTACCAAATCTGATAAACAAGCTTTCATGTGTTTTGCTCTTTCTGACTGCTGCTGCTGTTGGAATTAAAACTTCAGAAACTTTTACCACTCATGTTCATCAAATCACTTTTAAAACGGCGAGACAGTCCTATCTGTCTGTTACTGTAATCAAATTATTTGAATGTGTTTTTTGGTTTTCATGATGTCATGTCTCATTGCAGGTCCTGTGTTTATTACTGATATGTGATATATGACCATATGGATGGATTGATGGATGGATGGATGGATGGGCTGGTGAATGAACAGATAGATGACTATCATGACAGAGGATGGATAGATCTGTGGATGGATAGACAGATGGTCAGGTGGCTGCACAAATAGATAAAGGAATGGACAGATTAATGGATGAATAAATTGATGAATGTGTTGGTTGGTGAATAGGAATTGGCTGATGAGTATGGGCAAATAAATGCTTAGATGAATTTACGCACGGGCAGAAGGATGGATAGATGTATAGATAAATGAATAGGTAGTTAGATGGATAGGTAGAACAGACGGACTGGAGATACAGAATTAGTTATGGTATATGAGCTTTACTCTTACTGTAAATGGATTAAATGTTGAATGTCCTCATGTGTCCCCTGTCCTTGTTCCTGTAGTGTGTCGTGCGTTTTCGGTCTGAGAGGCTTAAATGAAAATGGACACACACAGAATTTTCCAGAACATTTATGAACAGTAGAAGATGAGAAAATGTGTTATTGACTTTGACCAGGATATTGTTTCACTGCAGGTGAAAGTTTAACTTTAACAATTACTTTATTTTCTCTGAACATATCCGCGTCCTTTAATCATTATTGTTCTACAGGCTGAAAAGCCCTCAGGCCTTGGTGTGAGGATATGAAACCTTGTTTCTTATGAAACATGACTCAAGGTCGAAGACTTTAGCGGTGGAGATAAAGCCATGATTTATTTAAATGCCGTGGCTGCAGATATTTTACTGCAATTTGGTTTTTAAATGGTAGATAGTTCTGCAATTAAGGAACATTCAATTCCAACCAGCAAAGTGCACTTGGCATCACTTTAGCTCATGCACAATACATTCATATTAAAATAAAACTGAATTGAATTGAATTCATTTATGCAGCAATAAACTTTGTTGCATTTGATATGAATTAAGTTGTACTAAAAGGTGCAAACAGTAACCCCGCCTCTCTCATTCAGTTTAACCAATCAAAACGTTATGCACCAGATGCAGCTGCAACACGTATTCCTCATTTATAGTCAGAAGAGTGTGTTATAATAATAAATCACACAGCGCATTACAGCCAGCGGGGGATTTCGAGGTGAAGATACAAAAGCGTTCAGCTAATCTCGTTAGTCATGCTCGACTGCTGCAGATGATCGTGATTTCAATAGCTAACGCGCTTCTGTTACAAATGCACGCTATCCAACGTGCTCTGTGTTTCTTACAGCTTTCATTTCACAGAATTCTTCTGCAGGGCTGGAAAGTCTTAAAGAATTTTTTTTTTTTCCCCACCCATTTCCAGAAAAAAAGCTTGAAAATGATATGAAACTTAATATAGCTTGATCATTGCAGCATTTCAAAGGCGCATCATTTTTGATGTTCACTTTTCATGATACAGTATACATGAATCATATGATGTAGACCTCTAAAAGTTAGCAACACAACTGGACATGGACTTTTAGGTCTAGGAACAGGTCTGTTGCCGTCAACTGCAATATTTTTATATTGTATATTCAGACTTTTTCCATAATGATGGAACCTTCATTTGTTATAAATGATGATTTTTTTTTTTAAGTAGTCTCACCTTTATGGACCCTACTGAAATGTCTTACGCTAATGTAGTCCACCAGTTTAGCAGCGTGCAAATTGCGAGCCTTAATCATCACACACTCACATCGAAAGAAATTACTGAGCTGAGTGGCATGGATTTTACCTAAAACATTTCAATAAAAATTACAAATTAAATTCTTAATTTTAACCTTTTCATTTTGTATTTATATTAATTCATATGGTGCCTGTCTTATACCGAAGGCCACTGTACTGCCAAAACAACTAGAGTCTAAGTGCACTCTGTCCTCTATCACGGGCTGCAATATTGATATGTTTGATGGCTACTGGTGATGTGGGTGTTATGCACTTCTGGGACAAGTACATGTAGTAAAACACAGCATGGGTGAAAATGGCATTTGGTTCCAAGCACTGTACACCAGGGTAGACTGTCAGCTAGGACAGGATTTTACAGTCATCATCTCCTGTCCTAGCGAGGCCGATGTCACATCCTTGATTGGCTCATGCATAATTAAGTGGTTTACTAAGCCAAAGTACTTGCCCTCAGGCAATGGAAATGTAAAGAAAAATGTCCCTGTTTGCACACTGCGAACAGAAACCAATAAAATGACAATGAAGGAAAGCCCTGGAATATTGATTTCCCAGCGCTTCCTGTGCTCAGGAGTTAATAGGGAAAGTGATACAGACAGATAAATCTCAGGTAAATTTCAAATGAAATGTCTGTATAAAATACGTATTGGTTAAGTGCTAGCTAGCTTAATCACGTCATTAGCCACTTTATACAATACAGGACTGTATGTTTTCAATGATTTGGCGTTCAATTTGCTCTTTTGGTGATTAGTCATTTCAGATTACTGGGATACCTTAATTAGGGAACACTATGACCAAAAGAAAATGCAATTATCTTGCCTAATCACCTCTTATGGAATATAATGCGAAATTGCAAATAATATAATAAACACTAGTTTTATGCCAGAACACAAAAGAACTACATGCACTTGTTCTCCTGAGACCTGCACAGTCTCCTCTCTCTGTACTATTTCTAACCAGCAATGTGTGATAACTATGGAAACAAGGCAACATCTCCCAGCTAGAAACAAGAAAGAAAAATATATTAAGGGTCTCATAAATTGGGGTAACAGTAGTCTGAACTTTTTCATATTTTATAAACATCATTTATATAATACAATTTTTTTTTTTCCTGTCCCATCCCTGTAGGCCCATCTCTATCCCTACCACAACCTACCCCACCAGCTGACCCCCATGTGCCCCAAACTTCATCTGGATTTTGCTTGCTACCTCCATCTCTACCTCATCCAAGATTCAAGGGATCCATGATGGCACTGAGCATAGCCTCTGTATTGCATGCACCCAAATAACTTAGCACTCTTTTGTTTATACTAGCTACATTTTTTACCCTTGCTGTGTGTGATGTACTCAGCATCATCATGTCCGACTGGCAAACACAACTGGACATTAGATCAAGGATGATGCCTCACCTGGAACTGCTGATTTTAACATGGACTTCTGACCAAGACCAACTGAAGCCAGCAGCACTGTTCCAGGCATCCCCACATGGAGACACCACCAAAGAAGAGGAAGGAGAGGTGGTGTCATAGTCAGACTGATGAGACTAGCTAGCCATCCTGCACTCCCCAGCATTCTCTTAGCAAAGGTCCAGTCACTTGACAACAAACTCTGTGAGCTGAGTGCTTGAATTCTCTTCCAAAAGGAAACTACAATTTAATCTGCCTAACAGCAAACTGGCTTTTGGAGGACATACCAGACGGAGCCCTAGAGCCAGAAGGCTTTTTTGTACACTGCACAAACAGAATTAAAGAAGAGCAAAAGAGAGGGAGTATGTTATTGTTACATGCCTCCTTTTTGTCTAGGGGTAAAGTGGAGTAACATATGGAGGATATGTGATGATTGGCTGGAAGGAAGGACATAGACGAAGCCAGCGTAGCAAAATTAGTGTTTTAACTGTTTCTTTGCACTCGTGCATATTACAGAATAAAGAAAGAGTGACCTTACACGGGACAACAAAGGTAACAAGCAAGAACTAAACATAGATAACAATACAAAGGGTGAATACGAAAAGAATACTATTTACATAAAGAAGATTTTGTAAAGTAAGAGTACTTAAATTTAGCATACAACAGGACGGAAGTATACTACAAAACCCAACCAAACAGCAAAGGTGGACTAATACATGGTGCTAAAGGAATGAAAGTAAAATAATGCCTACGCTGCCTAATCAAAGCTAATCTAAACAAAACTACAAAGAGTAGCACTCGCCTCTAACCTAGTATGTCTGAACAGAGTAATACTACTAGTGTGGAGCGTATGGGCATGCCCTAACTATCTGTCCATGCAGATCGTTGGAGGGTGAATATACAAGAGCTAGTGAGAAACATAAACAACAGTGTAGGTAGCAAAGGGGAAAATAAACACTATGATAACTTAACACTTTCACAAAGTACAGCTCAAACCTCTGAGAGAACAATACAACCTTACACACGCAACACAGTTCTCTGTCTCTTGTTATATATCTGTCACGTCTCTGCTTGTCTGGGAAAACCAGAGCACCAATTGGTGCAACAGCAGCATGCTAGCGATGCAGTCATTGGTTGAGTCAGCACCTGTAAGCGAATTAGGTAGAAGATGAGAGAAAAAGCAAAAGAGTAGCAGGAAAAACAATACGTGCCTCTCTGGCATGTACCAGTTATGCTCAACAAAGCTTGGTGTGATCATCAGAATGTACAAACCCTCAAGACTTTCTGCTTTCCAGATCTGAAATATATCATGATTAAGGTGCTGGCCTTTCTGGCTACCTAGGGAGGTTATATCTCAGCACCAGTGTGGCACTTACAATATTACGATATTATGATATTATCAGACATCAATGAACAGGAAACCATGTACGCAGAGGCCACCCTTACAATAGTCATGGACTTCAACCAGACAAATCAATGATTAAGAAAGACCGCAGCCACCCAAACCACAGCCTGCTCACGCTGCTCCCTTCTGCCAGATGGGTCCCCTCTACACCATCTCCAATACCATCCCATCCCTGAAGTTTCTGCTTATCAATATCACCAGCCTATCCATGCAGGCCTCAGCTCTGTCAGCACCCCATTCCCTCTCTGTGTGGGCTCAATCTCTATCACCACCCCAGGCCTCACCTACTTCACCACCCCATACCTGCAAGCCTCGTCACTGTATTCACCCCCTGCTCTTTCTGAGTAGGCTCTATCTCCATCACCACCCCATCTCTATAGCCCCCATCTCCAACACCACCCTCTCTTCAACCCATTGTCAATTCCCACCCTATCCCTGTCCCATCCCTATGTCTCCACAGCCCATTTCTGCATCATGCTCTTGTGCTCCATCTGCATCTCATGTGCCCTAACTCTGTCCCTCTGTGCCACCCATCCTCATCTGGGTGCAACGGATAGTGCAATTATAAATAAATCCCTTCTATTATTGTGTACTATATGGACAAA
>CM075028.1:3772673-3783676 GCA_037576675.1 Pangasius sanitwongsei
ACCGATGAGAACTCCAACCAGAAGTAGGGCATCAGGATGGGTCAGGCAGGTCCGGAGAGCAGAAGGGGTCAGGATCAGTGGCATCTCAGAAGTAGCATGTGTAGCTCGAAAGAGAGATGGAGAGAGAGGGAGATCACAACACATCCCATCTTCACCAGCTCATTTTTAAGTGCCCCATCCTTCATCTTTGTTCCATCCCAAATCAGTTCCTGCCAGGATCTCTGTCCCAGCCCACCCCCATGCACCTGATTTTTTTTTTTTTTAATTTTGTCCTCATTCCACAATTCTTACTGAAGAGTTTTTGCCTTTCTATTGAAAATTTAACTACTTTAAGACATCATATTTTAAAGATGCACTACCAAATAACATTTTCTCATCTAAATTTGAGGTTTCCAGAATCTGAAACATCTTTTGTAATTCTCAGCATTTTCAAACATATGTTTTTTTTTTTCTACTCAGATTTTTCTCCCAGAAAAACAATGGTTTTACCTTACCTTTAAGTAACATATTCAATCAGTTGACTCAAATGTTGCACGTCTTAGCTCACCCATGGAATAATTTCTCTGTAGAAAATAGTTCTCTGTTCTGTAGTGCATCAGACTTTTGGACCCTGTTGTCTGTTTTAGGATGGGTCATGACTCAGAGTTGTGTGCTAAATAAAAAAAGCCCTTTAGCCTTTTGGACAAATTCAGGAATTCAGGAACCGTTTAAAAATGTCATGGTTAAATTCAGGCCACCAGGCATTGTGAGGGAGGGAGAGAGAGAGAGAGAGAGGGAGAGAGAGGGATGTAGTGCAAACAGACGAATAAAATTAAGCTGACCTTTATCTGCTTTTGATGTGACCAGTCTCAAAACAGTGACAGAGAAAGATGGGAGCAATAAAAGTGTCACTTTTCTCCTTGTTTATTATATTGAAGTGAACTGGCTCAAGTATAAAATAAACTTGCTCGAAGTATGAAGTGAACTAACCTTAGTCTGAAGTAAGCTTTACTAAACACCTTTGTCAGATTGAGGTATGGATCAAGAATTTTAACACAATTCTGGACTTCAGGGCTTTCAATCTGTGTAGTGAGGTATGGGAGTGAGAGAGACAGGCATTAAAACAACGTGAACTCCTGGCATTTATTTCAGTTTTTCTAAGAAGCGGTGAGCCAGGATGAGTACAAGGGGAGTCTGCAGTGGCTGTGTAATTATGAAGGAAATACTTTCAGAGGATTCCAGTACATCTGTATGAGAATGGTGCACATGGTTATTTTCCCTCTTCTTAGAGGTGAGCCATCTAGAGCATGTACACTGATTAATCTGTACAAAAGGACCATTTCCTCATCCAGAATGTTCCTGGCTTCACTGAAATCAATAATCACTGGAAAGTACTCAGAGCATGAACACCAAGAAATATACACAGGAACACAGGAACAATACTTTTCTTGTTCTCAACCATGAGTGTAACAGGAAGGCTTACCTGGCACAACAACTAATCTCTGGGTCTCAATTTGCTCTGAAATGTCCATTTCCAATTAAATACAGACATACTCCCTCTAATCCCTGGCATTCCTTTTCCTCCAGTAAAAGCTCTACAAGTCTGTTTTCCATGCTTTCTGCCACAGACACAACCTTAACTGGCTTAGACTAGGTTCTGGGCAAAAAAAACAAGGTCAAGTGAGAACTAATGATTGTGACATGCCAATATGAGTTAAAGTGCTTAATATAGGCCTTGGTGAAACACAGGTTTTAGTGCTAGTTCATTCCACCCACTTTCTACCTTGAGTGCGCAAAACATCAGAACATAATCCGCAGCTGACTTTAAGCCTTACTTTTGGGGAAAGCAGTCACTCATCTGCACATTTTTTTGAAGTGGGATGATTAAAAACTTCCCAAAACTCCTTCTCAAACTCTGTGAAATTCTAATGGAACATTGTCTGAGCAAGGACAGTCACCCACGTAAGCACTCTTTCAGTTACAGCAGCAAAAGGAGGACCAACTACATATTAATGCCCATGGATTTGGAATGGGACGTTCAATGGGCAGTTGACTGTTCACATACTTTTGACCACATAAGGTACTATTTGGCCCTGAGACATGGCCGCTGATCAAAGATAATAAACCTCAGCTGGATCTAGCGAGCTATTCAGAGTCTGAAGTAAACTACCGAACTAGCCCGGGTATGAAGTGAAGAGAAGAGAAAGAAATAAAGACGGTAAAGCCCCTCTGTGAGAGCTCAGACATGATTTCTGAAGTGAGATGAATATAAATATGAAGGTACTTCATGGCGTGTGCTGCTCATTATAGCAGATTTCCCATGGTTCCCAGATTACAGCCTTATATCAGCAGCTCACTGATTCATAAATAAATTTTTATAATTCTGCGAATGTGGCAGTGCATTCCCGGAAAAAAAGAGGAGGGAGTGCGTGATCAGCCAACACATGCTCATAATAAGACTATGTGTTGTATATTAATCACCTGTCAATGCAGGAGAAGCAAAAATAAATAAATAAATGAATAATAATAATAATAATAAGCTTCCTGAATAAAGTGAACTGGACCAGTGAACTAACCCATGTGTAAATCTTCTCAAGTTTTAATTGGACTAGACCAAAAGTGAAATGAATCAGCCTAAGTTTAAATCTTTCCAAGTATAAAGTGCATTGGCTTGAGAATAAACTGACACACATTTTTAATGAACTAGCCCAAGCACAATCAATTGCCCATATATGAAGTCAAATAGCTTAAAACCGAAATGACATAGTCCAAGGACAATGGAAACCAGTCCATCTATGACGTGAACTGGACAATATCAGAAATGAATTAGCAAAAATATTAAGTGAATTAGCCAATATATGAAATTAATTAGCCAAACTAGTGAAGTGAACTAAATCTACTCAGCTATAAAGTGAATTTACTATGAAAAAACGGGTTTACAGCTGAAATAAGTCACCTGAAGTATGAAGTAATTTGTCCCAAGTGCGTGAATAGACAGTGGATAGATTTTAACCAACCGGACTTCTGTGATGAATTTACTGGTTGCACATTTGCACTATTTGTCCGTATAGTACACAATAATAGAAGGGATTTATCTATAATTGCACTATCCGTTGCACCCAGATGAGGATGAGTTCCCTTTTGAGCCTGGTTCCTCTCAAGGTTTCTTCCTCATGTTGTCTCAGGGAGTTTTTCCTTGCCACTGTTGCCTCTGGCTTGCTCATTAGGATAAATTTCAAATATTTACAATATATTTTTTGGAATCCATTTATTTCTGTAAAGCTGCTTTGTGACAATGTCCATTGTTAAAAACGCTATACAAATAAAATTGAATTGAATTGAATAAGCAAGCAGTATATTTTCCTTAAAGCCGATAATTTTCCTTAAAGTCCTTCTTAACTTAATACAGTATATCTGTAACGATTAAATCCTTTTAGGCAAATTAATTTGACTGTGGAAATGACTCTCTGAGGTGTAAAACTGAGACATCCTGAATATCACAAATTTCCTGATGCAATTATTAAGCTTGTCTGTATTAGAGAGATCTAATGTGTGCATGTGCTATCTGATTAGCAATATTCAGGTGACAAATGCTTGATGAGGAAGTCATTCAGTGACTCAGCAACAAAGTGAGCGGCGCCGAAGGTGCAGCAGTGATGATTATCAGGGTTGCACAAAGCATTTGTCAGACATTTGAGACAGGCGGTTAATTTTAACAGTCCACCTGTGTCTGAAACGCTCCTACGCTAATCTGAGAGAGAGAGAGATTTAAGAGGAAGAGAAACCTTTAGGAGAGTCACCATTATATATAAAGTACACCCTATAATTCAGGACGCTGTACAAACACTGGCTAAAATGGTTATCTAATGCAGGTTTTGTGTCTAGAAGATATATTAAAAAGCCATTGCTGTCTCAGAAAAAAAACACATCAAAGACAGAATGTAGTTTTTGGCAGAATATGGAAAGCCTGATTCAGAGTGGCTCAGCATAGTTGTGTGGAGTGATGAATCACAATTTGAGTTGCATGGTGATGCTCCAGAGTGGTGTATTTGAAAATCTGGTGAGAAGTACAATAGTGAATGCATCTCTACTACAGTTAAGCGTGGAGGAAGAGGTGTCATGGTGTGGGGAGCCTTTTCAGCTGCTGGTACCGGTGAGCTGCTTCACTGTGAAAAGCCAATTAATGCTTTGGAATGCAGGAGAAAGGATTGCTTCTCACAACTGAAAAGTCGTTTTTTTTCTAAAGAGGAATGATCAGATGTTATTTTTCAACAAGACAATGCTCCTGCCCACACTGCAAAGACCAGCTTGAGAACAAGTCCATCAGGCTCATGTTTTTGGCCTGGTCAGAGTCCAGATTTGAACCCTATAGAGACTATTTTGTCTTAAAAACAAACTAATATGGAAACATTTTTCAACTACTCATGAACTGTTTGAAGACATTAACACTGAATAACTTACTTTCTGTAAAAAGCTGTCTGTAAGTTTACCCACAAGGCTTAACAATTAAAGAAATCAAAGGGAAAAGCTATCCCATACTAAGTTACTTTATCTATTTGTTTAATTCTTGCTAATTTCCTGACCAATGATTTGTTGTTAAGCTTAATATTTTGCCATTTTGGGCTTGTTTTTGGTTTATTTGACACCCTCGTTGTTAGTGTCTGCTAGTTCTTGTATTATGGATTTGATAATTGTATTTTGTGTATTGGGCGTTTAAGCTACCTGGCCATTCGCTTTCGTTTCTTTTTTTTTATTGATTGTGAATTGATTTGTTTGTTCGTTTTGCTGGCATATTTCTCTCTGAAATCTGCCAGTTTTTCATTATTGGTTTTTGTTTTGCTTTTGGTACAAAGTTTATTTCATTGTGTGCCATCCCTTTTCCTCTGTTTAATTGTTCTGAGTTTTTTTTTTGATGCTGTTTTGGAGTCACTGATTAATGTTTGTGTGTCTTTTTCGGGAGCTGACGGGCCCTGGGGTAGGGAGGCTAGCAGTCCCTGTCCTTTGGTGTGGTTTTCTCACTGAGTGCTATGTCTTTGCCACTTACTCACAGTGTGTGTGAGTGTGTTTGTGTGGAGTGGCTTGGTGCTAGGGGACCAACTAAGTCGTCAGCTAGCCTACCCTGCTTCTGGTCCTGCTTCTGGTAAGCCGTAACCCTGTATTGTCGTTTTTGTATTTTTGCTTTTGTTCTGTTTATAGGTAAACCAGAAGTGATGGAGCAAGTCGATGTCTCTAACTAATGTGATTTTATTGTCAATAAAGGAGTTATTTTTTTGTACGAATACCCACATCTCGTTTTGCTATCCTTTGGTAACTTACCTGTGTCCTTATTATATCCCAGGGAATAATTTCTCAGGGTGGCGTAGTCCATTAAATCTAGAGTAAATTCCACTACGCTGGCACCCTGCCACTCGTCGGCGCTACACTAATATGATTTCAGTGCTTAAATGCTCCTTTAAATTAGTTGTCGAGTCCTTCGATAGAAGACGGCGTCTTCACAGCTGGAAGGCATAGTTTGCACTGAACTGTAATATTGTTGTTTCCATTTTCTCCTTCATAGACAAAACAATTTTGAAATTCCCACAACTGTTATGAATTTTTTTCTGTGGGCATCATCGTGATAAACAGCCGTTTCAAGCTGTATCTAGAGCAGAATGATTAAAGACAGATGTTATTTGCTCATGACTGGCAAGAGAGAACCAGAACTATAATCAAGCAGCTGTCTATTTTGCGTTATGTCAAAAGATTAATTTCTTTAAGTTAATTTTTTTTTTTTTTAAGTTTTTGTTTTTCGCACCATTCTGTGTAAACTAGAGAGTGATATGTGTGAAAATCCCAAGAGATCAGGACTTTCTGAAATACTCAAACAACCATGCCACCCTGATGTTTGATGTAAATGGAATGTGCAGGTGTACAGGTTTTCCTAATAAAGTGGATGGTGAGTGTGTTTGTGTTTATATATATATATATATATATATATATATATATATATCAGCCATAACATTATGACCACTGACAGGTGAAGTGAATAATATTGATTATCTCGTTACAATAGCACCTGTCAAGGGTTGAGATATATTAGGCAGCAAGTGACCAGTCAGTTCTCGAAGTTGATATGTTGGAAACAGGAAAAATGGGCAAGTGTAAGTATTAGAGAGACTTTGACAACGGCCAAATTGTGATGGCTAGATGACTGGGTCAGAGGATCTTTAAAACGGCAGGTCTTGTGGGGTATTTCCGGTATGCAGTGGTTAGTACCTACCAAAAGTGGTCCAAGGAAGGACAACTGGTGAACTAGCGACAGGGTCATGGACGCCCAAGGCTCACTAATGCGCATGGGGAGTGAAGGCTAGTCCATCTGGTCCAATCCCACAGAAGAGCTATTGTAGCACAAATTGCTGAAAAGTTAAAGCTGGCTATGATAGAAAGGTATCAGAACACAGTGCATCGCAGCTTGCTGCATATGGGGCTGTGTAGACACAGACCTGTTAGAGTGCCCATGCTGACCTCTGTCCACTGCCAAAAGTGCCTACAATGGACAGGTGAGCATCAGAACTGGACCAAGGAGCAATGGAAGAAGGTGGCCTGGTCCGATAAATCATATTTTCTTTAATATCATGTGGAAGGCAGAGTGCATGTGCATCATTTACCTGGGAAGAGATGGCACCAGCATGCACTATGGGAAGAATGCAAGCTGGCGGAGGCAGTGTGATGCTCTGGGCAATGTTCTGCTGGGAAACTTTGGGTCCTGGCATTCCTAATGGAAGTGACCTCTTTCGGCAGGATAATGCTCCCTGCAACACTGTAAAAATTGTTCAGGAATGGTTCGAGGAACATGACAAAGAGTTCAAGGTGTTGACTTGGCCTCCAAATTCCCCAGATCTCAATCCAATCAAACATCTGTGGGGTGTGCTGGCCATCAAGTCCGATCCATGGAGGCCCCACCTCGCAACTTACAGGACTTAAAGGATCTGCTGTTAACATCTTTGTGCCAGATACCACAGAATACCTTCAGAGGTCTTGTGGAGACCACGCCTTGACGGGTCAGAGCTGTTTTGGCAGCACAAGGGGGACCTACACAATATTAGGCAGGTGGTTTTAATGTTATGGCTGATCGGTGTATATATACATATATATATATATATATATTATTGTGTGTATTTTTGAAGTATTTGAAGTAAACTAGCATGTAAATGTATAATAAACTAGCACATATTTAAAGTAAATAAGCTAATTTTCATGTTTGAAGTAAAATAGCTCATGTTTGAAGTAAACCAGCTCATGTGATTGAACTAAACTAGCACATATATGAAGTAAACTAGCTCTGTGATTTTGTGTTAGACTGAAAAAAGCCCACACACTCCTCTGCTATCTCTCTCTGCATTTTTTTTTTCTGTACACTCTGTCTCTTCTGTTGGCATGACAACTGTCCGTGACCGCTGACATGCCAAAAGCCCATTAAAACACTTTATTCCAGCAATTCTCAAACTAAAGCCACACAGTAGGAGAAAAAAGCACTTAATGGAAATAGGTCTTTCAATAAATACAATAAATATAAACAATGTGGAGACTTCACTCTTAATATAATAACAGTGAATATTATATCCAATTAATATGTATATACTAGAAACTTAATATTTATATGTATAAAATATTATGTTTTCTAAATCAATTAATTCGTGTATTTTAGTATATTTTTTATACACAATATTGTTTTTCAGTCTTTAAATTTACTATATTTTGTTCAATATTCTGAACAATTCAGTACACTGAATTCACCATTGAAAGCTGCTTGTCTATGTTTATATATTGTTTGAATTTTATTTGAAATCTTGGTTTGTTTTCATACATTTTTGAATTCGAATGTGTATTTTGTCAGCAGTGATATTTTTATGCTTCCTCATCTCATCTCAGTATCATATTAGCATCATATTAGCAAAACATGCTCCTGTTCAGCCCAGATTCTACTTGAATAACAGTAAAATGAACAAGAAACTCATTGTGGAATATATTCAGTGAGCCAATCTTTCCCATATTGACCTCGTATGGAAGATAATCGGGCCTCGTAACGAGCTCACACAGCACAGACATTATTACGTCTCCGATAACTGATAAACGTTTCCATAAAAAGATGATCCAATTTGGCCGATGGGACGCAATTACATCTAGAATGCAGATGCACATTAATTTCAACCGCTCGATTAATTGCGTCCAACATTCTTCATAACAAAAGGCCACTTGGCTGCGGTAATTAATTATTGAGATGATAATCTAATGTTTCCATTTCAGATTCAGTTCTGTGCTGCTGTGAGGAGGGTCATTTTCTGTTATAACATCACAATCGTTAGATTCCTCTTTTCTTCTCTTAAGATAGAAAACTCTACTTAAACCTATTACTAGTGGTGGTGTTTAAAGAGTGTCCATGTGTATTACCCATAATGCACAGGGAGCTCTAACTCTGACAGAATAAGTATTAATGTCTCACTCAAGAACCACAGATGAAGATGAAACAGGAAAATAACAATGAAGGAAGAATGGAGAGGTGATAGAAAAAAAAGCCAAAGAAAAGAAAAAAGAAAACAATAAAACAGTTGAAAAATTATATAAATTCTTGGCAGAAAAGAAAGAAAGAACACTGGATTTGAGAAAAGCACAGAAATTACAGGCAATCCTTTCTTTCTTCCTTTCTTTCTTTCTTTCTTTCTTTCCAGCTAGTTGTGTTTAGGAAAGCAGCATGTTTCTGTGAGCTAGGGAGTAAACGTGAAGCGAAGAAAAGAAAAGAAGCAAGAGCCGTCTGAGCCTTCACCTCCACTAACCACTGAGACACACTGACAGATACACACACACACACACACACACACACAGGCCATGGGGCTGTATTGGTGCTCTGTGAAGCGCAACATGCTGGACTGGACACTGCCAAGGTGACACACACAAACACACACACACACACACACACACAAACGAACATAATGGCTCACAAATGAGTGTTCCTCGTCTCTTTTATTCATTCTTTTGTTCTTTCTTTCTTTTTCATAGCCACAGTTTTTCTTCCTTTCTCTATTTTTCTTTTCATACAGTTGGGGTCATAAGCTTACATATGTCTTGCAGAATCTGCAAAATGTGAATAATTACTATCACAACTATTACAAAAGGTGCAAACATTCACTGATGCTCAAGAAGGCAACACACTACATAAAGAGCCAGGGGGGTGTAAACTTTTGAACAGGATGATTGGAGTAAACTGTTATTATTTTGTTTAATGATCTTTTTTTTTAAAGTCTTTTTTAGTACTGCCCTTCAGAAGCTACATAAGATATGTAGACATTTTTCCCAGAAGACAAAATAATAACAATTTTCATCCTGTTCAAAAGTTTACACCCCCCTGGCTCTTAATGTATCATGTTGCCTTCTTGAGCATCAGTGAATGTTTGCACTTTTTGTAATAGTTGTGTATTAGTTCATCAGTTGTCCTAAGTGTGAAAAGATATCTCAAAACACAGAGTATTAAGAATCAAGCATATAGAAACTTCTGAACTGGTTCATTTGTGTAAATTCAGTTATTATTGAGTCTTGGGCACTATATGTAAACATCTGCTATGGGAAATAACTTATTCAGGGCAGTAAAAAAAAATTTTTTATGATCCCTCTCTTTTTTTTTTTTTTTTTTAAATTATTAACATTTTGCAGATTCTGCAAGGCATATGTAAACGTATGACCCCCAGCTGTATTCCTTTCATCTACATCCTTTATCCTTCTTCCTTTATTTCCTTATTTCTCTCTCTACAGTGCTACTGCTACACTGTTTCAGAACAGATCTAGCTAACTAAGCGTTGGATAAAATGATAAATCTACATTGGCTCTGTAGCAAGTATCAGCCCTCTGTATATCTCACTACTGATATATCCTGAGATCATTATTCACTGGGTTGGTCAGGGCACAATAATTTAAAAAATATACACAAAAACACATACAATTTCCTCCACGTCTCTCCATCCATCATTGTGTCTTTATATCTCATGCTCTCTTGTGTTTTATATTTCTGTTCTCATTCCTTTCTTCATGAAAAAAAGGAAAATTCTATAAACACCGTTATACCTTACAAATATAACTACAAGGACAAAAAGAAATAATGTGCAGTTTTTTTGTTTTGTTTTTTTCTTCCAGAAGATAATCGGAGATTTATGGAATGCCATTTAGCATCAGTTACCATGGTAACGACAAGTCTTTGAGTTTGTTCAAAGTGATGCCCATACACAGATAGCATACAGTGCTTAAAGAACCTGAAAAAATGCAACCTTACATACTGATCTTAAAAAATGTTAAGAAAATGTATTACAGAGACTTACATAAAAAAAATGTAAAAGTAAAGATAAAGTAACCTGAAGTGACCTGAACGGAATACTTTAAAACTACACTTTCTATTAAAAAGCACAGTCAGACATAAATCTGTTTATTAATGATTATATGTGAAATACTTCAAAACAAAGTCATGAGTAGCTTCGGGCTGTGAAAACTGCTGTGTTACAAAACTGACAGAGAGAGACAGATAGAAAGAGACAGAGGGAGATACAGACAGAGAGAAAGACAAAAAGAGAAAGACAGAGAGAGAGCCAGAGCCAGAAATAATAAAAGAAAGAAAGAGTTAAAGAGAAACGCAGAGAGAGTAAAAGAGAAAGAGACACAGAGAGAGAAGGTGGTTGTGAGAAGAGAACTGTGCTCTACCACTTTCCCGCATTTCCTCCTGGGACGTCATTAAAGATTCTCTCAATCTCAAAGTTCTTTGACGCCTTTATGAGAAATCTGCACACTGTGGCTCTAAGCAGATCTGAGAACCCTGTGTTTCAATATACATAAAGTTGATGCTTGATTAGGAGCCACCACCACTCATCCTCTAACACCCATCTCCAATACCACTACCACCACTCTTCCTCCAACAAGCTCCTACTCCACCAAACTCACCACCACTCCTCCTCTAACACCCATCTCCAATACCACTACCACCACTCTTCCTCCAACAAGCCCCT
>CM075028.1:3787174-3799242 GCA_037576675.1 Pangasius sanitwongsei
GCGGTGTTCCCTCGCTTTCTGTGCGGTGTTCGCTCACTTTCTGTGCGGCGTTCCCTCGCTTTCTGTGCAGTATTCCCTCGCTTTCTGTGCGGCGTTCCCTCGCTTTCTGTGCAGTGTTCGCTCACTTTCTGTGCGGTGTTCCCTCGCTTTCTGCGCGGTGTTCCCTCGCTTTCTGTGCGGTGTTCCCTCGCTTTCTGTGCAGTGTTCGCTCACTTTCTGTGCAGTGTTCCCTCGCTTTCTGCGCGGTGTTCCCTCGCTTTCTGTGCGGTGTTCGCTCACTTTCTGTGCGGCGTTCCCTCGCTTTCTGTGCAGTATTCCCTCGCTTTCTGTGCGGCGTTCCCTCGCTTTCTGTGCAGTGTTTGCTCACTTTCTGTGCGGTGTTCCCTCGCTTTCTGTGCGGTGTTCCCTCGCTTTCTGCGCGGTGTTCCCTCGCTTTCTGTGCGGTGTTCCCTCGCTTTCTGTGCGCCGTTCCCTCGCTTTAGACAATAATAAATAGTGTTACATAATAATAAACAGTATTAAACAATAACAAACAATAATAAGTATTATGCAAATAAAAATAAGATATTCAAAAATAATAAACAGTATTAAATAACATCAAAATGTAATACACAGAAATAGACAAGTATTAAACAATAATAAATAGTACTAGACCATAATAAATATTATTCAACAATAATAAGCAGTATTATACTATAATTAACAGTATTATTCAATAAATAAATGCTATGAAAATATGGTAAACAATCATAGTCATAAATAGTAAAAGAAAAGTGTTAGACAGACAATATTCAATAATACTACACAGTATTAGACAATAATAAATATTAAATAGTATTAAACAAAAATTATATAAAACGTATAAACAAAAATAAACAATAATAGACAGTAATAAAGTGATTTCTTGTTAGAAATATTTTTATCAATTTTATCCCAAAGAAGTATCTAGGTTTTGTGTATCTTTGTGTAAAACATGAAAAATGTAAAAAAAAAATTTAAAAAAAAATGGGCATTTGGCATATTTCTGATTATAAAGTTATACATTTATTATATAAATGTATTTTATAATAAATAAGTTAAATAATATTATATAAGTATAGACATTCTAGATATCCAATTTGACTTTTTTAGTCATTGTTCTTACTAGTACTGTGAGATTTCATTTGATGTGGAAATAGTGTCAATTTTTCATTCTTTCAAGCAAAACTAGATATTTTGCATGATAATTAAATACACTTATTTTAAAAGTGCCTATTTTAAACATTTATTCATAGAAATAAACCATCTTAGTGTTTGTAAATGTCGAAACTGCTTTTTCGCGCGCTTTTAATTCATTTGGAAATTTAAAAAAATCCTTTTCAATTTTCTTTCAGGCATTAATTATCTGTTTACTTTAATATTGCATTGCATTAAGTTAGAAATGCTTATCTGAAGCTTTAAATTCTTGAAAGAAATGAAAAATAATACAGTTGCATTATTATTATTATTATTATTATTATTATTATTATTATTATTATTATTATTATATTTTTAGATTTGTATTAATCAAGTGAATTACAAACTAGAAAAAAAAAGAAAGAAAGAAAGAAAAAGAAACTTAGCTGGATAAGGGGAAAGAAGAGAAAAATCGAAAAAAAAGAAAAAATAAGAGAAAAAGAACAAGTGTGCAGCTCCACTGAGTCTGAGTTAAGGCGAAGCAGCTGATTGGCCGGCTACTGTAACGCCCATTATGACATCATCAGCTGCCAGTTGGAATTAAATTGCTTCGACGTTCTTCTTCAACATTGACAATTTAATCGGAAACACCATGAGAGTATAATGTTTCTGATGTCATGTTGTTAGCAGAAATCATGTCATGTGACTAATCTACTGGGAGAACATTCCGGAGCATGGTGGAGTCGCAGCAGTGGGATTATCAACGCCCCACGGAGCTGAGAAACAAAAACAGGACCCGAGGAAAAAACGGTCGGATTTGGTGAGACAGAGACATGGAGGGATAATTAGACCATGAGGGAATTTTGGATTCAGCAGCAAGATACGTTCGTGTGCGAACGCTGTCATGAAGACGCAAGCTAAAGAGACACTAACTGGTTTTATCCGCCTTCAGGGACCGAAAAACAAATCACAAGTGCACTTTCTGCCTACTAAACTTCTGCCTCAACAAGGGCTGAAATGCTAAATGCTAGTTCCAGATCACAGCCGTATTCTATATAGGCCACATAAACACCATCACCAGTCCACTGTTGCTGGGTCTCGAAACCACTCTCTACGGAGCCCTGTGTTCAGTTAACATAGCTTTTACTTTAAATTATACTTCCTTGTACATTGCTACGCTTGTAAACTGATGGTACTTCATCGGTAATACAAATGGCCGTCCTTTCTACAGAGGTTTGATAGCTGACAAACTGATAGTAAGCATATTGTCAGCTAGAGAACTAGCCTCCTTTCAATTCTTATTTCTTTAACATTTGAAAAGCTGGAAGAATGCTTGAATCTTGCATTAAAAAAACGATTCTGAAGAATTGTATGTGGTGAAAGGCTTTGTAAGTATGGCTAATGTGCAACTGCTGTGTCTCTTGTTAAAAAACACTTCCTGGTAGTGAGTTTCAGACTCAATCATGTGCAGGTGAAGGTGAGACTTTCAAACTTTTCCAGCGAAGGTGAGAAGGAATAAAGCCCCTGTTTGCTTTATGTGCGTCTACGCTCAGGGATCGATGCATTTTTCAGTGAGCAATCTGTCGAGTGAAAGTCCTGCGAGCCGTGGCGTTGAATAATACATGGTTCAGAAAATGCAGCCTCTGTAAAAAAAAACAAAAAAAAACTATGAATTAATCACGACTGAGATTGTAAACACTCTCACATCTTTGAATACGGACTCTTTTTGACGGTGTGTGTGTGTATGTGTGTGTGTGTGTGCGTGTGTGTGTGTGTGTGGACAAGCTGCTTACTGTGTTTCAGAGGAAGTGAGTGAAAAGTTCACCAAAAATAAGAATGGAAAAAAAAAAAACTAGATCAAATAAACAGCCCCAAAAATCGAGGAACCCAGATCCGGGATTTACCAAGTGACCAGGCTCTCTTAGTCAAAATGGCAGAGCTCAGCTTAAATATGATCCGCTAATCACAAACCAGATCAAGTGACATCACAATTTGCCTCTCCTGTCACATATTCAGCTCATTACACCACTTAGCATAAAATTTCAAACACACACCAGCTAGAGGACTTAGCTAGCAACATGATGTCAACATTATCCAATGTAAGTAGTTAGTTAGCTAGCATAATTAACACAGTGCTCTCTTTCCTAGCTAGCTAGTAAGCTAATTTTATCATATTACATCCTTTAAAGCATAGTATTTCATTCCAAGCCATATTTCAAGTTGAATAATATAGTGACTATGGTGTGTGGTTTGGGACACAATCGTAGTGGACTATATAGTGAACAGAGGGTGTTTATGTCACCTGTATAGTGAATAAGATGTGTTTTTGGAGACATGTCCACACTGGACTATACAGTAATTAGGGCATGTGGTTCGGGACGCACACACAATGCAGTGATTATGGGGTTTATGTGACCTACTTAGTGAATAGTTAGTGTGGTTTGGAACACATCCACAGGGGCCTGTACGCGGACTATGTAGTAAATACGGTTTTTGGTTTGGGACATGTCCACAGTGGCCTATATAGTGAAAAGGGCATGTGGTTTGGGACACGCCCACAGTGGACTGATGATGGTGTTTTTTTTTTAAAGTGCCCTCACAGCTGGTATAGCACATCTACCATAAATACACTAAGACATGGACCATAGTCTTGTAGTTATGTGTTACATGTTTTATAAGTTTGTGGTGTTTATATTAACACAGATTTGCATAAATCTGCATTAAAAAACAGGTGGTTGGATCTATATCAAAATTCCCTGTATTGCGGCATGATCTCCTGAACTTCGGAGCTTAATTAGCCTAGATTGATTGGAGAAGACTTTAATGAGTATTTAATGACAATTATTAGTTGCGTTGAACTGCAGAGCCAAAGAGGACAGTGACTGCCTCATTACACGCTTACCAAAAAAAAAAGCATGTGGGAAAAAACCCCTCAAATTAAACCCCAAACCCTGTCTCCTTCTTTCCCCAATCTATCTCCATCATCTGCATTCGCTTAGCACAAAGCATTTTAATTAAGACATCACTCTTGAATCACGACTACATTTACTTGTAAAACAAATTCCTTTTCCCCCAAAATGCATTTAATCTCAGAGCTCCGCGTCTCTCAGTCCATCATATTCCATCTGTAATGCATTAAATTACGAGAGAAATGAGAAAACATGGCCTCTTCCGTTTAAAAAGTTGATCATGCCCAGTCACGCTTGGAGGATCCGATGTCATCATTTTTCCCCCTCCGTGTTTCATTATGGTTGTTATGCTGAGTACACAATAAAAGATCCGCTGGAATCGTGCCCAGATTCTTTATTTGGCGTCTGAGGAACACTGAATCTCGTCTCGGCTGTGTAGCGGATTGTCTGCTCTCCACAAAGTTCCCTAAAATCAGCAGAGAACTCATAGGCATGCAGGTTTAATCCAGATGCCATTATACACAGAAAAAACAGGTGTAATGAAAATTCTACACTGAAGAAAACACCGATACCTGAAAATGTCTCGGTGTAACTGTGAGGCAGGGGTTTAATGTGGATGGAGCAGAATGTGGTGTTTTTCCAGAGAGAGAACCCTTTAATCAATCATTGGGTATATATATATATATATATATATATATATATATATATATATATGGTCCCAGAACTCCATGTTCTCAGACCTCTATGTTCCCAAAATACTCCAGATCACTACATTCCCAAAACTACGGTATATTCAGTATATTCCCAGAAGCCTAAGTTCCCAAAACCCATGTTTCCAGAATCCTATGTTCCCAGGCCCCTATGTTCCCAGAACCCTATGTTCTCAGAGCCTTATTTTTCCAAAACCCAATGTTCCCAGGTCACTATGTTCCCCAAACCCTATGTTTCCAGAACCCTATGTTCCCCAAATCCTATGTTTCCAGAACCCTATGTTCCCAAAACCCTATGTTTCCACAACACTACATTCTCAAGGTCTCATGTTCCCAAAACGCTGTGTTCCCAGAACCATATGTTCCCAGAACCCTATGTTCCCAAAAACCTATGTTCTCAGAGCCCTATTTTTCCAAAACCCAATGTTCCCAGGTCACTAAATTCCCCAAACCCTATGTTTCCAGAACCCTTATTCCCCAAATCCTATGTTTCCAGAACCCTACGTTCCCAAAACCCTATGTTTCCACAACATTACATTCCCAAGATCTCATGTTCCCAAAATGCTGT
The DNA here is from genome assembly GCA_037576675.1 of Pangasius sanitwongsei. Lineage (NCBI taxonomy): Eukaryota > Metazoa > Chordata > Actinopteri > Siluriformes > Pangasiidae > Pangasius > Pangasius sanitwongsei. The sequence goes on from CM075028.1 coordinate 3,792,517, forward strand.
GTTCCCAGTACCATATGTTCCCAGAACCCTATGTTCCCAAAAACCTATGTTCTCAGAGCCCTATTTTTCCAAAACCCAATGTTCCTAGGTCAGTATATTCCCCAAATCCTATGTTTCCAGAACGCTACGTTCCCAAAACCCTATGTTTCCACAACATTACATTCCAAAGATCTAATGTTCCCAAAACGCTGTGTTCCCAGAACCTTATGTTCCCAGAACCCTATGTTCACAGAACCCTATGTTCACAGACCCCTATGTTTAGGATGCAATATAACCCAAACCCTATGTTCCCAAAACCTGATGTTCTCTGAACCATATGTTCCCAAAACACTAGGTTTCCAGAACCCTCTTTTCCCAGGACCTTATGTTCCTAGATCAATATTCTCCCAAAACCATGTTACCAGAAAATGATGTTCCCAAAACCATATGTTCCCAGAGCCCTGTTTTCCCAAAACCTGAGCCTCTACAATATTATGTTCCAAAATACTCATGTTCTCAGAACCATATGTACCCAAAAGCATATGTTCACAAATCACCCTTATTCCCAAAACCCCATGTCCCTTTAGCTCCCTGTTCACTAAACCCTATGCTCCTGGAACCCCATGTTCCCAGAACCCAATGTTCTCAAAAACATATGTTTCCAGAACCCTGTATTTCCCCACTATAATGGAAAATATTGATTAAACTATTAAATAACAACATGACATTTTAATGTTTTGGCCTGTTTATGGGATCTGCTGCTCTTGTAGGGAGACAGAAAAGTCATGTTTTTAATTAAATAAGTTCTTTTGGAATTTTGCCATTACACAATGAGTGTCATGCCCTTGTCCTCTGAATGCTGGGCAGTTTGCAGAATTTCTGGTGGTACAGATCTATCTTAGTGCACCATAAGAGCACATCTCAGTATAAGATCCTTTAGTAAATTCTGTGGAAAGTGTGGAACGTTTTCTTGTATCTCATTGATGTAACATCTTTTTCATTAAGCACAAATAAATAAGATAAAAAAGTAAACAAATCTACATACTACTGTAAAACATTTGTACATTTGCAATATACTGTATACTACATTATTATTATTATTATTATTATTATCATTTTTAACATAAAAAAAAATCAACTCATACTATCGTTACAGTTTTTATGTTTTATGTTATTCTAAGGCTTTTTTTTATATAAATATACTGCACATATTACGACTGACAAAATTGGTGAGTCCAAAAATCTTACACGAGTATAAGTATGATATACATTTAATCAAGAATCACGAAAAGCCTAGAATCATTTCCCCAATAAAAATGTCCATCCCTCCATCCATCCCTCTATCTTATCCTACACAGGGTCACAGGGTAGCCTGGAGCCTATCCCAGGGGACTTGGGGACACCTTTGCAGGGGCCTGGCCTCTGTACCTGTCAGACTCAGTGAAGGAGGTGTGGCCTCTGTATCTGTCAGACTCAGTGAAGAAGGTGTGGCCTCTGTATCTGTCAGTCTCAGTGTAGGAGGCATGGCCTATGCACCTGTTAGTCTTTATGCACCGTATAATGGAGGAGGGGTGCCTGCTTTTCCTCTACAGTCATACTGAAAGATGGGTGACCCCTGCACCTGTCAGTCTCGGTGAAGGAGGTGTGGCTTCTATTTCTGTCAGTCTCAGTGAAGGGGGTGTGACCCCTGTGTCTATAGTCTCAGAGAAAGAGGTGTGGCTTCTGTGTCTACACTCTCAAGGAAGGAGATGTGGCCCCTGTACCTGTTAGTCTCAGTGTAGGAGAAATTAGACTGTGGCTATTTATTTATTTTATTTTTTTATTTTTATAACATATCAGACTGTCTATGAGTCGATGATGGCTTAGACAGAGTCATTTCACAAAAAATGTTTCGATTTTCATCGTATTCCACACTGAGTGGGACATAAATCTATTCTGAAGTGCTTTTTGTGCCAACTTCTGAAGTTCCTCAAGTTTTTCCTCACTGTAATTACAATCAACGTGCTTGGTTATCATCAAATTACTAAATCACTCACACATACACACACCCACACACCAGAGTTTCTGCTAGGAATTTTTGGTGCTGGTCATGGTGTCCAGGAACAATACAGTTTACCAGACAATTGAGTATAATTCCGGTCATAAGAACTAATTACTACTGCTGTGAGAAATCGCTGAAATTTTGGGCTATTTAAGAATGACACCATCAAGTAAAATTAATGTTTAATTAACATTTTTTGCATACAGTCATTTACAGATTTTTTTCAGTTGCTAACAAGCATTGGTCAATACTGAAGCTAATGAATACTCAGTACTGAAAACTCTTCATACTATCTGCATTACTGACATGAATCTTGGCCAAACAGTTAATATCACCTCCAAAACTCAAACCACCAAAATACATGTCTCAAAATAAGCTCGTTCGACCATAACTCTGGCAACGATTCTCACTCAGAAAGCATACACTGTCACTCATAACACACTTACCTAAAAAAGCTCTAACAGAGAGCATTACATAAATGATGAAATTTTATCTTTGAAGTTTGAAGGATTTTTCACACAAATCAATATTTCATTCTAGAATAAGTGCATCTTTTACCTTTATTGACTACTAAAGTATATTTAACAAGAGTGGATCAGAAATCCATATAGTTCAAAGGTTTTTTTCTATATCTTACTTTTTCTACATCTTACTTCTACTATCATTACTTGTGAAAAATAAAAAAAAGTTGAAACAAGAACAAATTCCTGAAATTCCAGGGATGCAGTAATAATTATAAAAAAAAAAACAAAAAAAACATAATTTATAGTATAATCACTCATACCGTATTTACAGTACAGTAAGGGTTCTGGTCCTTCCTCTCTCAGGCATTTGGCCACAAGTTCTCATCAGCATCACATCTTATGTCTTCTCTGGCGATGCACCATGGAAAGTATCTTCTGGAATGTCTAATCCAATCCTGGCAGTCTTCAGGAGAAATGTCTCCACATCTATCATTCATGGCATCCAGTAAAGACCTCTGGTCATATGAATGGTGGTCATGAAAACTCTTCTATGGGGCTTAGCAAGGGGGAGTATGGAGGCAGGAATAGTACTGACATCCTGGGATGTGCAGCAAACCAGTCTGTGACTGCAGCAGAGTGGTGGATTTCCACATTATCCCACACAACAAGGAAGGGAAAGGAGTTTCTTGCCCCTTGACCTCTCTCCTCTGCTGGCACAAGTCGATTACTATATGCAGGTCATCCAGAAAAGAAATAAGCCTCTCTGAATTGTAGGGGCCAATGAGTGGTTTGGTAACAGCAAACCATCATTAGATAGTGCTGCACACATTGTGATGTTAGCTCCATTCTGACCTGCAACATCCACAGTGGCTTTACATTTCGTCCCCTGCGGTGTGTTTTTGCCAGGTTGAATCCAGCTTCATCCACAAAGATGAACATATGTGCAGTTCGCCTGGCTTCCATCTCCATTACTCTTTAAAATACAGACAGTTTTACAGTACATTACATTATGTATATCTGTGTATGTGCTCTGTTTGATTATTGAACAGACATCTTACCTGGACATACTGATACAGGAATTCTTTCACACATTCACTGTTTCTCTCAAAGCATACAGTGTACAACTGCTTCATCCTTATTTTATGTTCCTCTAGGACAATTGTCGTTATGCTGACCATATTCACATTCCCAAAAGTGATATTGTCTGCCAGAACTCTGCCCCAAATTTCCAGCAGTTTTTTTGCATTGTTGCAGTTGTGGCCTAATGGTTAGAGAGTCGGACTTGTAACCCAAAGATAAACCCGAAGGTTGTGGGTTCGAGTCTCAGGTCTGGCAGGGATTGTAGGTGGGGGGAGTTAATGACCAGCGCTCTCTTCCACCCTCAATACCACGACTGATGTGAGACCCTTGAGCAAGGCACCGAACCCCCAACTGCTCCCGGGGCTCCGCAGCAAAAAAAAGGCTGCCCACTGCTCCGAGTGTGTGTGCGCTTGGTGTGTGTACTTGGATAGGTTAAATGCAGAGCACGAATTCCAAGTATGGGCCACCATACTTGGCCACAAGTCACTTCACTTACCATGTCAACAATGGCAAATTCCTGCACTTCTGACAAGATTCTGCCTCTCCCTCCAGTGAAAGGCAAGCTTTGGATCCTAAAACACAAAAAAATCAATATATTTCAAAATGTCAGTAATGTAAAAATGTAAACATACTGTATTGCACTGTAATATGTAGTTGAAGGATGCACAGCTCACCTGTTGTTTTGCCAGAAAATTTGTACTATTGATGCAACTGTTGAACGCTGCAGATTTGGTTGTACCCATAAACTCTAAAGAGAGACCATGGTTTTCAATATGGTCAATAATTATGGCCCTTATCTCATCAGAGACCACCGCTCTTGGTCTTCCTCTCCTTTGTACTCCACACATTCTCCATCTCTCTGCCACTCTTCTTTCCCCACCATCCTGTCTTTCTTGATCCATGTTTCCAAGCAAAATCATTCCGAAGCTGTTCCCTTTTTACTAAAAGATGGTAACGAGACTAAAAACAAGACACCTGGGTAGGCTTTCAGCTGAAATTACAATTAGCTGTGTTTGGAATGATTATTAATTCATTTTACTGAAAATATTTTGCTAAGATTTTCTATATATTTCAGTATGGTTACTGCAGGAATGCATGGAACAGTTCTGGAAGCAGTGTGTTAGCATTTGAAAAATGTGCTAACACACAAAAGTGTTTTGCAGGTGGTGGAGTATGAATAACAAAAGAGTTCATGGATTTTGGAACATGTGGTCATTGAATGCATTTTGTGTGAAAGCAGTGAAAAATGATTCACAGTTTGGTCATAGACTTTTGTTTTGCTGACTATGTGAAGAGTTTTGACAATGTGACTTCAGTTTTGACCAATGCATGTTAGCAACAAAAAAAATAAATAAATAAATAAATAAAAAATAACAGCAATCAAGAAACAAGCAAACTTCCAGCTATTTTTTTTGATATGACATGGTTGCTAATAACATTTTAATTATCTTTGTTTAAACTAGATTGACAAGTATTTAAAGAAGCACACAACTGTTACTTTTCTGCTTCTGTGCAACTGGACCAGGATCATATGTCTCCATGACCTCAACATGTTCCTCAATAGGCTGTCTCAAATAGGCTGATCAGAATCAATTGCTTTTAGGTAGAAACTTTTAAGAGTCCACTGTTTCCCCATTGTATGATCAACCATGCGATTTGCCTCTAGCATTTCTAGCTGTCTCATTTCCTCAGATAAGAACGGATATTAAAGAGAATTGGGAACCATTTAGCAAATTATACGAATTCCATTTTAATCTCTGTCGACTGTAGCTGTGATTTACAGGAAAACAGCAATTCCACAACAGTGGCTATATGAATTAGCGGCTAGCAGCAGGTAATGATACAACCTCCAGTGGCAGCTCATTTAAACAGCTACATTAAACGGTGACTTTTTTCCTCGATAAATCATCTATGTTCATTTTAAAAGACATGCATTATTGAATAAAAGGAGGTGTAGAAAAGATATTTACTTACTTTAAAATGTATATGTACTTTATATACTGAAAATCATACGTCTTTTAAGTGAATATTTTTACCCAACACAGTGTCTAGAGGGCTCTTAATTTACTGGTAACGCAGAATTTTTACCAGACAAATACCTGGTTAACAGACAAAATACTGGTTTATGGAAACCCTAACACACACACACGCACACACACACTCTGTATCAAAAGCCTCAGTCAGTGATGGGGTAGTGTCAAAATCACTGGGTTAGCGCTTTACTCGAACTGCACTAATGACGAGAATAAACCCCAGTGGCCCTTCCACTTAGGCAGGGAGAGTGTACACAGCACCACACACACAGATACACAGAGAGAATCAAAAACCAAAGACTTCAGAACCACTTCTTTTCACACACATCAAGGTAGTGTTGAGGTAATTCGCACCACCGTTGCCACGGCAACAGAGGCAGGTCCACACTAATTGAGATGTTGGTGTTCAAGATGAAAAGCAAAATATTCTGCCTGTCAATTAGAGCCAGAGAGAGACTGAGAGCCAGAGCCAGAGAGACAGACATAGGGTGAGACATGGAGAGAGAGAGAGCTAGTTTTGATTATTATTATGAAGAAAGAGGATTGACCTTGTTAGCATGCTACTCAGAGTGTGTCATTACAGCAGCAGTAATGGAGTGTTTCCAAATTATACATCTCCAATAAAACAACATCATTCTTCTGAGTCCTGCACAGTGTGTTCCTATGGAGTGATGGAATGACGAGGCGATGGTCCGAGACATTACTGTGGAATAATATTAGTGACAACATATGATCAAAATCACAAGTTGATAGTTGTGATGTCACAGGTGTAGGTGGTGCCTTAGTACAAGTTGATCATTGTGATGTCATAGAGGTGGATGGTGAGAGATTCAAGCAAAGTTTCACAGCTATCAAAAGGCACCACCTACATCTAACATTGCAACCATCAACTTGCAGTAAGGCACCACCCACATCTGTGACATCACAAACATCAGCTCGTGATTTTGATTACATGGTGCCACAAGGCTTAGTAATAAAGTAATAGCAATATGAAGCAAAACAATCTTAGCAAGGGTGAAATAATAAGGGTAATTTTATCTGAATATATATATATATATATATATATATATATATATATATATATATATATATATATATATATATATCTATTTTATATATAAAAATATTT
>CM075028.1:3799342-3821619 GCA_037576675.1 Pangasius sanitwongsei
ATATATATATATATATATATATATATATATATATATATATAGATATATATATATTACTAATTTAAAGCTTAAAATAGTTTTGTATTATAAATAGAAAATAGTATATTTATATTGTGAATTGCATTATAAATTATAAATAGTTTTGTAAAATAGTATTGTCAGATAAATTTAAATCTTATAGTTAGTAAAAATGTTTAATTTTTAATAAATACATTATGGTGATGGTACGATTTGATGATTTTGATGCCACAGATGGGGTATACAACATTATGATGTAAGGTGACCTAAGACTTTGTTAGCTCTAATCTTAAAGCTAGGGGAAAAAAATCCAATTATATGTGCATTGTGCATTAGAAATAATGATATTATTTAAAAAAGCAAGCAATATAATTCTTGAACATCCAGCAGAGCAAAGGAGATAGTTTCCTGTATGTGTCTGACTTCACTCTAAAGAAAGAAAGGAGTGATGAAGGGCTGCAATGGACAGACAAGAAGTCCTACAGTGTACTAGTCATGTAGATCTGCTTTTCCATACAGAAATAATTTTGAAGATGTGTTCTCTGGCTCTGTCTTCAAGCGGTAAAACCTCAAATCAATAAGGAAATCAGACTAGCATTTCTCATTGACTGAATAAACAAAACATATTGTTGGATGTTGCCAACGTTCTGTCCCATGTCCTCCAGTGTGCAGAGTCAAAAAGTGGATCCCGAGCCATTTCCTAAACCATCCAAATGGAGCAGTGCTGCAGAAATCTTATTATTAATTAATAACATTAGTGATAAAGCATCTATTTGGTTTTATCTTATTTAGAACAACAATCCTCAATTGGCACCTCAAACTGGGCCCCCCAGTCCTCAAGCTTTATTGATCCACCATGCCTGCTTTGATCAAAAGGTGCAGGCCTTTTATTAGTACCTAGAATAATGAAGACTACAGCAGTTTTTTCTTACAAAGCCCCCCAGTTGTGGAACAGCTTTTCAATTACTGTTCAGGACTCAATCTTAAATCAAGCCTTTTCTTAATAACATTTCTCTTAAGTGCAAAGTGCAGATCTGGGTTCATGGGCACAGAGAGTTTTGGCAAACTGGTATATATGGATGCTGTCATCCACCGCTCTCATGCATTCACTCAGGCTTGTTGATGGTGAAGTGGGGAGCTGCTTTATGTCCCAGAGTGCCCTCATGCCTTTGATACCTTCTGGCTCTCCCTTTTAGTTATGCTGTCATAGCTAGTCCTGCAGGAGTCTCTGCTTGCACTTTGTGCATAATGTACATTAACCCACTATAAGACAAGAGCAAACCTAATAATTTGTTCTCTCTCTCTCTCTCTCTCTCTCTCTCCCTTGCTACATGAGTCCTGCTTCCTGATGAGATGCCAGTGACCCTGACTAATGCCCTCTGGACCTGTCTAGCCCATCCTGATGCTCTACTTCTTCTTGGAGCTTCCTTCACCTGAGAATCACTCACTGCACAGGGTGGCCCCACATGTATAGTCTAAAGATTGCTGTGAATGGTCTTATTTGGATAATTTAAAGATTGCCCTACTGAAACAGTTTATGCCCAAGTCACATTCATTATTCAGTGGATAACTTCACTTGAATACTATAGAAGTGAAAATAGCTCTAATGAAATTAAAAAAGGCCAGAGGCTTGTACTGAAGATGCTTTCAACACATTACTGTTTGACTTTAGAGGATACAGTTGTGAAAAAGTAATGACTTCACTTTTGAGTCTGGTTCCTCTCAAGGTTTCTTCTTGTTATAATTTCTGAGAGTTTTTTCCTTGCCACTGTTGCCTTCAGCTTGCTCATTAGGGATCTAAATCTAAACCTACTGTATATCCGGATTTCTGTAAATCTGCTTTGTGAAAAATTCCATTGTTAAAAGCACTATAAAAAAAATTGAATTTAATTTAACTGAATTGAAGTTGAATGGTTCACAGTGATTCCAAGTAGAATCTTTTCAGTAGGAGGCTAAATACCTTTCATTATCCAGTGAACACATTAAGGAACTTTTTTTCTACCAAGACTGTTTAGTAAAATGGTGACCTTTAAGGGTTCCCCCAGAGGAACAACGGAAGAATCTGTAATTATCCAGTTACCTTGCAGAACCCTTGCAGAACAATTTAAGAGTGCTCCAAGTATAAAGACAGTTCAGCTAAACAACTGACAGGTTCTAGTTATTAAGAAGCAAATAATGACCAATGATTTGATGCTTGTGCTGCACAGAGAGTAAATGTTCAATGGCTCATCAAAGGTTCCTAGCATTCAAAATGAGGTGCTACTTGGAAACCTTTCTGGTAGGAAAAGAATTTATTGTGGGTTCTACATAGAATCTTTAAGGGTCCCCCAGAGGAACAACCAAAGATCTGTTAATTATAAAAAAAAAATTCTAAGAATGTACCAAGTACATTTAAGGGTTCTACTTGGAGACATTTCTGATGAGAAAACACTTCTACCCATTGTTTTACTCGTTTTTTTTTAGTCTACACTGATTATCATGAGATGTGAAATAAGACAAAGTGGAAAACATTGTGAACATACATACCATGCCAATGCAGCAAACATGCTTACTAAGCAGACAATTTGATGACAATTTGATGGGGGTTTTTTTTGTTTGTTTGTTTTTTAATAAATGATTTCAATCTAGCAGAACACATAGGTGAATGCAGAATTATGGAAGTAATGTTGAACTCATTGACTTGTTAAGTGTTCAGTATAAATACAGTTAGCACTGGCCAGAAGATATTACTTTTAAACATGGTGCATTTAGCAAGACTGTCAGATTAAATATGGATAAATATGTTGTCCAAAAGAACCATAATCTTTAGACAGAGCAACATTATTCTGTGAACCATGATGAGTTCCCCATTAGAGAGGAACATTATCCACTACAGCACTCTCAAAACAGCAACACGATCAATGCAGTCCAATCAAGACACCAGTCCAGTGAGGACACAATCAGTTCCACCGTCTCATTTGCAATCACGTCCGTAATGTGAGGACAGCTGTGGAGATCTGAGTCAATAAATGTGGATGGGGTGAAGCTGATATTGGATCATTCTTTCCCAAAGACAGAGAGCCGGATAGGATCTAATCCCAGTCTCATTAGTTGGCGTGTTTATTTTTACCCATCCTGCCTGATTTATATCTCATTTTGGATAACACTGTAACCATGGGGTTGTGCTAAATTGGATGCCTCATCGTGGCATTTGATCAATAACCCCAAGCTATGAATTTTCTGAAATAACAGCAACTGAGAGGAATGGAATTTTGATCTCACATATATACAGACCTTTAAATTGCACACGCCTCGGAGAATAATCGATATTCAAGGCTATTCTGGGGATTCAGCAAAATATACAGAATATATTTGCGACCATAATGCAGCAAATCAGCATCATAAACAGATGAATGTAACAAAGGAAATGAAGTGTTTACAGGAAATAGTAACAGAACACTTTTTTTTATGAATTGTTAATCCTTTTTATAAACCATATATGTCTAACTTTAAGTGGAACATATTCCGTCATGGACAGCAATCTTGAAATGAAACTTTAATGCATCAGATATGCTCTTCCATTCCACGTTTCTTTTGGACAAACTCATTTCACATTCATTTTAAAGCAGCACATCAATGTGAATAAATAAATGATATTACCCGAACCGAGGTGAAGCGAGGCTGTGGCAGTGAAATCATTAAGATTACAATAAACCCCAGGGATATAAACCTCGGAGCAGCTCTAACTTATACTATACACATACAACGCATATAAAGGACGTCCTATTTCAACCAAAATTTGGGGCCCAAAATTTGCTAACACATTAGCATATTAGCTAACTAGCACATTAACATAACTGACAAATAAGGAAAGCAACCTGCACCAGCAGTTAACCCCAAAAGACAGACCAATAACATCCTTATGGAAAGGACCTTAAGAACCCTGCCTAAATTGTGTTATTTGATACTTAATTTTATAGAGCAAAGCTAGCTATCTACCAAGCTAGTTGGCTAGTTAGTTCTGTTGTATATTTAATATCTTGTTTTACAAAGCTAATATCTTGCTAGCTACTTATGTGAGGACATGTGTATGTGTAAGCGACAACCTACTTGAGACACCAGAGACCTTGAGGCAGAACAATCATTGGTTACTTTTTTGGAAGCTAGCAAATTTAACCATTCAAAAAGCCTTTGAAAACCCTTTCTTCAAAGAGCAGAGAAATCTGGAGTTTAAAACTGACCAACTGAAGTGACCTGCATTGTTTATTTATGGTTTTGGGGTCTTCACTTATCGTTCTAGGGGAATCCTTAAAGGTTCTGTGTAGAACACTACAACCTAGTGTTCCAAAGTCAGAAAAAGGTCTAAGTAGAATCTTTTTAGAGGGAAAAGAATGAACCCTTTCAAGAACGCTTCACTTTTTTCCTACCTAGAACCTGTCAAGCATTTTAAAATTTAGTGTGTGTGTGTTGTACTGCATTTAGCATTGTCCTCTTTCTAGACACTGAGTTGATCATCTCGTCCCTGGTGGTTGTAATGGGTTTGATAATGGCTTTGATATCACCAGCAAACTGGGGCACCAGAGAAAAATTGGAAATTTTACAAGTGTGAACCAGCAGATGGAATGTGTCAGATTATTAATAAAACCATCAGGGTGTGTATTTCAGTGGAGATCTGGGTCATCTACAATGCGGTCAGTCAAATTTCAAAAGAAACTGACGGTCTGATTCCAGAGCGAGCTGAAAGCCTCTTGTTCTCTTTGTCTGTTTTTTTTTTTATTTGTTTAAAGTGGCAGGGTGTCTCTCAGCCCCAGCATGCGGTTCGTTTTATGTTGCACTTCCTCTTTCAACTCCCCTCTCTACCCTCGCACTCTTTCACACCAAAACTCATTTGTCCTGAAAGTGGAACACTGCTAATGCAGATTACTTGACATGCTCTGCTCAGTTTTTTCCTTAAAAACTCAATTACGCATGTATTGGAACAAAGTGGAATGCAATCAGTGCCTTTACTCACACTTCAAATGGCTAAACAGAAGAAAACCATGTGTTTCGGATACCAAGAGATGATGATGCTATAAGCTAATTTAAGAAAATGGAAATGGTTCAGTGTGCTAGTGGATTAATTAGCATGAGGCAAATGATTTTATTGTGTAATTGAAACAAGGAGCTCATATTGCTAGTTAACATTAAGTTAACTATTTTATTGTGTAAGTAAAAGCAGTTAACAATTTAAACTAGTAAGCTTGCTAAGTAGGCTAACAATCATATTTCTTACTAAAATTGTAATGCTAATGTTAGATGTATTTTAAACCAGGAGCATGTATGCTAGTGAGCTATCTAACACGAGATTAAACAATATATTAGCTAATTAAAATCAGAAGTAGGTTCACTGCATGCTAGCTAATTTTAAGCTAAATATTGTATTTTGGAATTTAAACCTGGACCCAAGTTGTTAGCTAACATGAATTAAACTATTGTGTAATTAAAACCAGGAGCATGGTTTGCTAGCCAAAATGAGCTAGGAAATGTTTGGCTATACTGTTGCAGAAAAAAGAAAATGACAGGATGAAGAGCCACATTGGGGGGTCCCTGTATTATGTTGATACACTTTGCATCAACAAATGCATATTATTTTCTTTTAATTCTTAATTCTTAGAACTGAACTCTTATTCTTGTTCACCCCCTTGAACTTTTCTACATATTGTAGTGTTGCAACCTGGAACTGAAATTGACTTAAAATTGGGATTGTTAAAGCCTGGAATTAAATTGATATATTTTTTTATTAACATTTGTTATATTGTGATTGTTGTACACCTATCTATATGACCAATTACTTACCTCTAGTGGGCATTCCGTTCACTGCACACTTCCTAGATGTAAGGTAGATAAAGGTGAGGCTGGGGTTAATGAGATGGTGGGCTGGTCAAGAGAAACAGTTCTTCAAGCACGGGCTGTCTTTTGAGTTTAAGAAACTTAAGGTTATTAAGTGCTGCTGAAGTGGATTAAAATGGCATGGGGTGTGGAGTGATTTGATCGATTTACTAAGAAGCAATGGCAATGCCATCAGGAGCAACTTGGGGATCAATGTCTTGCCAAAGGACCCTTTGGCATGTGGAGTAGCCAGGACTCAAACCACCAACCTTGTAAGTAGTGGACAACCCACTCTACCACATGAGCCACAGCCACCCCATAATGAAAGTTATGACTGCATAAGTATTCATCCCCATTGCTATGTGATAGTTCTGGTGAAACCAGTTGCCATCAGAATTCACATAAATAGTTTAATGTCCACCTACCATATGTGCAATTAAAGTGCTACATGATCTTAATATAAATACATCTGTTCATGGAAGGTCCCAGAACATAACTAAACAAACAGCATTCAGGAAGACCAAGGAGCTATCAAAACAAGTCTGGTTATAAAAAAATATTCATTAAATCCTTTACTAAAACATGGAAAGAACATGGCACAACTGCAACTCTGCCTGGTGGAGGCTGTCCACAAAAAGTCAAGAGGACGTTGTAGTGGAGGAGTGGAGTGTAAAGAGGACGTTAGTTAGAGAAGCAACCAAGAGGCCAAGGGTAACACTGAACCAGGTGCTACCACCACTAAGCTTCACAGTGTAGATGGTGTTCTCAGATTGATAAGCAATGTTGGGTTTCCATCAAATGTAGAGCTTTGTGCCAAGGCCAGAAATCTTAATTTTGGTTTCATCAGACCAGAGAAACTCCCTTGTATATAGGGTGAAATTAAAATAAAATGTTGGCCACAGGAACATCATAGCCTTCAATATTTTTTGGAAAAAAAAAAAAAAGTTTTTAGGCTGTTTGTTGTGTTTTTATAGTTTAGCCCTGTTGACGATTTAATTTATGTTTATTTAAATGTTGGCTATATTTGGCTGCAAAAACAATTATTAAATGTTTATAATAAATTTTAACTGATAGTATCATTTTGGTATAGACCAAACTTTAATGGATTGTGCATAAATAGTAATTATATATGTAGTGATTTCTGTTCTATTAAGTCTGATGTTATATTGCTGCATTTTCAGATCTATTGGGTACTGTATGAAAATGTGAGCATTATTTATTAATATAGAGCTCTGGTGTCCCGGGACAGAAGAACAATGTACACTAAGTTTTCCTCTAAGTAGGTTACACCTGGCACAAGCACAAACCCTTTTTTATCCTGATCTAAAAAACAAAGTTACATTTATTTTAAAAACCTTTACAACAGCAGCATTCACTGTGCTGAGTGCCTTCCCACATCGCCCTGATACGAAAGCTCCAATTATTCCATCCACAGGACAGATTAATGATGGGTTGTACTCTGGAGAAAAAATATTAAACTTCAAATTCTTGAAAATTTATTCCATCTTCATTGCAGTGCCAATTGTTCATAGTGTTTTGACATTGGGTTATGGTGAATAAAGCAGATCTAAGGCCATTTATTCAATCTCTACCTGCTTTTATATTACTCATCACTATTGCTTATATGACATGACACTGAGTTATTACTGGTTGTGCTCATGACTTCATGTTGAAGTTCAACTCCAAAACTGAAGACAATAAAAATACCTAGAAATGCTATCCTTCGAATATTTGCGCAAAATATATACATCCATATAGCCAGCATTAACTTTTTCAGCAATTTGTTCTACAGTAGCTCTTATGTGGGATGAGAGCAGACGGGCTAGCCTTCACTCCCCACACACATATCAGTGACCCTTGGGTGCCCATGACCCCTTTGCCAACTGGGTTGGCCTTCCTTGGACCACTTTTGGTAGGTACTAACCACTGCATACTGGGAACACCCCACAAGAGATGCTGTTTTGGAGATTCCATCACAATTTGGCCCTTGTCAAAGTCACTCAGATCTTTACGCTTGCCCATTTTTCCTGCTTCCAACAATCAACTTCAAGAACTGACTGTTCACTTGCTGCCTAAACCCTAACCCTTGAGAGGTGCCTCTGTAACAAGATATCAGTGTTATTCAGTTATTCGGATTGCTGCGTATGGGGCTGTGTGGCCACAGACCAGTCAGAGTGCCCATGCTGACCTCTGTCTACTGCCGAAAGCACCTACAATAGGCACGTGAGCATCAGGACCATGAAACAATGGAAGAAGGTAGCCTAGTCTGATTAGTGCGCCCTGCCACATTGCAAAAATTGTTCAGGAATGGTTAGAGGAACATAACAATGTGTTGAAGGTGTTGACTTGGCCTCCAAATTCCCCAGATCTGAATCCGATCAAGCATTTGTGGGATGTGCTGAACAAACAAGTCTGATTCATGGAGGCCCCACCTCGCACTTACAGGATTTAAAGCTGCTAACGTCTGCTGCTAACGTCTTGGTGCGACAAGCACACCTTCAGAGGTCTTGAGTCAATGGCTTGACGAGTCAGAGCTGTCTTGGTGGCACAAGGGGGGGCCTACACAGTATTAGGGAGATGGGTTTAATGTTATGGCTGATCAGGGTGGTGTTCTGCTTGGCCTTAAGGTTAACAATCTTTGTTATATTTTAAAATGCATATGTTCATTCACTCATAATTTTTAATTAGCTAATGGTAGATACTGGGTTTGGTGGTAAAGTGACTATAGTGTGTGAACTCCTATTTGCACTCCAACCTCAGACAATTTTCTTCCACAGCTTTTTCATTTGAAATGGTGCCATTTGTAAAACACCTGCTTTGTGAGACAAGCAATGCAATGAAATAAAAATAATTTAAAGACTAAATTGTGTAATCTATCTGTACATTTACAACCTGTGGTGCACCAAACAATGTCTAGAAGCTTGTAGATATGAAGGCCAGCTTCCCTGCTGTGTGACCGTGTGCATGTTGTCTCTAATGAGGGTGTCCAATTGATCCAAGGCTGAATCGACAAGCGGCTGTTTTGTTTAGCCTGCTGTGTGTTTGATCTGAAACAAAAAACAGGCAGCCATTATTTTGAGCATTGTCGCTATGTCTTTTTTTTTGTACATATATTTATGTGGGAGTGTATAAAAAGTCTTAGGACTTCCCTCATAGATAACCAGGAGGTGGTGAAGTTTTGTGATGATGATGATGATGATGATGATGATAATAAAATATTAACTTTATTTGTTTAGGATGAATCTCAGCATTTGCACTACACAGATAAACATATGTCATCTCTTCCTTTACATCAGTGACTTAGCGACCTATAATCACTTCCTAAATTTGCATATAACATTAGTGTGGTTGGTACCATATGCAGGTGAACACACAAAAACTATGGAGGGAACTACTGTGTATTGGTGCACAAATTTCTAGGAAGGGTTATCCAATAATAGGGCTAATAGATAATAGATTACATCACCAAAATAATAAAGAAGGCACAATTTCATGCACCAGCTTATGAAGTTTTAAGCAGTTCTGCTGGTCTGACGCTAACAAGCTATTATAAAAAAATCTTACTTTCTGGTTTGTCTCTAAATCATCGCACTCTTGAAATTACACCATACTGTGCTTGTGCGAAGAAATTTACTGGCTACCGCTGCCCTCTTGCACCGAACTGTGCTTGTCAGGATGATGAACAGAACAAGAAAAATCATGACCAACCTCAACCATCCCAGCCCCTCGCTCTTGCGCTACTTCTCCTCTCAGCAAATACCAAGAAATATCAGCAAATACCAATGAAATATCAGGACTAACCAAGTAAGAGCTTTAAATAGTGGGACAAACAAGAGTCAGACCTCTAAATACTGTGATTAATCAAGACTCAGAGCTCTAAAGTCCATGAAAAACCAAGAGTGAAAGCCCTAAAACTGGGACTAATTAAGAATCAGAGCTCTCAAGACTGGGACTAACCAAAATCAGAGTCTGAAAAATTGGGTCTAACCAATTGTCAGAGCTCTAAAGACTGGGATTAACCAAGAATCAGAGCCCTTAATATCAGGATTAACCAAGAGTCAGAGCCCTAAAAAATCTGAGACTAACTAAGAATCAGACCTCTTAAATACTGGGATCAACCAAAAGTTAGAACCCTAAATCGAAGACTAACCAACAGACAGAGCTCTAAATACTGGGACTAGCCAAAAGTCAGAGTCTGAATAACTGAGCCTTACCAAGAGACGCAACCTTAAAAACTGGGACGAACCAAGAGTCAGAGCTTTACATATCAGCACTAACCAAGAGACAGAGCTCTAAAGACTGAGACTATCTAAGAGTTGTAAAGAATGGGACTAATCAAGGCTGAGAGCCCTAAAACTGGGAGTACCTAAGAGTCAAATCCCTAAAACTGGGACTAATTAAGAGTTAGAGCTCTAAAGACTGGGGCTAACCAAATCAGAAGCCTTAATATTCTGATTCTTCTTTTTTAATCACATTTCATACGTTTACAGTGTGTTTAAAATATAAACAAACATAAGAGGAAGAAATAGCTAATAGCTCAATGTATAAGGATACATACCTTAACTTGTTACTATAATCATTAAATAAATATAATTCTGAATAAATGTAATTTTGTTTTTGAGCTGATTTTTTTAAAATCCTGTAATAGTGTTTTGCTGTTGAAGGTCAGAATAAGAAAACAACGTTGGAAAAATCAAAAGTTGTTTCCAAAACAAGTTCAGTATCGATAACAAACCTCAATAGAGAGAGAGAGAGAGAGAGAGAGAGGGAGGGAGGGAGAAAGAATACATGAGTCATTTCCTGTTGCTTCTGACATTTCATAGTCTTTGCTTTCCAATGTCGGGGTTTAAAGAGCAGTTACTCTGCAGCAGATTATTTATTAATTCACATTATCTCTGCTAAAACTGAAAGAATATAATGATCTATAGCCAATAGGTTGATAATACATTAACATGTATGGCATCATAGGCACCAGTTTCAATAAACTGTTTATAAAAACACCTGAAAAAAAAAAAAAAAAAAAATTCTGTACACACATTAAAGATGTAAATAGTTGTAATGTGTGTATACACCGCGCTGTACTCTCTTATTAATTAAAAAACATTATATACTTTTATTATACAGTATATCATTCATTCATTCATGATGTTTATTTACAAGAACTTGACATATACACAAATTCCATCCACACAATGAATATAAAACTATATACATCGATCAGCCATAACATTAAAACCACCTGCCTAATATTGTGTAGGTCCCCCTCGTGCTGCCAGAACAGCTCTGACCCATCAAGGCATGGATTCCACAAGACCTCTGAAGGTATTCTGTGGTATCTGGCACCAAGACATTAGCAGATCCTTTAGGTCCTGTAAGTTGTGAGGTGGGGCCTCCATTGATCGGACTTGTTTGTCCAGCACATCCCACAGATGCTTGATCAGATTGAGATCTGAGGAATATGGAGGCCAAGTCAACACCTTGAACTCTCTGTCATGTTCCTCAAACCATTTCTGAACAATTTTTGCAGTGTGGCAGGGCGCATTATCTTGCTGAAAGATAAAGGGGTGTACTTGGTCTGTAAACATTGGTGCAGACCAAGTACAACCCTTTATCTTTCATGGTAGGTGGTACGTGTCAAAGTAACATCCACATGAATGACAGAACCCAAGGTTTCCCAGCAGAACATTGCCCAGAGCATCACACTGCCCACCTGTGTGGACCCACCTGTCCACGTAATGTAAACAAAACGTGATTCATCAGACCAGGCTACCTTCTTCCATTGCTTCATGGTCCAGTTCTGATGCTCACCTGCCTATTATAGGTGCTTTTAGGCAGTGGACAGAGGTCAGCATGGGCACTCTGACCGGTCTGGGGCTACACAGTCCCATATGCCGAATGCCAAGAATGTACCATATGAATGCCAAGACCCAAGGTTTCCCAGCAGAACATTGCTCAGAGCATCACACTGCCTCCACAGGGTTTGCCTTCTTCCCATAGTGCATCCTGGTGCCATGTCTTTTCCAGGTAAGCAACGCACATGCACCTGGCCGTCCATATGATGTTAAAGAACATGTGATTCATCAGACCAGGCCACTTTCTTCCATTGCTCCATGGCCCAGTTCAGTTCAGTTGTATTTCCTTGGACCACTTTTTGCACGTATTAACCACTGCATACTGGGAACACCACACAAGACCTGCTGTTTTGGAGACGCTCTGACCCAGTCGTCTAGCCACCACAATGTGTCCCTTGTCAAAGTCACTCAGATTCTTACGCTTGCCCATTTTTCCTGCTTCCAGCACATCAACTTCGGGAACGGACAGTTCATGTGCTGCCTAATACATCCCACCCCTTGACAGATGCCATTGTAATGAGATAATCAGTGTTATTCACTTCACCTGTCCATGGTTATATTATGTTATTCATCCTCTTTTCCATCTATCCATCCATTCACTCCCTCATTCACTCATTGATGCAAATACAATTCAATCTTTCATTTGCTCCTTTAATTATTCACTCACTCATCCATTCTTCTCACTCTTCTTTTCCACCTTTTCAACCAGGTTCTCATTTATTAATTTTTTTCATTCATCCATTTACTTATTCCCACATAACTTATTTGTCCATCCATGCGTCTATCCATTCATTCGTGTATGTACATGCTGACCATTCATCTACAAATTTGTTCTCCATTCACCTATTATTTTACCCATATAATATATTCGTTCACTCATTCATTCATTTAATCAACAATTCACTCACTTTTTTCATTCACACATTTATAAATTAATCCACTCACTCAGCCTTTTCTTCCACCATATCTACTTATTAATAGCCTCTTTTACTCATTCATTTGCTCTCACTCCATCATTTGTGCATTAATATCTCCACCATTCATCCATTCATTTTTCACTGACCATCTATGCTCTGATTTTCTATTCACATCTTCATTCACCCACTCATTTATTAACACATTCATTCATCCTTTCACTAATTCACCCATTTATTTACCCACACATTCATCGTCATAGTAATTTATCCATTCACTCACTCATTTATCATTCACTGGTGCATCTGTTTATTAAAATGTACTTATTCAGTCACTCATTCATTCCATTTACTCAATTAGATATTTATTCACTCACTCACTCATTCGCTCACTCCATTTATTCAATCATGTATTTATTCATTCACACTTTAAATTGCGAATTTATTCACCCAATCATTACATTTATTTCAATATTCATTTACTCATGTATTCACTTCCTGATTTATTCATTTAGTCATTTATTCACTTAAATATTTATACCGTTATTCATTTATTTATTTATTCGCTCACTTGTCTACCCATCCCTTCAGTGTAATAGAGGTCAGCTGCTTTTTGGTTTCCACTCTTTGGATTATGAAATCAACGGCTTCAATAGGATTCTCTTTAATCAGAAAGAGAGATGTTTTATTTTAGGAACCAGTTCCTGTATCCCTCCCCTCCCCAAATTCCTGCTTCCCGCCCTTTCCTCTCTTCTTCCCCTAATTAAAGTGATTGATGAAGTTTGAACGGCACTGCGGTGAACGAGTGAAACCGGATGTCACCCATCAGTCCCGCATATTGATGCACAGCTAATGACGGATGTTTGTGGCATCCGAGTCCAAATCAGAGCTCATATTCACACTTTAAACATCAGAGAGGAAAAGGGAAGAAAGGAGGAAGGAAAGGAGAGGCAGCACTCGTTGAGAGACCCGGTGAAAAACACCAAAATGACAAATTGTACGGACACAAATATGGCATAATTATTAGGATTTCTTTTTTTTTTTTTTTTTTTCAAAAAGGCGAAAAGGCGGACGAAGCTGCAGAGAGTTTAGGCGCGTGACTGCATGCATAGAGGATGCGTGCACTTTTTCATACGCTTTAAATCACACACACACACACACACACACACACACACACACACAACACTCCGTACAATTTAGATTCGTGATGCAGCATGTGTGTCCATTTCTGTCCATTTATATCCATTTGGCACGACATGAATCACAGAAAAACAACAACAACAGCACACACACACACACACACACACACAAAGGATCTGCTGTTGCGCGCGCGTTGTGTAGTTAATTATTTTACCGCATTCAACTGCGGCTCTCTCTCTCTCTCTCTCTCTCTCTCTCTCTCTCACACACACACACACACACGCGCACACGCACACACACACACCTGTATCCCCGAGCAGGCGCAGTGCATGCTCGCCTTTCTTCGCTCTTCTCTTTCCGAAGAAAGAAAGGAGAGGAAAAAAAAAATCACTTTGCTTGAAAACAATATGACGCTGAAATGATCACTCTGAGAATGTGATCTGTTTTCCCTCTTTTTTTCTCTCTTTTCTGTTTTTTTCTTTTTTCTTTTGGAGGATAAAACAGTTTTGAAATGACTCAGGCGCGCGCGACGCGGTTCACAACCGCCATCCAAACACGGACATAGCCAGAAAGACGTTTTTTTTTTTTTTTTTTCCCCTGATTTTTTTACTTTTTTTTTCCATTGGATTGTAGCTATTTTTGTGGATCGATTTAAAAAAAAAAGGGAAAAAAAAGAAAAAAAAAAAAAAAAAAAAAAGATCCCCCGTCACACCGATGGATTGTTTCCGCTGCAGCTCGGCAGAGGGGGTTAGATGCAGCACCGAGCGTTTCTTTAGAAATGCTGAAAAAGCGAGCAGCAGAAGCAGCAGAATGGAATGTGAGGATGTGAGAACTGCGGATTAATCCATCCTTCGATCCCCTTCTTTCTCTTCATCATTCTGTTATTTTCTTCCTATGTCTTTACTCGTCCTCTCCGTGGCGATGCATTGGGATTTCAGAACCAAGGGAGAACGGACAGCTCCCGTCTTTCCGTGAGGAATAACAAAATATACAATAAAGGAGGATTTTTTTAAAATTTATTTATTTATTTATTTTTTTAGGGGCAAAATGCACAAGGTCACTTATCTGGTAAGATCAATCTATCTCACACTGTAATCTGACAGATCAGAGATGATGTTTATGATGATCATGATGATGATGAGGAGGAGGAGGAGGATGATGATGATGCTTTTTAGTGTTTTGTAAATAAGATGACAGAAAATCGAAAGTGTCTGTTTAACCAGAGTTGGGTGGCACGGCTCTAAACATGAACTGTCCTCCTGTTTCCGCAGCCCGCTGATCTATGTGTCTGTCAGTTGGCGTCTGGAGGAACGCAGACGTCCATAATCTGATCGTTTTCATGTCTTGGATCACAGGGATGAATCGTCGGCGTTGAAAAAAAAATGCTGCTGTGGATTGTGTTGCTGAAGGCGGCTCTTTGTGCAGCTCTTGGGAACGGGACGAGCGACGTGTGCAAGGAGGAGATCTGCTCGTGCAGTGCGATAGAGGGCGATTTGCACATCGACTGCGAAAAGCGCGGTTTCAGCAACCTGCAGCACTTGACTGGCCCGAGCTCGCAGTTTTATCACTTGCTGCTGCACGGGAATTCCCTATCCAGACTGTTTCCCAACGAGTTTGCCAACTTCTACAATGCAGTCAGCTTGCATTTGGAGAACAATGGCTTACATGACATCGTCCCCGGCGCCTTCCTCGGCCTGCAGCTGGTAAAGCGTCTGCATATAAACAACAACAAGATCCGGTCATTTAAAAAGAACACTTTTCTTGGTTTGGATGATTTGGAGTATCTCCAAGCTGATTTTAACCTTCTAAGAGACATTGATCCCGCTGTTTTCAGGGACTTGAGTAAACTAGAGGTCTTAATTCTGAATGATAACCTAATTAGTGCACTTCCCACCAACATTTTCCAGCACGTTCCCATAACGCATCTTGACCTGCGCGGGAACCGGATAAAGACGTTGCCTTATGAAGGGGTCTTGGAACAAATTCCGGGCATTGTGGAGGTTTTGTTGGAGGACAATCCATGGGATTGCAACTGTGACCTTCTTTCCTTAAAGCAGTGGCTTGAAAACATCCCGCAGCGGGCACTTGTCGGCCGGGTTGTTTGCGAAGCGCCTGCGCGTCTCCAGGGCAACGAACTCAACGAGACAGCTGAGTCTGAGCTCTGCCCTTCCAAAGATGGCGCTGATTCCAGTTTGGCCGCACCTCCAACTCAGGACGAGACCTCAGAACTGGATTCTCCTCCTTCTCCCACGTCCACAACCTCCAAAATGGCCGGAGTGACAGAGAAAAGTGCTCAGAACAACAAGGGCCGTCCCAAAGCAAGAGAAAACTGGCAGCTAAAAACCCCAACAGCAATAGCATCAGGCACGAGTGATATCACGTGTCCCCAGACGTGCATGTGCAAGCCAATTGGCGCTAGTCAAGGACTTGGGGTGAACTGCGAAGGTAAAAAAATGGAGAGCGTGCTCAATCTGAGACCCAAACCTCTCGGGGCACATGAGCTAAATCTACGCGATAACAATATACATGCAGTGAAAAGGAACCAGTTTCGAGGTTACACAAATCTGAACTTGCTCGATTTAGGTGGGAACAACATAAAAACAATCGAGAATGGCACTTTTCAAAACTTGAGCGAGTTGCGGTGGCTTTACATGGACAAGAACTATCTGGATACTGTCATGGCGGATATGTTTGTGGGACTCCAGAACCTTGAATATCTCAGTTTGGAATATAATGACATCCAGCTCATCATAGCAGGAGCCTTTAGTCCGATGCCTAACCTGCGGGTGCTGTTCCTAAACAACAATTTGTTAAAGACGCTGCCCGTGGATACCTTTATGGGTGTCTCCTTGTCCAAAATAAGTCTGCATAACAATTATTTCACCCATCTTCCCTTAAATGGTGTCCTTGATCAGCTCATCTCGATCATCCAAATCGATTTGCATGGGAACCCATGGGATTGCACGTGCACCATCGTGCCACTGAAACAGTGGGCAGAAAAAATGGCGCCTGACGTAATCGTGAGTGACCTAAAATGTGAGTCACCAGAGGAGTTCTGGAAGCAAGATTTCCGCCGCATTCGGATCGACCTGATATGCCCGGAACTTTATGACCAGGCTTCACCGACTTCGTTGTCCAAAAACAGCACCATTGGTATGGATTCCGACTCAGGAACACGTCCTGGATCATACCCAGAGCCGAGCCGAGTCTCAATTTCAGTTCTGGTGCCCGGATTGCTGCTTGTGTTTGTCACTTCTGCTTTCACTGTTGTCGGGATGCTCGTTTTCGTCCTGCGCCACCGAAAAAGGTCCAAACGGAGAGATGGGAACTCCTCGGCATCTGAGATCAACTCTTTGCAGACAGTTTGTGACTCATCTTATTGGCACGGCGCTGCTTATCATGCTGATCACAGGAGCTACGACTGCGGCGCTCACTCGCTGTCTGATAAATAAGGCACTTAGACATTAATCAAAGCACTTGAGTGCAAAAAAAAAAAAAAAAAAAAGAAAGAAAGATGCATCCTGGTGGCGCTTTCTTACTTGCTCTGTTGGGAAATACCCTATTTTTCTTCGCTTCAGTTCACTATAAATATTCATGAGCCACCGTTATGGATGCTGTTGTAAAATATGTACCTCTTTCTTTTCCTTTACCCCTCTCTCTCTCTCTCTCTCTGTCTCCCTCTCTGTCTTTGGTGCCGCAATCGTTCGACTGCAAACCTGAGGAAGTGGAAATGGTGCACGATGGGATGAGGAGCGCATGAATGTAATGTAAATAGTGACTTGTAACATATCTGCATGATCCAATTTCGCATGGTTTCGACTCCCGTGCGCCGGGAACCAGACCACAACACGCTGACTCCACAATCCATTGATGATAACTATATATATATATATATATATATATATATATATATATATATATATATATAAATATATATAAACATAAAATGATTTATGAATATATTAAAAAAGTGCCATTTCTCTATTTTTTGTGAAACAAAAGATTAACGCAGTTAAGATTTGTATTTGTTGTTTTATTCCTGAAAAAAAGGCAACGCGACAGGGAGAAATGAAGAACAGAGATGTACTAATGCATGTAGGCTACTCTTCTGTTTCTAATCATTATTTATATTTTCATCTCCTTACGAGTGTATTATGTGTTATAATGCAGTGTGTTGATTATTTTTTTTATCCGTTCATTTTTACCCAATGTAGCTAAAATTTCATTCGTGATCGTTTGTGAGGCTCTTGATCAAACGATGAGCTGTGGAAGGTTTTCTAACTGCATATTTTCTTTTTTTTTTTATTTTGGTATGTGTAGTATGGAAGTAGACTAGATTTTTATGAGGCCTATGAGTCACTTTAATCTTTAATTCTTGTGAGCTTTTGTAAAGCCATTTATTTATCATTCAGAAGGGGAAAAATGGCTTCTTTTCTTTCCCTTTTCCTTTTTTTTTTTTTTTTTTTGGGACATTGTTACTGTGAAAAAGCGAGCCATGTAAATATCTCGTCTCCAGTCGAAGGCCTCCTGCCTCTAGGTGTTGCTGTTGCATCTCCACCCAATAAAGCTGACAGAGTTGAAGTTGTATATCTGTATCGAACTGCTCTAGCTAGAATTCACCCTTTTTTATATGACCTTTGACCTTAATGCCTATTGCACATTATTATTATTATTATTATTATTATTATTATTATTATTATTATTCAACTGTGGTCTTAGATTAGCATCTACAAAAAAATCATTATTCACATATTTAAATATAACGACAAAAAAGTCACAATACAAATACTAAAATGTTACCTTGAAACTAGTAACAAAAACATAAAGTTAGTATTATTAAAAAAAAGTAAATCACTTTGGAAGCAGATGCTTCAATTAGCAAACTGTATTAGCATTCATCAACAAGGCTAACAATATCCAATTCCTGATATATTTTTGTTTTGGAAAAAAAAAAAAACACACCAGTATTTGGCCAATAATTAGCATATAAACATCATCACTTGATATTAAAGCTATTACAATTTTCTTTTTCTTTCTTTTTTATTTTAAAAAATGCTAAGAGTGTAGTATCATTCATTCCTATTTTATATTAGCTTACCTCAACCACCGGCTAATATGTTTTTCTCAAAATTAAATCAGGATGAAGGTGCTCATACTATATTTCTTCATAATAAAGCTATCAAAATTATTATTATTATTATTATTATTATTATTATTATTATTATTATATTATCCAGTGCTTTTCCATTTTCTCTTTTTACATGATAAAATAGTACAAACGTTACATTTAAAATTGAATTAAAAAATTAAATAAATGTGAATAGCTTTAATATCAAAAACTATCTTAATTTATTTTTCTTTTTAAGAAAAAAATTAGTAATATACAGGTATCATTAGCCAATGTTTATTTACAATTATTATTATTATTATTATTAGTAGTAGTAGTAGTAGTAGTAGAAGTAGTAGTAGTAATTCTAACAGTTTTTTTTAATTTATTTTATTTTATTTATTTATTTTTTTTTACCAAAAATGGCTGATATTCCAGGAAACAGTGAGGTTATCCAATCCTAAAGCTGCATTTGAACATTTCCCAAGTGGAAGACTTTAACAAGGCAGCAGATATCACTTCCTGTTTTTTTGATCCTGTACTCTATTTTTAATGTGCAGTCGGGAAAATCCTCCGATTTTGATATGAAATGGAGATGTAATGTACTAAATGGAAATGTAACACACAAAACACACACACACACACACACACACACATGCACACACATTGTAATAACGATATAAGCTGGTTCATGTGTCTCTGTAACACATCCTCATCTCTTCTTTGTCGCATTTTTTCTTCACGTCCTCAACGGTTGCATCTGTTTGCTTTGCTGCTGCGTTCCACCTGCTTCTGTTCCATTCAATAAAGTGTGGTTGAGGTTCAGTAACATCTGCGACCGAGATATTTTATTATAAATTCGTTTAAACTGTATAGACAATTTGAACAGCTAAAAAAACAGTTGTAGCATCCAGTTCATGTAGGGGGTGTGGCCTAAAGTTTAAATGCAATGATCGGAAGTGATTTGATTCAGTTTGTATATATATTTAATTTTTTACTGTTTTAATATAAATTTGTTTATATACAAATGTTGTCACTGAGACAAACAATGTCTTTTGAGGCACATGCACAAGTGCTAACCTGATGGCTTTAAACTTCCCTTATAGTCGAGTGCAAAAGTTTGCACTCCTTTAGAATAAGAAGACAAAGAACAAAGCAATTTGTAACAAGAAATGTCATGTTTTTCAGAGACATATATGCTCTATTAATATCTCACGTAACAAAACTGGTCAAATGTGTGTTAAGATATTAATAATGAGACAATCAAAATGACTTTAGTATAACAGTTTATACCCCCTTTCTGAAGTTCAGGTTCCTTTTTTTCAGCCAGAAACCTTCAGGGATGAAAATGTTTGCACTCAACTCTACATTTTCTTTATAGCTATATAGTTTCCTTTAGTATTTACACACTTTATTGTGTTATGAATTTAATTTAAAATTGATTAAAATTTACTTTCATTGCAGCTACACACAATCACTCATAATGACAAAGTAAATGCAAGTGTTTGGAATTTTTTTTGCAAATTTATTAAAAATCAAAAATTGAAATCTCTCATTTAGATAAATATTCCGACCTTTTATTCCGTAATTTGTACCTTTGGCAGCAATTACAGATTTGAGTCCACCTTGGGTAAGAAAACCTGCACATGTTTTCTTGCTGGCAGATCCTTTCAATCTCAGAGCAGATTTGAATGGGATTTTAATCTATGAACTACCCTCTTCAGGTCTGAGCTTTAGCTGGGCCACTCGAGGACAGTCAGAGACGTCAATGTTGTCTTGGCTGTATGCTTCAGGTTGTTGTCGTGCTGAAAGGTGAACATTTGCCCCAGTCTGAGGATGTGTGCACTCTGGAGTAGGCTTTCTTTAAGGACCTCTCTGTTATTTGTCTGCATTCATAGCCAGTAGCATGGTGCTGCCATCAAGTATGATGATATGATGATTGTCTGGTCCTCACCAACTTCTTTAAACAAACAAATATTGTTCTCAGGTGAGAACAATAAACACAATTGATTTCGAAATTCAGAAATTAGTTACACTCTTTCTACTTACACAACAGAATAATTAGCAGCCAGGTCTTACTAATGAAATGCACAAATTTAGTTAATCATCAAGAAGTGTGACTACTTTTATAAAAACAGAACTTTTGGCAGTTTGGTGTTCTGGAGCAGTCAGGTGACCTCTGCCATGACCTCTGAGAAGCGATTTTTGCTGCTCACCAATCTGGGAAGGGTTATAAGGCCACCTCCAAAGAATTTAAAATTCACCATTCTACAGTGAGAAGGATTACAGGCCTCTGTAATAACATAAAAGTTTTATGTCCATGAGAGCATAATCAGAAAAAGACTGAACAAGTACGGCTTTCATGTAAGGGTGGTTAGGAAAAACCCCCTCCACTCCAAAAAGAATATGGCAGCATGACTTACGTTTGCAAAATTGCATATGAACCAACCAGAAATTTCTGGAACAATATCCTTTAGACTGATGAGACCTATGTGGAGAGATTTGGCCATCATGCACAGCGCCATGTTTGGCAAAAACCAAATGCAGTGTATCATCACAAACACCTCCTACCAACTCTCAAGCATGATGGTGGAGGGGTGATGATCTGGGCTTGTTTTGCAGCCAAAAGACCTGGGAAACCTGCAGTCATTGAAACAACAATGAACTCCATTTTATTCTAGAATATTCTTGAGACAAATGTGAGGCCACCTGTCCAGCAGCTTAAGCTTGGGTTAAAATTGGGTCATGCAACAGGACGATGACCCTAAGCACACCAACAAATTGACATCAAAATGGCTAAAGCAGAAATAAATTCAAGGTGTTGGAATTGGAGAGAGTTGGCCAAGTCAAAGCTAAGTCAGACCTCAAGCCCTTTGAGATTCTGTGGTAGGATCTTAAGAGAGTTGGGCATAAACATATACCCTCAAACATAAAAAAAAAACTGAAGCAATGTTGTAAAGAAGAGTGGGCCAAAATTTCTCCAAAATGATGTGAGAAACTGATAAACTCCTACAGAAAACATTTACTTCAAATCATTGTTGCTAAAGGTGGTTCTACCTTGTACTAACTTATAGGGTCTACTTCTGAGTGTTGGTTAACTTTTTGGAAGAAAAAGACTACACATTGAAATCTGTTGTGTTTTTTTGCTGTCACCTGAGGTTATTTGTTTTTTTACCACACAATTGACCACGCAATTGATAAAAAAAAAGAATTGAAGGATATATATATGTATACAGTTAGGTTCTACAAACATATGTTATTTACCATTTAGGAATTACAGCCATTTTCAGCAAAGTACCTCCATTTTCAGGGGCTCAAAGGCATTTGGACAAAGTGACATAATTGTAAATATAACCATAATTTTAATACTTGGATGAAAATTCTTTGCAGTCAATGACT
>CM075028.1:3822128-3838618 GCA_037576675.1 Pangasius sanitwongsei
TGGGTTGAGATCAGGTGACTGACTTGGCCATTGAAGAATATTCCATTTCTTTGCCTTCAAAAAGTCTTTAGTTGCTTTCGCAGTATGTTTAGTCATTATCCACCTGCACTGTGAAGGGGCGTCCTATCAGTTCATGTGGCTGAATGTGAGCAGAGAGTCACTGAGAGAGTCACTGTGCACTCACTGTCCAGTAGGAACACGTACAATTGCACATTATGCAGTTATCTAATCATGTGGCAGTAGTGCAATGCATAAAATCATGCAGATACAGGTCAAAAGAGTCAGTTGATATTCACATCAAAGAATGGAGAATGGAAAAAAATGTGATTTCAGTGACGTTAACCATGACAGGTTTGCTAGTACTGGATGGGCTGGTTTGAGTATTGTCATTTTGAGTATTTTGAATATTGTCTGGTCATTTTCCTCTGATCTTTCTCATCACCAAGGTGTTTCAGCCTGCAGATCCTCTGCAAACAGGATTTTTTGTTGTTGTTGTTTGTTCTGTGTAAACGCTAGAGACTGTTGTATGTGAAAATCCAAGGAAATCAGTAGTTCCTGAAATACTCAAATCAGCCCATCTGGTACCAACAACGATGCCATGGTTAAAGTCACTGAGATCACATGTTTTCCCCATTCTAATATCTGATATGAACATTAACTGAAGCTCTTGACCTGTATATGCATGATTTTATGCATTGCTCTGCTGCCACATGAATGGCTGATTACAGAACTACATGAACATGCAGGTGTACAGGTGTTCCTAATAAATTGGATAGTGAAGATGTTCAGTGGCATGCATGATGTTTTGGACGGTTTTCACCACCCTTTGCGGGGCCTTCTTTCAGACATCGTGGAGCTGCCATACCACAATGTGACAGAGTTGGTCAGCAATAGAATCTTGTGAAGATCTGGAGAGACAGTTGAACTTTCTTCAGTAAAGACAGTAAAGATGCTGTTGTGTCTTCTTAACAAACACTGAAATATTATGTTGCCAGGACAGATCCTCAGAGATGTGGACACCCAGGAACTTGAAGCTGGAGGTATGCTCTACTTCAGTCCCATTGATGTAGATGGGAGAGTGTCTGCTGGTTTTAGATTTCTGGAAGTCCACAATGAGCTCTTTGTTCTTCTTGGCGATGAGAGTGAGGATGTTGGCACCATGAACACCATGCTGCTAGGCTTTAGATCTCCTCCCTGCAGCCTGACTTGTCATTGTTGCTTATGTGACCTAACACCATGGTATCATCTGCATACTCGATGATGACGTATACATCGATGATGAGGCATATACACTGATCAGCCATTATATTAAAACCACTGAAAGGTGAAGTGAATAACATTGATTATCTCGTTACAATGGCACCTGTCATGGGGTGGGATATATTAGGCAGCAAGTGAAGAGTAAGTTCTCAAAGTTAATGTGTTAGAAGCAGAAAAGATGGGGAAGCGTAAGGATCTGAGTGACTATGACAAGGGCATGATTGCAATGACTAAATGACTGGGTCAGAGCATCTCCAAAACAGCAGGTCTTATGGGGTGGTCCTGGTATGCAGTGGTTACTACCTACCAAAAGTGGTCCAAGGAAGGACAACCAGTGAACTGGCAACAGGGTCATGGGTGCCCAAGACTCATTGATGCACATGGGGAGCTTAGGCTAGCCCATCTGGTCCAATCCCACAGAAGAGCTACTGTACACAAATTGCTGAAAAAGTTAATACTGACTATGACAGAAAGGTGTCAGAACACACAGTGCATCACAGCTTGCTGCATATGGGGCTGTGTAGCCACAGACCGGTCAAAGTGCCCATGCTGACCCCTTTCCACCACCGAAAGCATCTACAATGGACACGTGCATCAGAACTGGACCATGGCGCAATGGAAAAAGGTGGACTGGTCTGATGAATCACATTTTCTTTTACATCATGTGGACGGCCTGAGCATCTGTGGGATGTGCTGAACAAACAATTCCGATCCATGGAGGCCCCACCTCGCAACTTACAGGACTTAAAGGATCTGCTGCTAAAGTCTTGGTGCCAGATATCACAGCACACCTTCAGAGGTCTTGTGGAATCTATGCCTCAGAGGTTCAGAGCTGTTTTGGTGGCACAAGGGGAACCTAAACAATATTAGGCTGTTGGTTTTATATATGTAGTTTATATACTGTATATTGCATTTTGTCTAATTTTACTAAGGTTAATAAAGAACTTTTAAGTAAAGCCAACTTTTTTATTTTTAGATTATTCAACTATGGCAGATTTGTGATAAATTTAAGAATATATGAAATTATCAATGTGTGTCCATTGGAATCTCTCCATGTTAAAGAATATATTTAGTTACTCTTTTGAAAAAAAACAAGACAGACAGAACACAATGTTTCCCCCAAGCTCTGTTCTTGAGTTCAGATTCATTGTGCTTTGAAATGTGAAAGTTCATGCAGGGTCACAGAAAATTCCATTGAGGCTTCTGAGGAGGTTTGAGCTGTAGAGCAGCATCTCTATCCCTGAATATCTCATGCTTATATCACAAGGTAAAAATAGGACTAAAGAGCAACCTATTTTCGTCACATATAAAAGGGTTTAGTACTGTTGCTGAATAACTCAGTATGTTGACCTGATCACATGATTAATGTTCTATACTAAATATTAACCATGCGTTTATTTTTGGTCTGGATATATTACAATATCTATTCATAATAAAAAATGCAGCATCATGGTAGTGTTTTTAATGGCATCTTTAACTGTATTTACTTCATTCTCATTGCCCTTATATTAAACCATTTCAATACATCTATTAAATTAAATTGTTTTAGAAATAATTGTAATAATTTCTTTTAAAAAAGCTAGCAAACCTTTAACTCTCAAAAGAACCCTTGAGGAACCTTTTTTTCTAGAGTGTAGGCATGGCATGCCTGATACCAACATATCCTAAATGGCACTTTAGTAAATTATAACCATTACCTATCCAAAGAACCTTTGAGGAACCTTTTTTTCCCCCTAATATTGTAGACATGGCATAGTGGTTCTATGCTACATTAAATGGCTGTTTAGAAGGCTAGTCAACCATCCAAGAACACTCTGAAGAACAATATTTTCCTTTGATTTAGGAGATCTAGGATCTCCTACATGGCTGTTCAGAAAGCTTTAACTATCCATATACGCCTTAAGGAACCGTATTCTGTAATAGTGTAAAGTACAGTGCCAATTTTAACATCTCGCAGAACTGTTAACTATCCAAAGAAGTCATGATAAACCAAATTTTCCAAGAGTGTATGTATGCCATGGCAGTTCTCCTGGATGGCTGTTTAAAAATGAGGACTGTTAGCTATCCAAAGAACCTTGAACAAATCCCTTTTTGTAAAGATGTAGGTAGAGCATGCCAATTCTAACATTTTATAAATAGCTGTTTAGAGCGCTAGAAGCCTTGACTATCCAAAGAACACCTGAAGAAACTTTTTTTCCCTGAAAGTGTAGGTATACCAAGCCAGTTCTAGTACATATCAGCCCCAACATCTTCAAAGAAACCTCGATAAGCTCATTTTACCAAGAGTGTAAATGTGCCCTGGTGGTTTTAAGACATCCTAATCAGTATTTAGAAAGCTAGAAGCATCTAAAGAACCAATTTCCTACCTCTTGTTAGTGAGATCAGAATTTTTCAAATCAAGGGTTCACTTGAGTTCTGCTACGGGGCCATCCCAACTTTTCCCGACCCCCCACCCCCCACTACCCCCCCACGCGTTCATTATTGAGATAAATAAAAGACTTTGTTAACTATTTCAAATAAACATCGCTGTAAACCCCTGAGACACAAACAGGGCATTGGGATAGAACATTGCTAAGTAGTGCACACTACAGGAGGCTCATTTTCCTCCAGCTTATAATTAGCCTTGTCTCAACTAGGCCAAGGTTGGACAGAAATAATGGCAAATAATAAAATCCCACAGTGAAGTAGGTGAAGAATATTTTCCTCTAATGACCATTTTTTTCTCTAAAACATTGATTTTATGATTCAGTTTTAAAGTTATGATGCTATATCAATTTATTATTATTGATTACAATGGTCATGGTATGTCATGAATCTACACAAAATAGCTCATAATACTGAAGTTTGAGGAAAAATCAACAGACTTTGCAAAATTATTCACAAACAAAGAAGTTAATGATTGCATAAGTCTTCACCCCCTTGCTGTGAAACCTGGAAATTAGTTCTGGTGCAACCAATTTTCAGCAGAAATCAAATAAATTGTTGTTGAATAGTCAACGTATGTGTAATTAAAGGGTCACGTGACCTTACTATAAATAACCTACTCCTGGAAGACCCAGAGTTTGTTAGAGAACATACCTAAACAAACATAGCCCAGACATTCCACAATGCATGACTTTATGGAAGCCATAAAGCCACAGCCAAGCCATATTGGGGTTTGCCAGAAGGCATGTTGAAGACTCATCAAAACTGTAGAAAAAGGTTCCCTTGTCTGATTAGGCCAAAGTTTTGCTTTTTAGGCAAAGCACTATATGTTTGATTGAAAATGAACAGTGCTCAACACACAGAGAAAAACATCCCCACTTTGAAGCATGGTGTTGGCAGCATCATGTTGAGAATTACCTTTGGCCTCTTAGACATATAATCCCAATTATGTCCATTTCAGTTTCAGTTTGTAGCACTACAAAATGTGGAATAGTTCTGGGGAGGAGACATTTGAATTCATATTCTCATACACACTGGATATAAAGAACCAATTTGAGTCTTACACGGCTGTGCGCAAAAGTTTTGGCCAAGTTTAGGTCAGTTTACAATATACGGTTTTGGATTTCAAAGAAGAGTGCTTTTTTGAATTGTGGCAGCAGACAGAATGTCTCTATAATGTTTCATCACACTTTATATCATGACAGGACAAAAAAAGACATGACCTGGAAATAAATAAAGGATTACTTACAGCTTCCAGGTGCATGCCTAGCTAATTAGCATGCATATGCTCTGTTCATAGAATTTATTTACTATTATGACAATGTGAAACAATTTTTATGCCCTACAGTTGAAGAGCTACAAACCTGTGCTGCATAGCTGTGCACCCATTATGGCAGAACTTGGTAACTATTTTCATTGTTTAATCTGACATGACGAACACGTTATCACACAGTCTGTTACAGAATTCCCACTGGGATCATCTCCTATGGTGTGACAAATAATCATTGTAAAAGGCAGCTGGAATCGCACAGTGTAAAACGTGCTTAAATCAGGCAAGGCATGAGTAACAAAGACCAGAAAACGGGAACCCAGATCAAAAACCAGAATAGCAACAAACAGGATATAACGTCTGGCAAGAATACACTGATCAGATACTTTGCAAGAGAACTGTGGGTTTGAGTGGATATACCCTGCACACTCACTTTATTAGGAACATAATTACACCTACTCATTCATGCAAATATCTAATCAGCCAATCGTGTGGCAGCAGTGCAATGCACAAAATCGAGCAGACAATGGCCAGAAGCTTCGAGTAATGTTCAAACATCAGAATGGGGAAAAAATGTGATCTCTGTGATTTTTCCCATGGCATGATTGTTGGTGCCAGATGGGCTGCTGATCTCCTGGAATTTTCACACACAACAGTCTCTAGAGTTTACTCAGAATGGTGTAATAAAGAAAAAACATCCAGTAAGCGGCAGTTCTGCAGATGGAAACAACTTGTTGATGAGAGAGATCAACGAAGAAAAGCATCTCAGAATGCACAACATGTTGAACCTTGAGGTGGATGAACTACAACAGCAGAAGACCACATCAGGGTCTATTATAAGGTGAGGCTGCAGTGGGCACAGACCCACCAAAACTGGACAGTTGAAGACTGGAAAAATGTAGCCTGTTCTGATGAATCTCAAGTTCTGTTGAATTCTGGAGTCAGAATTTGGCTGACCATAAGCATTCCTTCATGGCCACAATTCACCCATCTTCTAATGGCTACCTCCAGCATGATAATGCACCATGATGTCACAAAGCAAAAGTCATCTCAGACTGGTTTCATGAACATGATAATGAGTTCAGTGTTCTTCAGTGGCCTTCCCAGTCACCAGATCCGAATCTAAAATTCGCAGCATGAAAGTGCACCTGAAAAATCGGCACCAACTGTGTGATGCAATCATGTCAACATGGACCAGAAACTCAAAAGAATGTTTCCAAAATCCTGTAGACTCCATGCCATGAAGAATTGAAGCTGTTTTGAGAGCGAAGTGTGAACAA
Source organism: Pangasius sanitwongsei (assembly GCA_037576675.1). Lineage (NCBI taxonomy): Eukaryota > Metazoa > Chordata > Actinopteri > Siluriformes > Pangasiidae > Pangasius > Pangasius sanitwongsei. The sequence continues at coordinate 3,828,363 of CM075028.1, forward strand.
ATTTTTGTACATCACTGAATCTGATCTTCATAAAATGGAAGAGATGTATTTCTTCTTAAAGCTATACATTTTGGATGATGAGGATATTGGAGATTTTTTTTACTGACAAACCTTAAAATAAATTTAAAAAAAAAAGAAAAACATGACACTTTCTTTCCTGCTATATTTAAAAAAAAATTCTGTCCTCCTTAATGCCTCTATTTATTTATGTTTTTTTTTTAATCAGACGATTAGCTTCAAGTATCAAAACAAATAGAGAGATTCAAGAGTTTATGGTAGGTCTGTGTTCATTGCACTTATTTGTTTTTTTTTAATGAAAAAAATAAAGCAAATAAGATGTTTTAAACAATATTACAAAATGTTATAAAAAGCTCTCATATAAATTTTCCATTCCCCTTTTTTTTAGGTAGAAACTACTAAAAAACTACATGTAATTTTTTGTACTATTACAAAAAAAGAATTAATTATGTTCGTGTGCGCCAAGAAAAGATAAAATAAAAATAAAAATAAAATAAAAAAAAGCTGTTTCATAATAAAAATGTAATTTAAAAAAAAAAAAAAAAGCCAAACATGGGCTTAAAATCTTATGAACATGAAGCTTTGTTATTTTATTAATTTCATATTTTATTGTAACACAGTTACAACTGTGATTTTTATTCATTTAAAACCCTTATGGGTTCTGGGGTTTAAGGGTTTAAGAACCCTTAATTATCTAATGAACCCCTGTAGAACCTTGTAGAAGTTTCATGCTGTTTTGTTGTGACTTGTTTTGTGTGTTTATGTACTTTATTATTATTATTATTATTATTATTAGGGGCCAAGCACCACAGGTGTGTAGGCACCCTATTGTTATTCTCTGTTTTCTTCTTCTTCTTCTGGCTAGGGTGTCTATGGCAGCCCATAGAACTGTCTGGTAAAAATTTGTGAAATTTGGCACACTGATTGGGGAGGGTCTAAGGAACATTCTGACCAAATTTGGGCCAGGTGCTGCCGACCCTTTAGGGTCACCAGTGGGTCAAATTTGGGCCTAATTTCAAAGGACGTTTATAGTCATAACTTTTGAACTGTGTGTCCAAAATTTAAAACCCGGGATTTCCTGGTTTCCCTAGACGTGTTCAGTGCACTCTATGATGTCAATTTCCACCCAATGAGATTTTCTGCCATCTTGGATTTGTTTTGGCAATAACAGTTTTTTTGCTACTCCTCCTCCTAAAAATTTTGTCCAATCATCACCAAATTTGGCAAACATCATCATCAGTATAAGCCTCACAAAAGTTATAAAAAAAAATTAAATAGTCCAAAGGGTTTGCCCATAATAGGCCAACGAATCTGAGGGCAAAGCCGCCAAACAGGAAGTGAGGCTGTATCTCAGGAAGGACTTTGTGCACTGACACAAAACTTGGTAGGCATCTTCAGGACCATGACCTGAGGCTATGCAACTACTATCAAATTTCGTGATAGTATCACCTTCTGGTCAAAAGTTACAATAACATGCCGAAAATCCTTACACCTCACTGCCATTTTTGCTACTCCTCTCCAAAATTTGTCCAATATTCACTACATTTGGCTCACATCATCCTGACACCTGTCTAAACAATGCTGCAGCAATGCCACCCTGCTGCCCACTTGTTCACCTAGACCTTTCCTCCTACAGTCAGAGAATTCTACCACTGTCCATGGTCAAAACATACACATCGTGATTGAAACTACAAGTCACTCTTGAATCCCTTTGCTTAAAATTATGGCTCTGCTTTCCTGTGATTGCTTAGGCAACAATTGTAGCATGTCTGTGAATGTGTGGCTCACTTATAAAGTTTACTATTATACTGCTTCTTCTTCCGCTATTGAGTCTATGGCAGCCCATAGAACCATACAGCAGAAAGTTATGAAATTTGGCACACAGACAGAACACAGTCTGAAATGATACAGTAATATTATAGCAAATTTGGAGTTGCTATTTCAAGCCCTCTACTGCCACCAACAGGTCAAAATTTCACTCATGTTTATGATGATAACCTTTGAACTGTAAGGGCTAGAAACAAAATAATTTTTTTTCTTTGGCTTGTGCACACCATGGTTTCAATTTCCACCAAATAGATTTTCCACCATTTTGAATTTTCTGAAAAACCTACTTTTTAGAATCCCTCCTAAACCGTTTGTCCGATTTTCACTAAAATAGAATTGCATCATCTTCAGACCATGTGGACAAAAATTTATGGAATTCAAGTTGATTAGTCAAACCGTTCTCAAGTAATGCTCAAATGAATTTGAAGAGTAGCATGCCAAAATGGAAATGAGGCTATATCTCTGTAACACTTTAGCTTATTCAGACCAAACTTAGTATATCTCATAGCCATCATGATTGAGGGTATCTGCACCATTTCGGAACAGCGCCACCTAGCACTCACAAGATAATATATTAATTTTTTTACTTATAAATTCTGAATGATTTATCATAAAATTATGAAACTGGTCTCCTTAGATTCTGTGTGGCATACCGAGTCGATTGGTGTCAAATTTTCCTATGTTGACCATTTTGTGTGTCAGCCATTTTGATTTTGACTTAAAATGCTGTATTTTACGAACATCTAAACAAAAAGTTTAGAAAGAATAACGTGCAAATTAATTCGACAACGAGAACGCTGAAATGGATGTGAGGCTATATCTCCATGACACTTTAGTGTATTCAGACCAAACTTAGTATATGTCGTAGCCATCATGACTTGAGCACGGTTTCAGAACAGCGCTGCCTCGTGCTCAACAGATATGTAAAAACATATTTTTGCTTTTCACCAAATTTGACTCAGATCATCTTCAGTCCATGCCAGCAATAAGTTATGGATTTCGTGTTGATAGACAAAACTGAATTGTCGATCCGAAACCAGTGATATACATTTTTACACAGTAGGATATTTTTTCTGTCTGCCATTTTGAGTCATGTAAAAACCTACTTTTTTGGAGGCCTCCTAGACCATTTATCCAATCTTCACCAAATTTCGCATGGATCATCATCAGAGCATGCTGGCAAAAAAAAAAAAAAAAAAACATATAACGCATCTTCAAAGAGCCACATAGTGTTTTATGCAATATCTTGGCAAGCCTATTGCCTATTGTACTGAAACTTGATATTTAAAATCATGACCATGCTCTGATGTTTGCTTAGCTCCTTACTTTGCCTCAGTAGTGCTTGGCCCCATAATTGCTGCTTGCAACTATACAGTATTTATATTTATGTTTATATTTATTATTATTATTATTATTATTATTATTATTATTATTATTATTTAGTCAATTGGGTATTTTGTTGTTTGTTTTTAATTAAATCTCAGAAAACAAACTAGAAAAGAACACAAAAATTAAATATTTTGCTTTTGTTGTTTTGCTAGCTACCTTGTACCTCGAGTGCAAAACTAAAGACGATAAACTTTCAGACTATGAACCTGTCTCTGAAAGACTTGTGACAAGTTGTGTAGAAGACATTTTGGATTATTGGAGAACCAACGTTCTAATTTTGATGTGCTAAATTTAATTCCACCCTGTTGTAATGCAGTACCAGCTATTAGCATGACCTAAAAACTATGATACATTTAAATTCAAATCCAGCCACTTTCCAGCCTTCTTCAGAAATATCACACAGTAAAATTCATATATTCCTGTCACCATGTCACCAGTTATGCTCGTTTGGAGAAAAACCTGAGGGCAGAAAGCAGGAGTGTCGAGTCGGTTTTGCTTGATGACTGTCCACTCCTCCGGAAAACTATGAGAGCTCAAATGGAGGCTATTTTAAGGCTGAAATAGTAACAGTTAAGAAAAACAAACACAAAAGAATTGGTGGATTGTGTTGGAAAAACTCCTGCTGCCTGTGAAATAAGGACACAGCTGGTACTGGACGCATTTCTCAGATTGTCTCACAGTCAGGAAGACTATTTTTGGCTTCTACGATTTCTATCTGCTCAAAAAGAAGGCCGATTTATTTATTTCTTTCGCTCATGCGTGACATTGTGTCCGCTGGGGAAAGTAGACGTTGTTACATTCCTGTCCTTCCATTGTCTACAGTTCACTTCTTATCCACCTCGCTCTCTTTTTTCCCCAGTTTTCCCCTTGGCTTCACTGCCAGTTCCTTTTTATCCGATGAGCTGTGACCACATCACCTGAAATTCTCACTTTTTATTTATCATCTCTTTTATTTCCGACACTGGCGTTATCATGACAGAACATGAAGAGAAAAGACAGAGAGTCAGACACAAGCCAAATTCCAGGCTTTTATCAGATATTTCAAGGCCATAAATCAAGAGTGAACATTCTGGGGTAATAAAAGGAAAAGAAAAATACATAAATCTTCCTGAGCTCCTTTTTCACTAACCAAAGAGGGAAAAAAGCAGGTATAAAAAATAGCTGTGGCCAAGCTTGATCATTTAGCGTAGTGTTAAGCTAACTGTCATGCTTAGAGAATATTTAAATCACATTCAGAGAGAGAGGTACTGGTTTCATTTTAATCAACATAAACTGGGTGAATTTATGAAGTTCGGAAATGCACCATTTCTTGTTGCTATACATTTCGTCCTAAGGGTGCACAAAATTTTGCACTGTATTTGCAAAAAAGTCCTACATGGTGATACAAATAATATATAGGCTTGGGGGCAGGGCTACTAATGAGCTCAGATTGATGTCAGAAAATATGATCCAAAGCTTTGCACCAGTCATGCTTGAGATTAGACAATATGGTAGCTCAATGCTAAGCTAGCCAGCAAACTTATCAAGCCTATGCGGGGATCAGACGGTGGTTGTCATGGTGACGATGAAATATATTTTGACAGTTAATTAATTCAGTGAGCAGGGAAATCGAGACTCTGATGCTGAAATCCCACTCATGCAGGACAACATGAGGGTGTTTCCTAATTTGCATATTCATGAATATTTGTAGATTCTGCCATTTTTAATGAGCTTAAGTCTGCAAAGATGCATTCCTGAACCATTTTTACACTGCTGAGATAGAGAAACCTCATGAAAGCTCATGTTCCACGTTCCTTTCGGTTCTCTCGGTTCTTTCCTCACTTTTCTTCTCCTCTCCAGGTTCTTTTCATCTCCCGTCTCTGTTCTTCTCCCACGTGTTCAATTAGCTGCTCTATCTGAGCTGCATCTCCAGCTCTGGTCTATCATCCCACACACTGCTGCTGTCTGCGTATACACACACACACACACACACACACACACACACACAGACACACGCACACACACACACACACACACACACACATATACACACAGAGACCAAAACCCCGCTGATGTGCGGGTGGAAACATGAACTCACTCACAGTTACAGCTCACATCACATCAACCCTGAACATAAGCGTGTGTGTGTGTGTGTGTGTGTCTGTGTGTCGAGGTGAGTTAGACACGCAGCAGCAGTGTGTGGGCTGAGACAGCGAACCCAAGCGCTATAGCTGAGATGTGTCACATTTTGTCCCTCACAAGTTCTCACAGAGTCTCCCTCCTTACTGAAGGACATTTCGCCAGTGGAGTTTAAAGGAATAGTTCACCATGGTCCACCTCATGCATGTGTGTATGTGCGGCGAGTGTTTTATATCTGCTCTGAAGCTACGAGGCTGAGGTCCCTGTGTGAACTTCCACACCATGGATGTTATTGATGCTGGTTGTCATGGTAACGCTCCTGCATGGTTATTGTATGAGCAGCATTCTGTTAGAAGCAGCAAGATCTAAGGCACATTCCTTCTCCTCCTCTGTCTCTACAAACTTCAATACACACAACAAACACTTTCAAAGAACTTGAGTATGAACACACACTCTTTTCTCACTTATCTCACACTCTTATCCTAATGAGTTCTTTTCTATACATCAGCTGTGAAAGCTGCTGATAATTCAACATCTTTAAGCCCGATTTTTGCATGGTTAGTAATTTTATGTAAAAAATAAATATAACATAAATTATACATTTAATCTGGAGCCTTAATGTGTTTCAATACATTTACATAAATTGACTAAAAGTAATTTTTTTTAAAATTAAATATGCACATTCCTCAGTTATGAAATGATATTATTTCTTGCTTTTTACATCCCTGATAAAAGGCTAAAATTGAAAAAAAAAAAAAAAATTATTATTAAATCATCATGTCGAAAGCATCTATATAATTTTTTTTTTTCTGTAATGGAACAAGGTTGAGTGAGTGTAGTGGTGTTTAATAAGAAAATTACTGCTCTTAATGAAACATTTTCACTAATAAAAAAATGCTCTCTGTCAGGCACAAATTTATTAATTATTCTATCAAATTCATGAAATAAGCACTTAGACATAATGGCACGGAGATTTCTTTTCTCTCTCAGTCACTGTGTGTTTCTCTGCTGAGTAAAGTGTGATTCTGTGTCAGCGTGAGTCAGTGTGAGAATCATTTGCTTTGTTCTTCCCTAGACACTCCCTCCACAAAAGTGTGTGTCTTTATAGCAGTCCTTATAACAAGTGTTATAATTTTACTTATAAAACTTCATATAATGGTCCATATAACAGTTCTTACAGCAGTCTTTATAACAATATTTATAACTGTCCTAAAAGCAGTCCTTATAACAGTCATTATAACAATCTTTCTAACAGTCCTTATGAGCATCCTTAAAACAATCCTTACAGCAGTACTTAAAAATCTATATATACCTTGAAAATGATCTTTATAACAGTCTATATAATGGTCCTTATAATAGTCATTATAAGAGTCTTTATAACAATCTTTATAACAATCCTAATAACCATCTATAAATGGTCTTTATAACTATTTGTAACGGTACTTAGAACAGTTCTAATAACAGAACTTATAACATCCTGTATAACAGATGTCATTGTAACATTCTGTATAACAGATCTTATATATATCATTATAATAGTCTTTATAAATTGTCTTATAACAGACATTATAACATTCCTTAAAGAGGTTCTTGCAGCACTCTTTGTCAAAATCCTTGTAACAGTTTTTATAAGAATCCTGATAACAGTCTTTATAACTGTTCTTATAGCAGTTTTACTTAAAGATGTGTATTTTCTAGACTATAACATGTACACTGTCATTTCTGCACTGGCTGAATTGCAATATTCGTGAAGTTACGGTAGATCTGCTAATCCAGAATTTATGGTATGCAATTTTTTTTCCCCCCAATATGATCTCAGTCTTCATATATTACTTACAAATCTAAAATGGCTTTCAGCTTTTGTAGCCTCAAGGTTCAAAGTGTTGTGTGTTCTGAGATGCTTTTCTGTTCATCATGGTTGCAAAACGTGCTTATTTGTGTTACTGTGTAACAAGGTGTTTCTGCCCACCGAGCTGTGTAAACTCTAGAGACTGTTTTGTCTGGCACCAACAACTCCGCCATGTTCCCTATTCTGATGTTTAATGTTAACGTTAACTGAAGGAATGTTTTATCTCAGATTTGGTAAGCATGTAAGTATGAAGAACAGGACTGCGATCATGTTGTACTGTAAATGTGAGTAGCAAGCCTACCTTAGAAACACTAATATTACAATTAGGCTAATACTAATTAACGCTAATACTGAAATGATTTAAAAAAATACACATCTGATGTACTTTATATTGTTGCTATATCTATATATGTATAGCTATATACAGTATAAACAGACAATGTGGTGTTTTGGTGCCATTTCTCAGCTGTGAGTGCAGACAAAATGAAAAAATCATGGCGTGCCACCCTGCAGCTACGACACAGACGACAGAAAGCAGAGGATAATCCGTTTATTTGAGAAGATTAGTGTTTAGAATGAGGGTTGCTGAGAGTTTTCAGCGCTTCAAGCTTGGAAAGGAATGTGTAGGAGGAGAGACGTTCCTCGTCTGCTAACAGGGTGTAGCGTGACACGCTAGTACACAAAACCACACACTTATAGTGAAATCACTGAGGGCGACAGAAACTACACATTTTCACACTGTTCACTTTTCCTGCGCTTTGTAAAAAGCAGGGGTGGATTTAGAACACAGCTGCTCAGACATTCAGAGATGCATGAAGGTGCCGAAAGCATTAAGAGATTTTAGGACCAGGGAAGGGGTGTCGCAATAAATTCTGAATGAAAGCGTTAGAATAAAACAGATGTAATTCAGTCATTGGGGGGGCAAAAAAAAAAGACAGCTGAACAGCAGCACGATGAAAGATTTTAAAGCAGCCCTGAAGATGTCGTTATAAAGCATTACAAATGAATATTTCTTTAGATTTGAATTGAACAAAAATAATCCTTTATAAAAGAAATGTAATAAATCAGGTTACTAACAGACAGTGTTCGTCTTTACTGTGTGTAGGTTTTTTTTTGTTTTTTTTTTGCTAATGCTAATGTGTATTAAATAAAAGTGATTTTTTTTTTTCAAAAAGAGGAAAAGTAAAAAAAAAAAAACAATAATAATAATACAGCACTTTACTAGTCATAGGTTCTCTGCTGCTTATCTTTTTTAATGCAAATTTTTTCTGGTCTTTTTGTTTTAATTGTTTCTTGCACTTTTTTCCTCTTTTTCTCCTAAGACCTGAACGATAAATTAGATTAGATAAATTTGCAATAAGAAAAGAAAAAGAGATTAGAAAGCATTTTAATTTAAATGGAATAAATAAATAAAAATGTTTACATTTCAAAATCAGGCAATGTAATGAATAATTATATTATTATAAAATCAGAAAAAAAAAAAACAGTAAATCTACACATTTTTCACTCCGCCACCCTTTCTTACCCAGGCTTATATTTCCAGAAGTTTTTCCACTCAATTATGCAATTGTTTTTTTTAACTTTAGACCTGAAAGGAAAACCTAAGTTTGAATAATATTTTATAACCAGCATCTATATCTAGATTTCCTTTAATCTAATTATTTATTTAATTTTTAACATTTCTTTATTTTATTTATTTCTTAAAATTTTGCTTGCATGCATTCTGATTTTTAAATAGGGCACAAAATGACCTTCATACAGATATTATATATAGATTATATTACAGATTGAGAAGCCACAACATAGATACATAGTGTTATGAAAGCTTATGAAGCTCCTCCAGCGTTTTGTGTCTATGCCATTACTCAATGGTTCAATAAAAGAAAATGCTGAGATGAAAAACGTCCCCGTGTTGCCCCGCAGGTACAAAAGCAGACAATAATCTCTTTATTTGGGAAGATTAGCGTTCAGAACGAGGGGTTTTTGAGAGTTTTTTGTGCTTAGTCAAACATCACTCCTCAAAACACTTTTCTCGAAACATAGTTTTACTAACTGTAGCATGGCCATGCTGAGAAATTCAATATTTTAGACATGTTTATAACATTCCACCACAAAAGTGGCACATTTTCTATATTTTCCATTATCCTTTCAGCCCATAATAACACCAACAACCAAATAAATGACATTCACCACAACAGTAATAGGAAAAAAACCCCAAAAAAAACAGAAATGATAGAAATGACCAACACACCTATACCCTCTATTTCTCACTTTTTTTTATTCTATTCCTTTTTTTTTCTTAAAGTTCCTTTATTAAAGTATTGACTTAAAAAATAATCCAAATCCACCATGAAAATTCATCCAAAATTCATAATTAATTATTTGTTAAATACATTAAGGATTACATTTTGTGGTAAATTGGAAATAATATTATTCCTTGTCTTTCCCCCTTAGATTTTTATTTCCCAAAGTTTTTTTTTTTTTTCAGAAACATCACTTTCTTAATTTCTTTAAGGCTGGTTCTTCTCAAAATCACATAAAATAAATCCATTTATTCCCAGTTTTAATTTTCCAAATGTACTGAATACAAAAATGTTGCAACACACAGGCACTAGAACATCACCTAAAGTACAAGTACAAGTATAGTGCATAGTGTGTCATTTGAGTCTTCTGATTGGTTATGGTTGGAGTAAGGGGTGGGGCTAGCACTCATAGCACTGATTAATATCCATTATCGCTGAAACACTCTGATATTACTCCATAAAGCACTACAGGAGCACGGAGTGAGACACGACTTTTCTTCTCCAACACACTGCAGACTTAGATGTAAAGTTTCTCAGTAAGAGTGCACAGAAGCTGAGAGACGTGGGGTAGATGGTAAAATCTCCCACTCCTACAAGCTTTGAGTAATCTGCACAACTCAGGCTATCTCTGAAATGTCATTAATATGGGAGCAGTGTGTGTTAATATGGGTTATGTTATATACACTATATTACCAAAAGTATTCGGTCACCTGCCTTGACTCACATATGAACTTAAGTGCCATCCCATTCCT
>CM075028.1:3858086-3876156 GCA_037576675.1 Pangasius sanitwongsei
CCATTGTGGTGGTGTATAGAGCCAAAAATGTTAGAATTGTGTCGATGTCCCAATATTTATGGACCTGACTGTAGCTAATGTTACAAAATGGGGGAAAAAAAGCAAAGCTAGCTAGCTAATATTAGAGAATATATCAAAACAATGAAGCTTGCTAGTCTAGCTTAAGTCTAGCGAATGTCCCAAAACAAAGCTAGATTTCTAAAGTTAAAAAAATTGTATAAAACAAAGCTAGTAACTAGCTAATGTATCAAAATAAAGCTAACTAGACAATAGTGGGAGTGAGGGTGTGGCCAGGGACCGCTTGTGACTGGGAAGAGGAGTCGCAGAGAAGGAGTGGATATCTCTATCTATTTCTATGTCTGTCTATCTCACTCTCTGTGTATCTGTGTATCTGTGTCTCTATCTATCTATCTATCTATCTATCTATCTATCTGGCTGACAGCATCTCGGTCTGTCTGTCAGTCTGTCTCTCTCTGCCTTTCTGCCTGTGTCTCTGTCTGTTCATCTGTGTGTGTGTGTGCGTGTGTGTGTACCCAACTGTCTCTGATGCTTTTGCTTCACCACACTCCATCCTTTGATCTTGGTTTTAATTATGCATTTAATGTAAACTGTAAAATTGCAATAAAAAGAAAAGACTGCAAACGATCTATTGGAGCGTACATATAAACAGTTCCGAAAAATTCAATTAGTGGTGTTTATGTGCAGTTATAAATTTATTTATTTACTTTATTCCATTATCCAACATCCAAATGAAATACGCTTTGACATGTTACAGCCTGGAAATATTACATCACCATAGTGTGTGTTATCGGTTTAGACTGACATTATCATCACTGCACTGGTCACACACTTCGACACAGCCTCGTTACATCGGCAGGAGAAATTCGTCAGTGCTTGGAAGGAGATATTAAAACCCAAACGCATCTCGTCAGGATTCGTTCTTCACGCCAAGAGAGATGAAAGCAAACGGACGAATGCGGCTGTTCAGCTGTTCTACCCTGGGATGGCGGCCATGTTGGAGTGTCTCTGAGCGACAGTGGCCTTTTTCCCTCTAATTACAGCTATTATGTGCTGCTGCGGAACAGGTGCTCTTTCGGTAAACACAATTATCCACGATTCAGCGTCTCATGTCCTGCCTGTCAGGTAGCGCACTGACTACTCTGATTATTTACACACTGAGATTCCTGTTACTCGGATTACAATTACAAGTGAAGCTCGTTAATGCGTTATTCATAATCAACCTGTTACTTTTTTTTTTTTTTTTTTTACATAAAACTACAGAACAGGTCAATTCTGAATTATATGTCCTGTATTGCTTATTTTCACCTGCTTTAAATGTCCATCAGCGGAGCGAGGGGCGGGGGTGGGGCACTTCAATTGTTATTTTTCCCATCTTCAACTGTCCTGTTTGGGTGAGCCTCTGTCCACTGTAGCCTCAGATTCCTGTTCTTGGCTGACAGGAGTGGAAACCAATGTGGTCTTCATCTGTTGGAGCCCTTCCACTTCAAGGTTTTGATGTGTTGAGCATTCTGAGATGCTTTTCTGCTCACCATGGTTGTAAAGGGTTGTTATTTCAGTTATCCTGTCCACTCGAACCAGGTGTTTCCGCCTGCAGAACTGGATTTTTGTGTTGTTGTTTTTTGCACCACTCGGAGCAAACTCAAGAGACTGTTGTGGTGAACATCCCAGGAGATCAGCAGTTTCTCAAATACTCAAACCTGCCCATCTGGCACCAGCAACTACGCCAAAGTCATTGAGATGGTGCACTGTTACAGGAGGATTTCTCATACAAGTAAATTTAGAAATTATGATTTAAAATTATTTTAATTCTATACAAGGATTTCTCCTACAGCTCCAATTCTATTTCATTTTAAAGGAATTTCTTTGAAGTAATAAATACGAGCTGGGTTGAATTCTGTATTAGCTTTTGATGAAGTGATGAAATAGAACCATAAGAGCAGAACTTTTTGACCACCACTGCAGTGACATTTCCAGTCTGCCACAGAAAGAAGACTTTTTTGAAATTTTTCCCCTTAATGCCCTGGTTTCCAGCGGCGATGATGGCGGGTGTTGGCAAAGGCGTGAGTGCTCTCCATCCGTGGTGTTGATCAGACTAATGGGCCGTGCAATGGAACAGTCGGAGATGATGAGCTCTTCAGTCTGAACACCTAATGAGATGCTAACTCCTGCTAAGGCTTTTAGCTTAGAACTTTGCAAAAGATGTTTTTTTTTTTTTTTTTTAATTATAATAAATAGCTGTTGCTTTTATAGAAAGTGGTGAAACTCACATCACCTCACATATATCTCAACATTTTTGAAAGTATTCATTGCTTGCTAGTTAAGATGAATACTGTTTTTAGTTTAGTTGTTTTTTATTTTATTTATAAATTACACAAGATAAGAATATTATCTGGGAGTGATAAGGCAAAAATATAATACTAAGTTACTTTTTAATGATATACAACACATCAAATTTTTTTATATTTATTTTTTATACTTCAGCAGAAAAAAAACACAATAGTAAAATATTTTTTAAAGGCTCACATGTACTGGATTGTCTTAAGTAATTATTATAAAATTAAGAATTTGATCTGGACATTGATACTAATTTGAATACATACTGTATGGAGGATCACAGGCTCTAAAACGCAACCTTAAAGACCAAACACCAAAAATGTATTTTAAATCTTATCAGAAATAAAAAAAAAAACTTATATAGTGCACTACATGTGGCCTCTTTCTAGTGCACTATATATTAACTAGTAAGCCTTTTTCAGTCTTCCTGATAGTGATGATATTATTAATATTATTAATATTAGTGATTTATTCCTCCAGTCTCTCTATCTCTCTCTATCTCAGTGTAAGCAGCTGCTTGGAGTTTTCTGCTGAGGCTTTTTAAAAACCTATTTATCCCCTCGCAGGCTGCCAAGAGGAAAACCAGCACTTCTGCTCTGTTATTCTTTCCCTCCCTCTCTCACTCTCTCTCTCTCTCGCTCTCTCAGGCAGTTTGTGATATCATGCTGAGCTTACAGACGCTTCCAACCTGTCTCATTCTCAGACCGCGGATCAGATGCCATTTCCTGTGCCGGTAAAATGAAAATGTGTATTTCAGAGCTTTTCCTACCCATCCCTTATTGGTGTTATGAGCACAATACAATAGTATACCTGGAAAAACAATACATTCACTGTCCACTTTAATAGAAACACGAGATACACCTGCTCATTTAGGCATATGATGGAAATACAGGTCAAGAGCTTCAGTTGCTGTTCACATCAAACATCCATACATCTCCTACAAACACCCAACCTCCATTTACATCTACATTACATAATGTTACTAATTTATTTTAGTATTGCATTTATTGCACATTATATGGCAAAACCGGCACATTATTTGCACAAAACTGCACATATCCCCACTTTATATCTGTACTGTCAGATTGCTGCTATTTTTTTTTCCTTTATATTTAATCTTTTAAAATATTTTCTTATTTTATGTCAGAACAGTTGTATAAAACATTTCACTGAAGTCGTACTGTGTATGGTTATGCAAGTGACAAATAAAATTTGAATTTGAATTAGAATGGGGAAAAATGTGAAAACCTGGGATTTTCACACACAACAGTCTCTAGATTTTACACAGAATTGTGCAAAAAAACCAAAAAAGCACTGAATGAGCAATAGTTCTGTGGGTAGAAATGCCTTGTTGCTAAGAGAGGTCAGAAGAAAATGGCCAGATCTTCCAGGAAGGATATAGTATCTCATATAATCACTCTTTACAACCATGGTGGGCAGAAAAGCATCTCAGCGTGCACAAAGACCACACTGGGTTCCACTCCTGTCATCCAAGAGCACGAATCTGAGGCTATCATGGGTGCAGGCTTAAAAAAACTAGACAACTGAAGATTAAATAGAAAAAAAAAAATATCACCTGGCCTGTTTACAGTCTCCAGTCAACTGTCCAGTTTCAATGAGTCTGTGCCCATGATAGCCTCAGATTCTTGTTCTTGGCTGACAGGAGTGGAACCTGATGTGGTCTTCTGCTGTTGTAGTCCATCCACCTCAAGGTTTGATATGCTGTGCATTCTGAGATGCTTTTCTGCTAACCATGGTTGTAAAGAGTGCTTATCTGAGTTACTATAGACTTCCTGTCAGCTCAGACCAGTCTGGTCATTCTCATCTGATCTCTCATCATCAAGGTGTTTCAGCCTGCAGACCATCAGCTCACAGGATGTTTTTGTTTTTTCACACCATTCTGTGTAATCTCTGTGTAAAGACTGAAAATCCCAGAATATTAGCAGTTTTTGAAATACTCAAACCAGCCCATCTGGTACCAACAACTGTGCAAAGTAACAGAGATCTTTTTTTGATGTGAACATTAACTGAAGCTCTGGACCTGTATCTGCATGACTTTATGCACTGTGCTGCTGCCACATGATTGGCTGATTGGATAACTGCATAAATGAACAAGCGTACAGGTGTTCCTGTTAAAGTGACCGGTGAGTGTATATGCCACAAACCTGGGGGCGGTTCTAGCTCTATAGTATCAGCGTTTGTATCTTCACACAAAGAATTTTCTTTTTTATCCATTGCTTGGTGGAGAAAAATGGGTGGAGTTTATTCGTTTAGAAGGGGGTGGAATTGGTGGTTATGTTACAGACACTTTTCACAGGAGTGTTTTACCAGCTGGGAGCTGTTCAATGCTGGAATGTCACCAACTAAGACTGATCAAGGATATAAATCGGTTATTATATACCATCAGGACTTCTCTATTAGTAACAGTAAGTAATATCATTTTATTTACCACTCAGATGTGTCAGATTTACGTCTACGGCCCCTCAGCACCACTGGAACCGCAGACAGTCAACATTGGCTCGAACATGTATGGAACACATGGCATCTCGTC
Source organism: Pangasius sanitwongsei (assembly GCA_037576675.1). Classification (NCBI taxonomy): domain Eukaryota; kingdom Metazoa; phylum Chordata; class Actinopteri; order Siluriformes; family Pangasiidae; genus Pangasius; species Pangasius sanitwongsei. The sequence continues at coordinate 3,862,993 of CM075028.1, forward strand.
TAGGATATTGCCCTCATTTACAGTTTTTCGTCGAATGATTTGACAAATTTCTCCAAATTAATGTAATCTTGGCCAAACAGATAGATTTTACTGCATAATGAAGCACTGCATTTTATTCTAGTAATGCATTTATTAAAAATAAATACTAACATCAAAACTACAAGTGTGTTGTCTGTTGATTTTTTTATAAAATATTCAGCTGTAGACACAAATAAATGAATGAAAATACATGTTTTTGTGAAGTTCTTTAATGTATAACTGAGTTTTCGGGAAAAAAAAAATCCATATAGATATATATATATATACATATATATATATATATATATATATATATATGTATTGACTGCAATCACTGAAATTTATTGATCTCATTTACAACCAGCTAGAGAATTTCATCTACATCAAAGCATATATTCTCACAAGCCATGCATCGTGGTTAAAAAATGCTATGAATGTTGAATCCATGCTTGACAACCTTCTGCCTCAACATCTCCACACAGGCTTCTTCCATTGCTTGTAATTGGTTGTAAGGGTTGCGATCATACACTTTTCATCTCCAAGAGGAAAAGAACTCCTCAATTGGATTCAGGAAAGGAGAATATGGTGGAAGGAACACCATCCTGAAACACCATCCACTCTCGCACCAGCACTGAATGGTGGGATTGGACATTGTCCCAAACAGCTACAAAATTTAGCTCTATTTGCTCTTGGTCAACCTGTAGAAAGAGAAAACTTTGTGCTGTATGGCCCATAAGAAAGCATTGTGTGCCACAACACCAGTGGTTGAAATTGAGGCTCATGTGGAGATGTTGCATTGTTGTGGAGATGTTGTGGAGATGTCCCATTGTCTAGCTACATTGACTGAGGCATGTGATTGGCCATCGTGCCACACTTTTCTCCTTTTTTTTGTTAAGTTTGAAGCCAGCTTCATCAATATACAGGTACTCAGTATGAGTAGCACTGCTATCCAACTCCAAAATCTTCTAGAGTGAAAAGGACACAAGGTAAAATAAGTTAGTGTTTTTAAAGTAATGATACTGATTGCAAAGTTGATATTGTACCTGTTGAGGAACAGTCTGAGTTCCCACTTTGACGCAGCAATATGTCTAGAGACGCCTGAATTTTTCCACTTAGAGTGGAATAGTACATAGACACATAACATCCAGGAAAACAATATCTTTGTATTTACAGTAAAAATGCAGTAATTGTGCGGCTTACACGTACTTGAACATACTGGAATCGCAACTCTTTCACTCTGATAGAGTTCTTCTCAAAGCGCACTTTGTATACCTGCTTCATCCGGATGGCATTTCTCCTTACAACACCACCAATTGTGACAAGACTGAATTGGTGAATATTATGGAAAAGTTGATTGTCCTGTATTATTCTTTGTTGAATGTCTTTGAGGCTATCAACAATGGCATGCTCTTGTTCAATTGAAAAGAGTCTTGTTCGTCCATCTGAATGTTCTCGAGCTTCCATTCTGAAATATTTTTGGACAACTAGGAACATTTACAGTAGAGAACTAGAACTAGACTACTAGACTCTAATAATAGAGGTAGAATGGCATAGTTACTTACTGGTTTTCAGTCTGAAATGTGCAGATAGATAAGAGAAACCACTGTGGATCTGTTTATGTTGGGCTGAACTCTCTACCCAGCTTCTCTCAAGCCACCCTAACTGACCACGATTTATTTCAAGGTCAATTAAGGTGACTCTCATTTCATTTGAAACCCATCTGTACCCTATCCTTCTACCTCTCCTCCTTCCTCTTGCTCCCTGCTGTTCCCTTCCTTTCTGTTCATGTCTTCTTACATTTTCTTCTCTTGCTATTTACACTACACCATTGCCCTCCACTCTACCATCTCTTTTCCCTCTACTCCTCCCCCTTCTACTCTTCCTACACCCCCAATGATTCTTACTCCTTCTCCTCTTCCTACACCCTCTCCTCAGTTTCGGCTCATCTCTTTCTACCTCTTCCACTCTTCCTCTCCCTCTTATTAATACCCTTCCGCTACCCTCTCCATCACCTCTCACTCTTACACCTCTTCCTTTTCCCCTTCTAATTCTTGTTCTTATTTTTTGTCATTTTTTTTTTATTTTCCCTTTCATAGCTGTTGTAATTGTGATAGTTGTGTAAACAATTAGGAAATTCGCATTTCCTGTGTTGCGTGTATTAGTAACTCAGCAGATATCAATTTTGGGCTAATTTGGGCTAAAGTGAACTTTAAAGTGAGAATTTAACAAATAACAGAATTATGCTTGTGTTTTTCCTGATATATTAATGTTCTGGTCGGCTATATGAACTATTGTGAAAACATTGAAGGATTTTGTGTACAGAGTTAATTTGAAAATGATGCATGTACTTTGTAAATTGTATGAAATTGACAAAAACGTACAGTCAATTTAGGACAATTATAAAGTGTTCTGATGGCTGTGTAAATTGTTTTGAGAGCATTGACCTGAGTTTGGAGGAATGTGTCAAATCAATCGAGAAAAACTGTAAGCTGACAGGCAGCAGTGAGAAATCCGGCACAGCTGAAAAGAACTTCTTGTTAAACTATTCGCTATTCTTGACATATAGCCAGTCCACCAAGTTACACTAAAGTTGCTTAGATTGGGGGGGTGTATTATTTGCTGTTGTGTAAATCAGTCAAGCACTGTAACATGCTGTCACTCTGACGTCCTGTTTCAAAAGGAAATATGCCAACATACGGAATCAAACTATGGCTCTCAGGCTATTTTATGGGGCCAAGAAATGCTCGATCACAAATGTTGGATCATCACACATGTTAGATCTGGATCACTTATTAAGGGGCCGTTTACACGACAACATTTTTTACGTGTTAGGTATGTAGACATGCGCAGTACGTGTCTATTGTAAAGGCAAGCGCGAACAAACATACACAACAATGGCGGAGTACATGGTAGTGTTGTTGCTGTTCAAGAGTTTGCTAACGCTTCTTCAGCAAAGTGTGGATTTACTTCACCAATATTACAACCAACAGCGGAGACGCATCATATACACACGACAAATTCTAAATACACATCAGCGCCAACTACTGGCCTGGCATACGTAATACAGCGCTTTTGGCTGTTATCGCGGATATGTGTAAACGCGAATCGTTTTGAAAACGTTGTCGTGTATACGTGAAACTTTTTGAAAACGCAAGAGAATCGTTGTCGTGTAAACATAGCCTAAGACAGAAATATATACCATGTGGAGAGGTTCAATATGTCAACAAGCATCCTTCCATTTGTAAAAGCAATTCAATTAAAGCCTTTATGAGTCAGAGTGAAACAGGAAGTACATGCTCTTGACAAATTCTACCACTCCTCCACATTCAATATTCTGACTCCTGCTACACAACCTTTTTTTTTTTTTTTTTTTTTTTAACTTCCCCACTTCCCCACCTGCTATCCAACCAGTATAATGATAAACCACTGTTCATGTTGGACTCCACTGTTGTTTTGAAATGCGTTTATTTGTGTGCATTGTTCTCTAACACAATCACTCAAGAAATACAAAAGTCTCAATCAAGCCTTAAACAAGAACCCTTCAAACCAAAAAAAAAAAAACAAAAAACTAACATTCTGATTCCAAAAACAGTGCAACTTCTTCTAAATCACAATCTAGCCAAAAATATTTCAACCACCCACAGTTAAGATTTATAATAGTGTGGCTGGTGATAACCGTGTAAAATGCCTGCTAAAACCTGACTGGTTGATGGCAACCATGTTTTTCAAGTAATCAAGTCATACATCACAAAACCATTACATGCCAATATGCGGATATTGAATATTATATTATACTATTGAATATTACATCACCCCCTACCGAGCTACATGCGTCAATTGGCTCAAAGTCATCAGCTATACACTTGTGTCAAATTTGGTGTCAATGGACAGAAGCGTTACAGAGATGTGATCTCACTTCCTGTTTAGTGTATTTGCACTAGTTGTATTTGTTTAGTTATGAGTAAACACCTTCAAATATGAAAAAAAAAAACCTATTCAGGTTTTCTGACTTTCCAAGTTTGATAAATATTCAGTCAAAGATGTAGGAGGAAAAGAAAAAGAAAACAATAAACCAAAAAAAAAACCACCCGAATTTTGCATATTATGCAAATTAGCTCAAAATTTATGAGGCCGGAGTTCAATCGATTCTGAAGCTTTTTAGTTGGTTTGATCCAGTGAATGAGATGAAACATAAGCTGATTTTTTTATTTTATGCTTCAAAATGCAAAACACTGCTCTATACTGTGACCATCTGACCGAATGACATCATCTCACTAGTGTGGAGGAAAGTTTCACATCTCTATGCTTTATGGTTTAATCTGCATCATTCAATTTTAGGAAGAGAAAAAGAATAATAATAAGAAGATACAGTAAATCTGAATTAAAAAGTGTCCCAGATCTCAGTGCTTGGACCCCTAAATAAATGTTTGTTGTTATTGCATTAAAGAGCCATGAAAAGCAAATTCTTTTTATAAGAATTGACCAACTCCACTGTTACAATTCTGATGTTTGAATCTAATTTTTCCAACAACTGCTTCAGTTTTCATTTGACTTCATTAAACAGTTTATACACATAAAAATAAAGATTAAATTAAAAAGATAACAGTACTAATGTATTGAAATAATATTGAAATAACATTTCTGCACATCGCTCAAGGTGTTTATGAACCTATTTTCCAGCTGATTCGTTCGAGATTCCACTGTGTGAAATTGATGCTCTTGTCTTGTCTTCAGCTCAGAGACAATTAACCTAAAAGCATTCATAGGTGTCACATGGTTTATAAATGATCTCCCAGCAGTGGTTTTTGGACCCAGGGGATTCCCATTCCAGCACTGTCAGGTTTCACATGGTGCCAATATTCCACTCGGCGACTATTCTGCAGCTCTCCTTGACTGATGAACCCCATATGTGCTTTACGCATCATAATTTCCCACAAACAGGTGAATGTGCCAGTTTATTGGCGGTTTCACACTTCACTAAGTGGGGGGTCTGTTAGCGAATCTGGCACCATCATGGCCAACTATGCCAGGCTCAATGCCAAGCAGTACACCAGGCGGCTAAAATGCCAATGTGCTCATCGGAAACATCGACTTCCAGCTCAATTAAGCACAGTTTGCAGGGTGCAGCCTGATTTTCTGCACAACTCCACTTCCTGCAACAAACTAATGGCTAGGAACTTGTTAACCTGATCAATTTCAATGAAGACAATATGTCAAGAAGAAGAAAGAGATGATGATGTTAGAGGGTTAGAGGCAGGCACAGGTCAGTTCCACCAGAATTGCTGAATTCTGCTGAAAAACAAGCAGAGAACATGCTTACATTTTCAGTCACAAGGCCGTTTCATACCATATGCGTTACACCAAGACCGCATTCAATTCCATTTTAACAAGCATTTCAATTCAAACTAGTTAAAGGCTCTATAGTGCTGCCCATGTTTGACACTTTGTCTCTGTTTTTTTTTTCTTTCTTTTCTTCACGCACATGCCTGAGTAAGGTGTACATTTTCTATAAGCTGTGCAGTTTACTTAAAATGATAATCTACAGGATGTCACGATTGTGCAACTGGAGCTGCATAGCAAAGTGTTTGTACACCATGATACTCATTTTACACAGGCATGGGAAACTAAATAAACATCAGCATATATTACTCATTGTCTCACTGTCTCGTATCATGTATTAAGCTGAATGGTTTTGTAAGTACAGCTGGCAGATCGCTACGGACAAAATAGGCTTATTAATGAAGAGAGCTAGAGAACAAACAGCAATGTGAGTTCTTCTGCTTCTTTTGGTTTTTTGGGCATGTTACATCCAGTCTGTTGTATTAATGTTCTTCATGGCAGTTTAGTTTAAAAAAAATATATATATATATATATGGCATGTGGAGCAGAATTCCTGAGCATGCCCTTAAATTCTACTATAACGTGTGTGTAGCCATGCGAGTTACAAACTGAGGGGCATTTATACAGGAAACTAAGGAGTTGAACGACAGGTGAGTAGAATTAGTAAATGGGAGAGTTTAATTGGCATGGCTAAGAGGAGGCATGGCTGAGGGTGGGCATGGGAATTCTGCCAGCTCTAAAACTAGGCTTACTTCATTAATTATTTAGCAATAAACAATGAATATCTCTCTCAACCCCCCCAAAATTTACTAGAAATGTAAATCCAGACAATGAAATACTGGAGTTTCCAAATATAGATTAAAATCAGAGTGTGCTGTTGCTCTTTCTCCTGCCAGTAGTTTGTACAGAAACGCAGCAAAGATGCATCTGGTATTTATTGACTGAGGTCTGGACGGAATGCTTATGCAAAGTGTCTGGTGTGAATTCAGGGTCAGACCTGCAGTACTGCAAAAATACAACATGCATCATAATGCCAGCCATTATCATATATTAGATTAGCAGCTAATGTATTATTTATCTATCACTGGAAACGAAGGGGAAAAAAAAAAAATCAAGATACACACATACACTCACCGGCCACTTTAATAGGAACACCGGTACACTTGTTCATTCATTCACTATCCAGCCAATCATATGCCAGCAGCACAATGCATAAAATCATGGAGATACAGATCAAGAGTGTCAGTTTATGTTCTCATCAAACATCAGAATGGGGAGAAAATGTGATCTTAGTGCTGTTGTAGCCCATCTGCCTCAAGGTTCAAAATGTTCTGCATTCTGAGATGCTTTTCTGCTCACCACGGTTGTAAAGGGCGGTTATTTGAGTTACCATAGATTCAAACAGGTGTTCCTATTAAAGCCCTGGACAGGCATTCCTATTAAATATTAGAATATGAAAGCTTTGAAAAAATCTGGAACATTTTCATGAGGAAAACTGAAGAAATGTTTTCAGGCAAACAGCACTTTTTTTTCTAGTTTACCATGTAATCGGTGCTTTTATTTAGAGCCACTCTTCATCCACAGCTCTATATTCTTATCTGTAATGTACAATAATTACAGAATGAGTCACCAGAATGACAAGATGTCGAGTTCCTTTAAGCTGTAATCAGTGGTTGATTGTTGTGTTCTTCACCTGGTTTAGCCAAGCATTAAATAAAACTCTCACTTTGGTTGTTTCTTATGCTTTTTCCCCCAGACGTTGTCTGAAGATTAAAATGGTGTTCCCTGAGGAGTGGTTAAAGTGTGATAACTAGCAGAAAATGCTCTTTGGAGTGCAGCCTTCTTTGTTATTTGAGAGAACCAATAAAAACAGAGAATAGTCAGGACTTATAACACTTTGAAATAAATAAGGAACATGCTATCAATTAGTTTCTCCACCAGTTAAAACCTTTAGTTGGATAAAATTACACTTAAAAATGGTTACCTACTACATGCTGAAACACAATTGTGAGACTTTTAAACATTAAGGCTCAAATTTGGTAGCTAATTTTATAAGAAGTGTACATTAGCTAAATGTAAATATCTAGCTAGCTAATAGTACCATGAAATAAGGTATTAAATATAGATAGCTGGACAGTGGTCACTGGAGTAGATAAGTTCTCTTTCTAGTCATCTACTATCACTGTACAATGCTGTTGCCATTTCATTTACTAGATAATAATGATGGTTAAAGCCAACATTAGCATAATGCTAGCTCCCTAATGTAAGAATAGGGATCTCGTTAATATTACGATTCAAACAAGGAATAAATAAAACTTTTTTTTTTTTGTCAAGTTAAATGTACTTGTCTATCTGGCTCAAAAAAGGTAGCTTAAATCGTCTATATTAGCAAACACTAGATAACTAGCATGTCACAATGCTAATCTGCTGCAGTTCTGGCTAACTTTCTGGAGTACTATCAAATTGGGTGATGCACAAAGACACTGTTTTACACTCCTGCATATAAAAAAAAAAGAAAAACAAAGGAAATTTATCATTCATTAATTCCCTTTTTTCCCTTGTAGAGACAGATAATTATCATTTGCTTTCTCACTAATCGCTCACTATCCCACGCTTCAGAAGTGCCTCACATTCTCCGATTCTCCGATGGGAAGAGGTGTTTTGGCGAGAGCTCTGCTGCAGAGGGCCACGCTAACACACTAACAGGCTGCTTCCCGCTCCGCCTGCAGCCAGTCTCTAAAGACACGACCAATCACACACACACTCAGCGTTTAACACTTCAGTCCTCCCAGAGCGGCGCTTTCACTCCGACTGTGTGCTAAAAAGCAGAAAGTGCTGAGATTACAGGCAGAGACACTATCATGGGTCAGTTCCACCCAAATCGATAGACTCTACTGAAAAACAAGAGGAGAGCATGCATTTATTTCTCACATTCTCAGTCTCAGAAACTTGTTCAATAACACAGAACTCTGAAAATATGGCCATAATTATCAATAATTATCAGACATTATCATAGTGAAAGAAAGATAGCTGGAGTGTGAAACTAGAAACTTTAGACCAGGGCTCTTCAGTCTTATCCGCAAAGGGCCGGTGTGGCTGCAGGTTTTCATTACAGCCAAAATGGAGGCACATTTGATAGTTGATAAGAGACTAAGGTGAGCTGATTAAACAAGTGGAATCAAATGTGGCTCCTGCTTGTTTGCAATGAAAGCCTTGCGCTATGTGGATAAGATCGAAGACCCCTGCTTTAGACCCTGAACTCATCCTGTCCTCGTCGATCAACTCTGTTTGGCCATAAAATAGCCCACAGTGTGTTTAGTGCTAATACAGGAAGCTAATCAACGTTATTATGAACTCTGGACAAAGGACCCTATGTGTGCGCCCAAGCTAATCACACCCACACTTATCCACTCAGTGTAGGGCACGAGTCAAGGAGGGCACTTATAAAAATCCAAGCCTTTTATAAGAGGTCCGTTTATGATAAGTGTTAAACGTAAATGTTAAACGTCCAATTAGCAAATAGCCTGTAATCGTAGCTAAAAAAAAGGGAGGGGCCAAAAGGGCACTTTTCTGAGCACTCGGCCAAAAATGTTGGAAGCTTCTAAGAGCTCATTATGCATCTTAAAGTGAATAGTGAGGACCAGGCATGTCACGACCTCCTGACCCCATGCTATTTTCTATAAAGAGTGTATAAAGAGCTGCTACCAACCATAGCATGTAAAGTACTATTGTCCACGAAAAGAAGGGCATTATGGGAGCTGGCACCGAGCAGCCGCTTCCCAACGACGTTCTGGTGAAAAATAGTCAGAAAATTGCAGGGTGTGAAGTGTTTAATCTGCTGGTGCACTTTCACTTTAATCCATTTCCTAACAGAAGTCAGAGAAAGGTCACACTCAGCACTAATCATTAAATGCTATACTGTCTCCAGCAGCTGCTCCACCTGTCTCTCTCTTTCCGTCTGTGACTCTTTCTCTCTCTGTATCTCTCTGTGTCTGTGACTCTGTCACTTTTCCTGTCTCTCTCTCTATCTCTATCTTTCCCTTTCTCTTGCCTATCTCTCGTTTTATGTCTGTCTCTCTCTATATCTCTGTCCCTCTGTCTCTGCCTCTCTGTCCTCTCACTATCTCTCTCTCTCTCTTTCTCTCTGTCTGTCTCTCTGTCTCTGTCTCTCTATCATTTTCTTGATCCGGGCCCATTGCCAGTTTCCATAATGCACTGCTCCTCCTCCACCCAAAGTAATGGCACTTTACCCCAGCACATTTATTCATCACGCCTCACTGATGTGCTCACTAATGAAAGCACTGAGCCCGCTCTCACTGACGGAAAGATGCTGAAAATGAACACGAGGGTGTGATTCAGAGAATTCCGGAAAAATTCAGAGTGAATAATGGTGATGCAAATTAGACAAATGAGTCACACTGGATTCACGATGAAATACGCAGAACATCTCAGTGTAGCTTAGCGCGTGGCCGGCGTTAACGCGAAAATATTCGTCTTAAAAATATTTTGTTTTATGTCCTCTGTTTGTAAATGAAATGCAGATTCTATTATTTTTTGTCTCAGATAGATATAAGCAATCCATCCTAAGAAAAGATTGTTTTTACAATTCTCCATTTTTACTGAAATGGTTTTGATATTTTTTTTTTATAATACTTGCAGAAGCAAACTGTCCTTAAAAAAAAAGTTCCTTTATGTCCTCATGATTTTGTTTTGTTCAATAAACCATTTCTTTCCTGTTGAACTATGGTAATTAATATTACTTATGTTATAGCAGCTATTCCCTCACCATTCTCTTTTATTTCTCTTTCTTGAGGCTAATAAGACAAAAAAAATGCAGCTTGTCATGTTACCAAGAAACCTTCTGTCCTGAAGACTTTCCTGTGGTGGAAAACCCTACAGCTTTCCCTCTGACTGTTACTAAGTGCTGACACTGGAGACTCCTTCGATAAATGTTAAATAAATGACTCCTTACAGAAAACTTCACCATATCTATTATTATACTTTCTTTCTTTGTTCGATAAAAAAACAAGTATATTATATTATGTGGAGCTTCCACTATACAAGTACTGTACCTGTGAATGAGCTGTTACTATAGAAACGAGAACATATTAGAACGAGCACAACCTGTGATTTGCAGAGGCACAACTAATAAATCAACACCTTCTGACCAATCAGAATCCAGCGTGGTGTAAATAAAATTAAAAGCCATCAGTGTGGGTTTGCTGAGGTAGGAGAGCAACAAAGGTCATAGAATGGATTCCTGTGCAATGCTGCAAGTCGTTTCATTGTGTGTTGATCCAGCTCTTCCCAAACCAGCATTAAATTGTCCAACAGACTGATATGATGATATGAGCAGGTCACTATGTGTCCTGTTCATGTGTGTCAGAAGGTTATCATCATTTACAGTTTCAAAGACACTGAGGTCAACAAGAACAAGAGCAGACGCAAGTGAGAGCTGACAGTATTTAGGCGCCCTACATACACAATTACTGAGCGTCTCTAAAGAGCTTGCAAGCATCCCTCTAACTCCATATGTTTATAATTATGTTCTTTCCGGCACATTCTCTCTAGGAAACACAATGTATTCTGTATTTGTTGCATCAAGGCTTTTATCTCCTGGTGGGCCTCATTCTAATTGGCGCTATGAGCCACACGACTGCAGATCTTCCGGAGCGTCTCGATTTGAGACGGGGTCGTGACGCCGCAGCGAAGTGACAAAGGCGAGCCGATTAGCGTGTTAATTGCTACAGTTCCCGTGGCGATGGAGCATTGATGCGGTTATCATCCGTTGAAAGACAATCTCGCAGCGAAAGCGCACAGGATGCTTAGGGCTGAGCATGTAAGCTGAACAGATAAGCTGCTGCTTGTTCAGTTAGGTAGTTAGTAATGCCTCTACATCGCTAGGACAGTAGAAAAGCGGAAACAAGACTACCCACCAGGGATGAGCCTTCATTCGGATTTTTAATTATTCTATCCAAATAAGTGTCTTTAGGGAGCAATATCATGTGATTATACTGAAAGAAATAACTAGCGGGTTTAAATATATGCTTGTGTCGTGTGATTTCATCTCATGAAGGCTTTCTGCCCTCAGCAGGCTAGTAATGCTAATAAACAGGCTAATTCAAGAAATTATTATTGTACATTCTACCAAATGGGCTAACCACGAATAAACTACAAATAAATATTGAGTGATCATATTTTTATACACTTTAAGGCTTTTAAACAAATTTTAATTGAATTTTTGTACATTTTACTAACCCACTGATACCCAGTACAGTGCTACGCAAATAAATAAATGTGCATTTATTAGCCTTCGGTGAAAATACCACTCTTTCTATTAATTTACAGGGTGCAGCAGGAAAAATACTATCAAGCACCAAACACTCATTCTATTCGCACCTTTAACAAACCTTTTCACGGGCGAGATTTTCTTTATTTGTCTATTATGTTATTGTGTCACGTAAGCACAACACACTCATCGGTAATCATAACTGACCGTTCCTATGAAAGTCATTCTACTTCCTCTAAAGAGCACTGATCAATAGGTCAGCCTTTTACATATTCTTCACTCTTTAACACCTGACTCGTTAATCAATACACACGCATGGGAGCGCAAGGTAAAATTGCATGCTGTAAAATATTTATGAGAAGGTGTGTATGCTTATAAGGTTATAGCCCATTCCATTAGCAGTGTATGGAGATACAGGGAATCACTTGGGAAAGCAAGGTTAAAGTAATTATAGGTTAATTACTGAAAGAAAAAGCGTAGGCTGATCTGTTTAATGAGTTTTATTTGACTCAGACATTAAACAAAAAAATATTTAGGCATTAAAGTTAATCAGGAAGTGACCTTTTTGTTACGGTGCTTGGATTTTACCTGAGGACCTCTATGTCATGCATAAGTATGTAATTGCTTCCGTCATCAAACTAAGCATTTGCAAGAAATCACAGAACATTGCTTTTCCACAATAAACAATCCACAATACGTTTGAACGTATCCGACATTTCCCTCGATATTTGACTAATAGCTCAGCATTTTCTCGTGTTTTCAGTGATCTAATGAAGGCCTTGAGAAATGGGATCAGGTGCACAGGCTCCTCACACGGGGCACCAGGCTGCTGAATGAAATTGGCACGTCCTCGTTGAGGGAAACCAATCTCACAGTCTGAGATTGTTTTCGCTACGAAGCAACATAAGCAAACATGCTGGCCCATATTTCACTGCTAAATGGGTTTCCAGAGAACCAACACAGTCATGGTATGTAATAACCAGGCTGAGAAAAGAGGACACAAGTGAAAGGGGCAACTCATTTACAAAAAAAAAAAAAGAGAGAAAGATATATGCATATATTGTAATAATTAGAGTGAATTAATTGGGCAGTAAAAGAAGCTCATTTTCCAAACTAGAGAAAATAGAAAAAGTGGAACAGAACTGAAATCTATATAGAAAAATGACAGAGGATATGGTGACTTACATTCTGACGCACTTTTATTATTTTATCTAAGCACTGAGGAAAGAAGATCAGTTCGGCAGCATGTCCAGAGCAATTCTATAGGTAGGTGCTAATGAAATGAATTTAATGTTGATTGTTATGTTGGAATGTAAGAGTGCAAACACTGATGGGCCATTCGGTTTAGCACTAACAAAAACAGTCCTCATAATAAATTCCGTGATTTGTTTTTTTGTAATGATTCATTAATCACTTATTTTTACTATTCTTTCTTCTTCGTTCGGCTTTTCCCTTCAGGGCTCGCCACAGCGAATCATCACTCTCCACCTATCCCTATCTTCTGCATCCTCAACACT
>CM075028.1:3907254-3923913 GCA_037576675.1 Pangasius sanitwongsei
GGTCTGATTATATATATATATATATATATATATATATATATATATATATATATATATATATATTTTTTTTTTTTATTTAATATTACATTTGGGCAATTATTTTCTTTATTTTTATTTAAATTTAATAGATTTATATTTAATCTTTTTTGTATTTAATTTAAGTGTTGCTTTTCTTTTTTCAGGTAATTTTTTTTGTTAATAAATGACTGAACTTTTTGTATTTTGGACCTAAATGTGTAATAAAAAATATGCTGTCATGGTATATAATGTTTATTGCTGTTGTTATTTTACACTTTTTTAATTATTGGATTCTCTTATTTTGCATTTTGATATTGATCAATGTGGCACATAAAGGTGACTTTTGCTTTTTTTATATTATTGTTTTACTGCCGAGATCTATGCAGTTTCTATAGGAAATGGACTGTATTTTTTTGCAAATTGCTATGAGAGCTTAATGTAGTTAATGTACTTTGCTCGGTCAACATGAGAGCACAAGCCTCCAATCGATTGCATTTAAGTAATAGAGGGGTATTAGAGGCTCACACACACACACAGGCATGAGGGAGTACAAGCGTAAAAGGCTTTAACGTACATCAGTAGGTCTCCATATAACCTGAATAATACATGCAGTATTTTAGTGTTATTGTATGTGTGTGTGTGTGAGAGAGAGAGAAATTTGACTCATACTAACTCACATTAACTTGCAAAACAGTCACGTGACCTTTCAGTGAGAATGCAGGACATCAGCAGTAAAATATTCATGAATGCATAAATTATTAGTACAGCAGTGTGACATAACATGAACAACTTTCAACAAGACACATACTATGAATTAAAAAAAAAAAAAAAAAAACCTTGCAGAAAATATTACATACATGACATTTCAGATAAATGCAGCCAGCTGTCATAAAATAATAACTAGTTTCATGTTTTTTAATGCTTATTAAACTACTAAAAATGGCTAAGAAACACGTCTACAGCTTTACATCTTTGATTAGACCAGGAGCTATGAATATTCATGAGTATACATATTAGGAACCGCCCCCTGTCCATCCATGTGAGTGGGATTTCAGTATCAGAGTCTTGATTTTACATCCTCACTTTCTCACTGATTTACTTAATTGGTGAACATAATGTTACCATGACAACCACCATCTGTTTATTGCTAACATTTTCTAAGTTAAGACAGTCGGGGTAGGATTTTGAGTTAATTGAGCAAGAGTCAATATTTGTAACGAACATATGTAACGTAAGCAATAAAGTTTACATGAACAAACTGCACTAGTTTACAATGTTATTATAAATGATTTAATGTTGCATTGCGTTTGTGCTAATTCGTTCACTTTTCATTAATTAACTAGGACTATCATCAGATACTGCTTGCGATCATACTATTATGCTACAATCGCCTTTATTATAGTTTACAATTTCCAGTGGTGGCTCAGACGTTAAAGGTTCTGGGTTTCTGATCAGAAGGTTGGGAGTCAAGCACCAGTACTTCCGAGCTGCCACTACTGGGCCCATGAGCAAGGCCCTTAACCCTACCTGCTCCAGGGCCGTATCTTGGCTAACCATGCACTCTTACCCCAGCTTCCTAACAAGCTGGGATATGTGAAGATATGAATGTCACTGTACTGTAATGTATGTGACAAATAAAGGGTTCTTTGAATAATTAAGGGCTCTTTGGTTGTTCTGCTTTGGGGACCACCTTAAAGAGTCTATGTAGAACCCTACATAGTGTTTTCCTGTCAGAAAGGTTTCTAAATAGAACCTTATTTTGGATGCTAAGAACCTTTAATAGACTTAAAGGATACTAATTCAAACCACAGCTGCCAGAGTTCTCACTAGAAGCAAAAGAAGGCAACACATCACACCAATTCTAAAATCCCTACATTGGCTCCCATTGTCCTACAGAACTGACTATGAATTACTCATACTCATCTATAAATCAGTTCTTGGATTAGGACCAACATACCTATTGGGTATGTCGGGTATGAGCCTAGCAGAACTCTCAGTTCATTTGGAAATAGTCAGTTGTGCTGAAGGTAAATACTAAGCATAGACAACTGGATTTGAGCTTTTAGGCTGCTCTTCAATGGAACCAGCCCAAGAAGTGCCCAGACATTACTTATTTTTAAATTCAGGCCGAAAACTTTCCAGTCGCATCAAACTTACAATTTAGCCAGTGATTTTAGTGCTCAAGGACAGTATTCATTACATTACTTTCAATACATTTTTTATCCATTTCACACTACTTTTGTATTTTAATTGTTTTATTTTTATTTTAGTAATTTTACTTGTCTCTATTTTGTTTTTATATTTTCCTAACTGTTTTAATATTTGTTTGATTTACTTGGAAAGCATATTGAACTGCCTTTTGTATGAAATGTGCTCTATAAATCCTTTTCATTTTTCATCGATTTGTCTTAAACTGACTTTTCAAGCTAGTCGTAGCTAACTTGTTTCCACTATAACTTCATTATCTAGTATTCTTTCTTAGTTCCTTCCTTCCTTCCTTAGCATTCTTCTGCTGCATTAGTGTTTTTTAGTACCAGTTTAAACTAAGAGTAGGTATCATACGGATACATTAAACATTGTTGTGTTTAATGTGTGTTTTGCCAATATTAGATTCCCATTGATAAAGATTTTACATTTTGTAGATATTAAATATGTAAACATTCTGGTAATTTCGTAGCTGCAACGGTGAGGTTTTTTTTTTTTTTTTAAGTTGATCCACTAATGTTGATCTCATTTTATAGGTTACCTTGGAAAATATTTTCTTTTATGCATTAAATGTTGTGGAATATTAATAAGAACCAAGGGTTTTTAAATCAATTCTTGATTTTGAGATAAAAAAAAAAAAGTGGGTGGCCTCGTCGACTTTCCTTTGTCAGTTCCGTTAAGTTAAAATCACAGTTGATATTAATTATTATTATTATTATTATTATTATTATTATTATTATTATTATTAATCACAGTTGATAAATAAACATAAATAAAATCAAATACTACCCTAAAGTTTGCCACATATAGACTCCAGGCTGATATTTAACTGAATATGAATGACTCGGAAATATGTATATATTTATGTAAGTGTTTCTGAAATTGACAACATTTTTTATTTTATTTTTAATGTTAGTTGCTACAGTGTAATGTAAGGGTTTATGAAGATGTTTTTGAGTGCCACATGACAGTCGATATTTTTTCAGATTTTACAAGAAAGTTCACATCCCTTTGCAGAGTTGCCCTGGGAAGGTAAATGTTAAATGAGGTCATGTTAATATTGTAATGCAGAGTGGAGAGGATCTGGCTCGCACGTGTCTCCTACAGTGTGTATTTATAGATTGAGTGTGTGTCAATCACACACTGCGGTGAACAGAGGGAGAGGAATTACATTAACATGACTCCTCAGGATACACACTTAAATGCACACTCCACTCAATTAAAGAGGGAGTTTGAGTTTTTATTACAGCTATTGGAACTTTAATCAGTATGTCCACACAGCCCTGCAAAAAAAATCATGATGTGCTGGATATAGATTTATAAGTTCTTTATACTGGGATTTATTTTAGATATGGTAATGGGTCTTTGAGTCCATAAAAAAAATGAGAGAAGCTGTGAATGGGTGTGGCTTTAATGCACAAAGATATGTAGGGTACTGGTAAAATAAAAGTGGTTTTAGGCATGGCTTTAAGAACATATATGAGAGCAAAAATGAGAGCAGCTCTGAGTAGGCATGACATTACTGCACATAAAAAAGTAGAATGCCAGTAAAATAAAGTGATTTTGCATGTGGCTTTAAGATCATACACTCAGGTCCATAAGTATTTGGACAGTGACACAATTTTCTAATTTTGCCTCCATGTACCACTACAATGGAATTGAAATTAAGCAATCAAGATGTGACTGATGTGTAGATTTTCAGCTTTAATTCAAGGGGTTTAACAAAAATATTGCATTAACTGTTTAGGAATTGCAGCAATTTTTTTTACACAGTCCCTCTATTTTCACAGGCTCAATTGACTGAGAAGCAGTTTCACGGCCAGGTGTGGCCTGTTTCCTTGTTATTTCATGAATTTGCATTTGGTAGCTGTTCATGGGAACTATCAAAACCTGGTCCAAAGAGGTGTCAATACAACAGAAAGAGGCCATTATTAGGCTGAAAAAAAACAAAAAGACCTATCAGAGAGATAGCAGAACCATTAGGAGTGGCCAAATCAACAATTTTGTTCTTAAAAAAGAAGGAATGCACTGGCAAGCTCAGCAACATCAAAAGGCCTGGAAGACCATGGAAGACAACTAAAATAAATGTAAATACAGAGGGTTTACCTCAAGATGCAAACCAATGGTAACAGTCAAGAACAGAAAGGCCAGATTAGACTTTGCTAGAAACCATTTAAAAAAGCCTGCCCAGTTCTGGAACGAGATTCTTTGGCCAGATGAAA
The DNA here is from genome assembly GCA_037576675.1 of Pangasius sanitwongsei. NCBI lineage: Eukaryota > Metazoa > Chordata > Actinopteri > Siluriformes > Pangasiidae > Pangasius > Pangasius sanitwongsei. The sequence continues at coordinate 3,911,700 of CM075028.1, forward strand.
CCTAAATTAACTTGTACCAGAATGATGGGAAGAGAAGAGTATGAAGAAGTGCTCATGAGCCAAAGCATACCACGTCATCTGTCAAACATAGTGGAGCAAATGTTATGGCATGGACATGTATGGCTTCCAATGGAACTGGGTCACTGGTGTTTATTGATGATGTGACTGCTGATAGAAGTAGTAGGATGAATTCTGAAGTGTATAGAGCTATACTTTATGCTCAGATTCAGTCAAATACTGTATAACTGATAGGACGGTGCTAGGACTGATGGATAATGACCCAATATAAGCATATATGAAAAGATAAACCTCAATAAAAAACCCTTTGAATTAAAGCTGAAATCTACACTTCACTTAAATTCTTGATTGCTTCATTTCAAATCCATGGTGGTGGTGTACAGAGGCAAATTATGAAAAAATTGTCACTGTCCTAATACTTATGGACCCAACTGTATATGGCAATGTAGGTGTGTCTTTTAGGAGTGACTTCATATAAAAAAATAATAGCAGCTCTGATTGGGTGTGACTTCAGTGCACAAAAAAAAGAAGGGTACCAGTAGAACAAAGACATTTTGTGCAAAATAAAAAAAACTAATAATGTCTTGTGAAGGATTTGTTCTTTTTGAATGACTGTTTTCAAGTAATCAATTCATGATTCATGAGATGATTTGTAATAAAGAAATAGTTTCATATTTATCACAATGTCAGGCTTTAGTGTGACAATGAATATGTGGGTTGGGAACCGAAGGGTCATTCACGAGCATGCACGAAATTGGGAGAAGTGGCTTGAACCCCAGAGGTCCTGAAAGTCTGAACAGGTTCTGCCCATTTGAATTATGGTATGGGCGCAAGCCCCTTGTCTTAGACATCATTAAAGAAATCTGGGAGGAGGGACCTTCTAACAGCTGAAAATGAAATTCAGTACATTCTGAACCTGAGATCAAAACTCTACAGCTTAAATCACCTAACACAGGAGAATTTGCATCAGGCCCAAGAACAACAGTCCCAACTGTACAATGGGCTAATCAGCTATCTTTCACTGGAAGATAAGGTACTCATTTTACTATCCACATCAAGCTCTAAATTACTCGCAAGTGGTAAGGACCCTGTGAGGGCACATGGCAAGTCGCATGGCAAGTCCTGAAAATGGGGAGAGAGGTTGTTCCTGAGAGGGATTAGCTGGGACCGGAGGTAAGTCTAAAAAGTGTGGCCCAATTCCCCCCCTGTCCCCTGTGAAGACCACCTCTCGCTGTCCCAGAGTCCACAGGTTGCAAGGTTGCAAGGGGAATTTCTCGATGTGTTTTCGCCTCATTCAATCTCACGGACCTCATGGAACACCACATTGAGTCTCCTCCAGGTGTGGTTATATGTAGTCGCCCATTCCATTTACCTGAACACACAAAAAAAATGTGGTTCGGGATGAACTCAAAGCTATGCTTGACATGGGAGTAATTGGAGAGTCAGTGATTGGGGCTGTCCTGTGGTCTGGCGACCAAGGCCAGCGGGTCAGTCCATTTTTGTTTGGATGTTAGGGAAGTCAATGCGGTGTCTAAATTTGATGCATACCCACACATTGACGAACTGCTCGATGAGTCAGACATGGCTCGCTTTTATACTGGACTTAACCACGGGGTATTTGCAGAGTCCCTTGACTCCAATAAAAATGGCCATTTCCACTCCATTTGGGATACACCAATTTATCACTCTTCTGTTTGGGTTGTTTGGAACCCCAGCAACTTTTCAATGTCTCATGGACAGAATACTCTGCCCGCACAATGCCGCTGAGAGCTGTCCTGAGATCTCTGAGACAAGAGCGACTCACAGCAGTAAAAATTGTACCTAATTTTTCAGATATCACCAGCCCTCTGACTGACCTCACTAAAAAAACCCTTTACCCTCTGTTCCAATCATGCTCCCTGCCAGTGGGTCTGCCGCATTAAGAATGCCAGCTGGTAGGTCACTTGTTGGTCACTTGTTGGTTTCTGCCACTTCAAAATTTCAGCCATTCAAAATTGAGGTGGTCCACAGGCCGTGGGCGCAGATGGTGGTGGCGGATTACCTCTCCTGCCAGGGTGGTGGGGGAGTCAGCTGCAGGCCAGATGGCTCCCTAGCCTGAGTCGGGCAGTGGGGTTATGTGTCAGTGGGGGCGTAGTCAAGCATCAGCGGAGGACGGAAAGGAGGCAGGTTGAACCGGCAGGTACCCACGCACTGATGAGCGTGAACTTGAATGGAACGAAAGCCCTGAGTTCATGATGGACCCTTTTCAACTGGTTTGGTTTATTGAGTTTTTGAAAGTGTGCTGAAAAGCACCATGTGAATAAACATAAGTCCAGAGCTCTGTTAGAATTCTGTCTGCCTCCGGACTCTTCCTCCACATCCTCACACACTGGCTTCTACAGTCACCCCTCCGTTTGGATTATTTGGTGCCCCAATGACATTTCAAAGTCTTATGGACAGAATACTCTGCCCACACAGTGTGTATGCCACTGTTAATTTAGATGACAATCATTTATAGTAATGATTGGCGATGGCATTTACAACATCCGAGAGCTGTCCTGAGCTCCTTGAGATGGGTGGGACTCACAGCTAACCCAACGATGTTTGCAATTGGGTGGGTGGAAGTATGGTATCTGGGTTTCAACTTGGCCATGGGAAGGGGTGTCCTCAAATTGATAAGACAGCAGGAGGTGCGGGAACCAACAGGTAGCGTGTTATGATTCTTACCTGTGTATGATCATGGCAAATTGACTTATGTGAGTTTTGTTTGTCTTTCAGAGGGCCATGAACCAGAAAGAGACAGGAGTGGAACTCTATATGTGTGTACCAAAAAGCTGTTGTAACTATTTACATGATTATTTCCCAGCTTTTCCTCATCCAACAGAAGTAAACATGCTGGTTTTATAGTTGTGCTTTTAAAGTTGCTGTATTTATATGCTCTCTACTATGATTGGCTGATCTTATCACAAATGACAAGTAGTGTTGTAACTTTTGCACACACAGTCACACCTCACAGATTTAGTAAGGTGTGTATGAAGATCACACACACACACACACACGGAAACGAGAGCAGCTGAGTGGGTGTGGCTTTAAGACCATATATGGCAATATAAGTGTGTCTTTGATTCCATATATGGAAATGAGCACTCTCATTACATTCTCTGTTTGTTTCTCTGAATGGATCAAAAAGAGCTAAGCTTCTTTTCTCTCTTATCTGAATGATTCCTAATTTTTACATATAGGTCAAGCTTTTTGAGCTCAATGTTTCAGCTCTGTTATTGATAAAATTCTTTGTTTAGCCATTTTTTATGCAAAAAATATTTGGCATAGTGCAAATTACAAGTGCAAGTACAAAAATATCTGATGTGAATAACACAGTGTTGTATAATGATGTTTGCTAGCTTAGAAAGTCATTAGCCATTTTTGAACAAAACTTTCAACCCCATAATATTTTTGAATGTGACAGGGTTGAATGGTTGCCACATCCTTAAATTATTTAAGGGGTAAACTTGAATAATTTTGAAATATGATAATAGAAATGTGTATACTCAAAAGAAACCGGAATCAAGGGTTTATCTGAAAAAATATGACGCTGCCATTTAATAGCCTGTAAATTAGGGGTCTAACACAATGCCACTATCTGTATCTGTTTAGTGCTCGAAATATGTGTATCTGTTTCATGCTCCAATTATCCTTATCAGTATATGTTTACTGCCCCAAATATTCAGATCTGTACCTGTTTAGTGCTTCAAATATCCGTATTGGTTTACTGCTATAAATATTCATATCTGTACCTGTTAATGCTCCAAATATCCATATCTGTTTAGTGCCCCAAATATTCATATCTGTATCATGCTCCAAATATCTTTATTTGTATCTGTTTCAGGCTGCAATTATCCTTCTCTGTATCTGTTAAGTCCTCCTAATATCTGTATCTGTTTAGTGCTCCAAATGTCCATATTTGTATCTGTTTACTGCTCCAAATATCTGTATTTTTTTTTAAATGAACCCTACCACTCAGCCCCCAGAAACACTGCAAAACCCCCAGATATACACTACAAATGTCTAGCTACATCACTCCAGTTCATAATTGGTCTCAAATTGTGATGTGCACAGGACTTTTTTTTTTTTTAATCCCATTTGCACAGTTATTGCACACATTTTTGTTTGTACTTGCCTGCATATTTGTAACAAATCTATTCTATTTCCCAAATGGTTCTTTTCAATAAGGCACTTAGGGCTCCTTCCACATCAGATTCATCCAAAATAATATCAACAAATCTTCAACTAAGGTATGTTAAATACTCAACATGGCAACATTCAGCTTGTTCAGTGTGTTTAGTGCAGGATATTTAGTCACTCTTCCTCTTTCTTTAGTAATAGCTTAATTTGTGAAAAAGTTCATATCAGTTAGCTCTCTAATGGAGAAGATTGCAGAATTAGAGGTGCACATCCAGATGCTGAAGAGGGTTAGTGAGTGAGAGCGGCATAGTTTCTGTAGGGGAATTTTGGTTGCCTTAGTCTAGTCATAGTTAGCAATCCCCCAACTCTGGCATTAGAGCCCTCACAGCAGGACGAATGGGTGATGACTCGGTGGCATAATCGCAAAGCCAAAGCTAACACTAAGGCTTGCCCAGGGGAAGACCACTCCTCTCCACTTCACATGTCTAACAGGTTTGCTCTCCTCAGTGAAGCACCCATTGAGAAACCTGAAAGAGCTCTGGTTATAGGAGACTCTATCTTAAGCCACATGAAATTAGCTAGGCCTTTAAGGCCACCAGCAGAACTACTTAGGAGTATAACGGTAGCCAGGGTGCTCTTATTTCTTGTAACATAACACATAGTCTCAGAACAAGCCTAGTTAATTGGTGATAATCTAGAGCCAAGACCAAGGAGCAGACAAGCAGGCTAAACTGACCGTCTGCTAGCTGCACTGAGTCGTCACTCAGATTCCACTATATTGAGATTGTGTCTGTTCACCAAGCTAAACATAAACATAGAAATACTCAGAGAGTTTGTTTTAGTTACCTAATTAACATAAAATTATATCACAGTGAATGCACAGTTAGCATCTTTGATCTGAAGCTAGGACTGTTAAATATTAGATCTCTTACATCTAAAGTACTTATTGTTAATGAAACTATTACTGATCCAGAGTTTAATGTACTGTGTTTAACAGAAACATGGATTAAACCAAATGAGTATGTATCATTAAATAAAGATAGTCCTGGGTACAGTTATATACATCATCTCATACTGGCAAAGGAGGAAGTGTCATATTTATTTATAATGGTAACCTGGGTGTCACACAAAAACCTAGTCAGCACGTTTGAAGTTCTTTACACTAACACAAAAAATAAGTCCACTGAGTTGATTCTGCTAATGATTATTTATTATTTATATATAATTGTTGGAGACTCTGATAATCTGGAAGACCCTCTGAGAACAGTGGTCATGTCCATTCTACAGTCTAGATAGTAGGAGTTAATCAAAACATAAAAGGACCCACTCATAATGGTGGTCACACTCTTGCTCTAATACTAACATTCGGATTAAATTATGAAAATATAGTCACATTTCCACAGTTGGAAGCTATCTCAGATCATTATCTCAGCTCATTTAAAATGTGCCTTAATCATAATATATGCACCTTGCCATGCTACTGCATCACACGTACATTCATGCCAGCTACAGTTTTATCAATAATCTTCCAGAGTTATCATCTATGATTGGATCACCCCCTGATCCCACAAACTAGATCAGACAACTGAATGCTTAGAGTCAACATTCCACTTCACACTAGAAAATGTAGCTCCACTTAAAAGAAAAATAATTAGAGAAAAAAAAATAGACTAAAACAGACTACTCAAAAATTAGAACATGAATGGTGTCAAACTAAATTGGTAGTATTTTAAACAGCATGGAAGGAGAGCCTCCTGACCTATAGAACATCTTTTAGTGCTGGTAGATCAATGTATCGCTCCACACTAACAGAATATAACAAAAATAATCCTATATTCCTATTTAATACTTTAGTAAAATTAACTAGGAATAAGACCACCACAGAAATATGAACACCTTCAATATGTAGCAGCAATGACTTCATGATTTTTTTCAATGGCAAAACTGAAAATATCAGGCAATAAACTGATAAAAATTCAGACTATTGATTTAAAACCAGACAGTTCTATAAGTAACCTTGTAGATGATAATATAACCATATCAGTTCAGCAATTAGAATATTTTACTCCTTTCATCAAAATCATCAACTTGTGTAAAAGATCCTTTAGTTGGTTATTGATTATTTTTATTTGATGTTCGATTGCTTCTGAAATTATCTGTTTCTTCAAACAGATAATTCCAGAACCAATCAATTCCTCCCTTAGCACTGGCTATGTACCTAAATCTTTTAAAGTAGCAGTTATCAAACCCCTGAATAAAAAACCTGACCTCGACCCCTGTTACTTGTCCAAATATAGGCCAATATCAAACCTCCCCTTTATCACCAAGATGGTAAAGCACAGCAGCTATGCTATTCCTATGTTATTCCTATCTACATAGGAATAACATTCATGAAATGTATCAGTCAGGATTTAGGGCTCATCACAGCACAGAGACTGCACTGGTCAAAGTAGTAAATAACCTACTACTGTCTCTGATCAGGGTTGTGTCTCCTTGCTTGCGTTGCTTGACCTTAGTGCAGAGTTTGATACCATTGATCATATTATGTTCCTTGATCGATGAGAAAATGTTGTTGGAGTTAAGGGAATAGCCCTCTCTTGGCTCAGGTTTTATTTGACTGTTATCACTTTGTAGATGTAAACAATGACTTCTCTACACTAAGGTAAAATTTGGTGTTCCGCAAGGTTCTCTTTTAGGCCCACTGCTTTTTTTCTTTTATATGCTACCTCTGGGTACAATTATTTGTAAACATGGTATTAGCTTCCACTTTTATGCTGATGACACACAGTTGTCTGTTACAGCAAAGCCAGATGACAGACATCAGCTTAATAAAGTTGAGGAATGTGTAAAGGTCATTAGACACTGGATGCTTATTAACTTCCTTCTACTTAATTCTGACAAGACAGAAGTACTTGTACTAGGACCACATGCAGCTAGAAGTAAGCTTTCTGATTTCATAATATCTCTGGATGGCCTTTCTGTTTCATCATGTGTAGCAGTAAAAGATCTTGGTGTGATTACTGCCTCTAGTCTTTGATTTGAAGCTCACATAGATAACATTACTAGAAATATTGCTAAGATAAGAAATATATTGTCACTACACGATGCAGAAAACTAGTTCATGCTTTTGTTACCTCTAGGTTGGATTATTCTAATGCCTTACTGTCTGGATGCTCCAGTAGATGCATAAACAAGCTCTAGTTAGTCCAGAATGCAGCAGCAAGAGTCCTTACTAGAACCAGAAAATATGACCACATCACCCTATCTTATTCACACTGCATTGGCTCCCAATCAAATTAGATATTGATTGTAAAATACTACTATTGACCTATAACGAAGTGAATGGTACCTGAGCGAAACTTTGGTCTTTTATGATCCACCACACCTACTTCAATCAAAAGTTTCAGGCTATTTGTTGGTACCTCAATTAGTGAAGCCTACAGCAGGGGGCAGAGCTTTCTCTTACAAAGCCCCACAGTTATGGAACAGCCTTATAGTTAGTGTTCAGGACTCAGACACAGTCTCAATGTTTAAGTCTAGGCTGAAAACATATTTGTTTAGTCAAGCCTTTTGTGAATAGTTTTTTTTTCCTTAGGTAAAGGAACATATCTAGAGGGTTCATGGGCATAGAATGTTGTGGTGAACTGGGATGCTGTCACACCCCCCACCAACATTCACTCATGTTTGTTGATGGTGGAGTGGATGACTGCTTTATGTCCCAGGGCACCCTCATGTCAGTGTTACCTTCAGGCTCTCCCTTTGAGTTATGCTGTCATAGCTAGTATTGCTGGAGTCCCTGTTTGCACTCTGCATACAAAGTACATTGTTCTTAACCATTACATGACAATTCTGTCTCCCTCTCCCTCTCTCTCTCTATCAAGCTACACATTCTACTCGTGAGATACCAGTGATCTGACCGCTTCAGTGGACCTGCCTGATCCTCTGAGAACTGAACTGTGTTGCCTGTGTAAGATTGTACTGTTCTCTCAGAGGTTTGAGCTGTACTTCACAAAAGTGTTATCATAGTGTTTATTTTCCCCTTTGCTACCCACACTGTTGTTTATGTTTCTCACTAGCTCTTGCATATTCACCGTCCAACGCTCTGTGTGGACAGATAGTTTGGGCACACCCATACACTCCACACTAGTCATATTATTCTGTTTTTTATACAAACTAGGTTAAAGGCGAGTGCCAGTCATTGTAGTTTTGTTTAGATTAGCTTTGGTTAGGCAGTGTAGGCATTATTTTACCTTCATTCCTTTGGCACCGTCTATTAGTCCGCCTTTGCTGTTTGGTTGGGTTTTTGTACTATACTTCCCTCCTGTTTTATGCTAAGTTTAAGTACTCTTGCTTTAAAAAATCTTCTTCATGTAAATAGTATTCTTTTTGTATTCATCCTTTGTATTGTTATCCATATTTAATTCTCACTTGTAACCTTTTTGTCCTGTACAGTCACCCTTTATTTATTCTGTAATATACACAAGTGCAAAGAACCAGTAATATAGTAATTTTGCTACTCTTGCGTCGTCTATGTTCTTCCTTCCAACCAATCATCACGCTTCCTCTGCATGTTACTCCCCTTTACCCGTAGACAAAAAGGGGGCAGATAACTGTAGGAAATTAGCTGTTCATGTTAAGCTGCCTGCATTCTCCAACAAAATACTGTGTGCAGGAGATTAGCAGATCAGCTTAGAAGGGGAAATTTTGCAAACCTAATATTTTAATAGCTGAACAACTATTTGTTGCAATATTTAATGCACCAGTTCAGCTAGAATCTGGAGGTACTGTACTTGCATCTGCATTGTCTCTTTGGACATGGATTTGTCAGTGGTCTCTTTGCTTTTGATTGGCATCTCAGAAGACCAGTGAGGATGATGACTGGAGTGAGGCGCCCACCACCAGAGTCGTAGGCGGGTTGCAAAGCACTGATGAGTAGTTCACAGCTGTGCAAAGGCAGCTGGAGGCTTTGCAGGAGCTAGTCTGGATGCAGAGTCTCGGAGCGCACGTGATCTCCTCGTAATGTCAAGGGACGAGAACTTCTGGTGACTTGGAAGAGACTCCTGCAGATGTTGATGGAAGAGAGCTCGTGGAGCTCTTGGTGGAGAGAACTCCTGGTGATGTTGGGAAGAGAATCCCGCAGATGTTGATGGAAGAGAGCTCCTTGAAGATGTTGGTAGAGACTCAGAGTTTCCTTTGTTTCAGGGGGTTTTAACCCTTTACAGTTGGGCTGACCCCAAAGTGCTTGCTCCAATCAGCAGGATCTTTGGGCAGGTTGTCAACTGCATTCTCCTCCTCTGACATTTCCTAGCATACAGGGCTCTGAGTAATGTGTTTTTTCTAACCTTTTTCTAGTCCTCAGCCTGTCTGTGTTAACCCTTTCTTGAGGCCTCCCTGGGTAAGTCACCCCCCTCCCCCCCCTTTGGCCTTAGTTTATCAGATCTTCTTGGCTGAGATGGTTCATGAGTTGGGTATGATTTGATTTACAGACTTTCCTTGATACTCCCACTTGTGAGGCTCTTGAAAAATGTAGAAAAGATGATATGCTTGTTATATATGATTATATATATGATTTGATTATTATATATATAGCTGGAGAGTTAGAAGGTAATTTGGTTTCATGAGTTGGATCTTAAAGAGAAGGAGTTTGCCTCAGCCCAACTTCAACGGCCAGTTTTCCCTGACCCCACCGCTCCTTCTGAGTCAGTTACCTCTTTGCCACCTACTGTTCCCTCACAGCCTGCACAGACTATTGCAACTGCTGAGTTGCATCAAACCACTTTTGACATTAGTAAGCATATTGCGTTAGTTCCTACATTTCGGGAGAGTGAGGTGGACACCTATTTTAGTGTGTTTGAAAGACTTGCCACTACATTGCAGTGGCCTAAAGAGAATTGGACTCTACTTTTACAGTGTAAGCTTGTCGGGAAAGCACACAAAGTGTGTTCAACTTTATCACTTAGCAAATAGTCTTCAATATGACATAGTAAAAGCTGCAATTTTAAGAGCTTATGAACTGGTACCAGAGGCATATAGACAGCATTTTTGGAATCTTAGGAAAGCATCTTCCCAGACTTTTGTGGCGTTTGTGCGGGAGAAAGGAAATCTCTTTGATAAGTGGTGTAGCGCAATTAAAGTTAATGATTATGAGTCACTTAGAGAACTATTCTCGTTAGAGGTGTTTGAAAACCGTGTCCCTGAATATGTAGTAGTATATTTGAATGAACTAACAGTTTCTGCTGTGTCTCAAGCAGCAGTTCTTGCTGATGGATTTGTACTCATACCCAAGCAAACTTTTAAATCAGTTAGAGCAGAGCACTCTAGATCTAAACCCAAACAAATCAGTCAATCACCTCCTTTATCTCAGGAGATTCGGGAATGCTTTTCCTCTCATAAAAATAGCTAACTATTTGTTGCTCAAATGTAAACAAGAAAGGCAAAGTGAACAGAATTTAAGTCCCAGTAATCAAGCAAAAGGCATTGCTCTTGTGGGTCCTGTGTGCTCAGACATGTCTGTTGTCATTCTTTTAGAAGAGTCCAAGTTAGATGAGACCAAGGTAGATCCATGCTATCAGCTTTTGTTTTAAATGGGAACGTTAGGCATTTTGTGGATCACATGCTGTATGTCAGGGCTTTGAAATGGGTTATGTAAAGGCACCTTTGCACATAGCTGAGTTGTCAGCTGATTTGCTCTCAGGTAGTTTCAAAGTTGCCATATGTACTGCTTTGCCTGTTAAAGGGGTAAGGTTCATTCTGGGGAATGACATAGCAGGAGAGAGAGTTTTATCTATTTTATAGGTTATAGATGCTTCTGTTTCATGACTGCCAGTAGAGAGTTTTAATGATTTGCCTGATGTGTTTCCCGTCTGTGCATTTACTCAAGCTCAGTCATGCAAATTAGAAGATTTCGTAGACTTGTTGGATCCATTTTTGTGTTCTTCTGATTTACCTTAAATGTCACATTCTGAGGTTTTTGTAGAAATTTTTCTACTGTGGTTGAACCTCTTATATGATTATTCAGTCCTACTGTACCTTTTCACTGGTCTTTGGCATGCAAACATGCATATAATAGTGTTAAAATACTTTTAAGTAGTGAGCCCACACATAAAGCACCAGATTTTGCTCAATCATTTGAGATACAGGTTGATGCTAGTGCAGTTGGTGCAGGTGCAGTTTTGCTGCAGGAAGAAAATGAAGGAGTGATTCACTCTGTGTGTTATTACTCCAAGAAATTTAACAAGCATCAACTAAATTATTCCACCATTGAGAAAGAAACTTTACTGTTGGCAGTTCAGCATTTTGATGTTTATTTTTGGTATAGTAGGCTGCCCGTTAATGTGTACACGGATCACAATCCGTTAGTGTTTTTACATAGGAATTAAAAGAGCTTTGTCTATGTCCTTCCTTCCAGCCAATCATCGCACATCCTCCACATGTTACTCCCCTTTACCCCCAGACAAAAGGGGGCACATAACAGACAGCCTAAAGCTTAATGAGATTACTGGTGATGGTGCCATGAAGATGGCTTTGGACTGCCATTGATATGATGAGGTGGCTGCTGGCAGAGGAGCGGCGAGGACATAGTCGATCTAGTGGTGCTGGTGCAGTTCATCTCCCAACTAATGCAGGGAATGGCAGAGTGGGTCTTATGCCACCATCTGGCATCACTAGATGAGGCGGTCCCATCTTCAAGAACATGACGTGAGGCATAGCCACGGCAACCAGCAGGTACTCCAACAGCAGCCTCGATGGCCACCGCAGCCATGCTTCACATCAAGCTCTCAAAGATGGGAGCAAAATTTTGCACAGGTGTGGGATCCTTATCACTCACTCTCCCCGGCTCTGCCCTCCATTCACAAATCGGCGCTTGACCTCGCCCTTGCTTCCACAATGACAAGCTCTAGATGATAGGAAGGTACCTAATACCTGATACCTAATATCAACAGTTTCTGGAATATATTTGATGCGGGTGGGAGAGGACGCTGGCGTTGTCTGTTCGCCGCTTCTCCACTCGAGTTTTAACTGTTAAAATAGCAGT
>CM075028.1:3934506-3950526 GCA_037576675.1 Pangasius sanitwongsei
AATGTTGTTTCGTTTCACTATGTACTTGTATATGGCTGAAATGACAATAAACTCCACTTGAACTTGAACTTGAACTTAGAGGACAACTTCAACAACCACGACACCCAAAGCATGTTGGCAGACATCCATATAAATCAAATATCCAAATATAAACCAACCAACAACACTCCCTCAACCAGTGATGTTGCCCTTCCAGATGAGCTTAACTTCTACGCTCGCTTCGAGCGTGGAAACACAGAACCACCAAACAAAGCTCAGCTCCCACCTGATGATCTGCCGCTCACATTCTCCACCCTGGGCAGGGTAAATGCACATAAAGCTGCTGGCCTGATGGCATCCCAGGCCGAGTGCCCAGGGCCTGTGCAGAGCAGTTGGCTGAAGTCTTCACCAACATTTTTGACTTGTCCTTGGTCCAGGCAGTTGTCCCCACCTGTTTCAAGATAACCACCATTGTACCAGTACCAAAACTTGCTGTAGCAATGACCCTCAATGACATCTGTCCTGTCGCTCTTACTCCCATCATTTCCAAGTGTTCTGAGAGCCTGGCCTTCTCTCACCTGAAAACATACCTGCCCCACACACTAGACCCATATCAGTTCACCTACAGACCCAGCAGGTCAACTGAGGATGCCATCACCTCAGCTCTCCACTCTGCCCGACTCACCTGGACAATAGCAACACCAATGTTAGGATATTATTTCTTGATTTCAGTTCTGCCTTCAATAATACCATCCAAGCTGATCGCCAAGCTCACTGATCTTGGCTTCAGCACCTCCCTCTGCATTTGGACCTTGGACTTTCATACAAACAGAACACAGTCTGTTAGGCTTGACAACTACAACTCCTTCACCCTCATTCTGAACACTGGCATACCACAAGGCTGTGTGCTGAGCCCAATCCTCTACTCCCTCTTCACCCAAGACTGCATACCTGTGCATGGCTCTAACGCCATAATCAAGTTTGTAGATGACACCACGGTGGTAGGCCTAATCAGAGGCAACAATGAGATGGCCTACAGGGAAGAGATTCAGCACCTAGCAGCATGGTGTGCCAACAACAATCTTGCACCCAACACCCAGAACAACAAAGAGCTTATTGTGGACCACCGGAGGACAAGGAGGGGGCATACACACACATCCACACTGATGGGGTCAAGGTGGCGCATGTGACCAGCATCGAGTTCCTGGGTGTCCATATCTCTGAGAATCTTTCCTGGGCACTCAACACCTCCACCCTGATCAAAAAAAGGCACAACAGTGCCTTTGCTTCCTTAGGAAACTAAGCTCACCTATTCCCTACTGAACTTTTACAGCTGCACTATTTAAAGCGTCTTAACAAACTTGGTACGGCAATTGCACTGTCTCAGATCAGAAGGTCCTCCAGCGGGTAGTGAAAACTGCCCAATACATCACTGGTGTCCAGCTACCTTCCCTCAAAGACGCTGCTTACGGAGGGTGAGAAGTATAATCACAGACACTTCTCGCCCCAACCATGGTCTGTTTACGGTCTACCATCTGGGAAATGCTACGGAAGTCTTCGCTGTCACATTAGCAAACTCAGGAACAGTTTCTTCCAATCAGCTATCAGCCTTCTGAATTCTGAACTCAGGTGCTGAAGTGTACACAACCATTATGGCTTCATACTGAACTCACACACTAAACTGTGCACCCCCATACTGACCTATGTTTAAAAAAAAAACTACTGTACAATATTAATGCTGTTTGCACTCTTAAATACCATTTGTCTTTTGCACTACCATGGTAACTTGCCCTTACACCTCATTCTCAACTTGCCTTCTTGCACAATTACTACAATTACTAATTACTATATGACACTATCAGTATGATCACCTAATAGTTACTGGATAGATATGCCCCATTTCTCTGTACAATGCACCTTCTATATATGTACACCTTGTCATTTTAACTGAGCTGGTCTCTACTTTCTCTACCTCATACCTTGCACATGTTTATACATATAGACATATTGCTATTTGCACTTCTGGTTAGATGCTAACTGCATTTCACTGGCTCTATACTTGTATCATTATGTATCATGTATCATTAACATCTGCAAGTCTCGTTAAGCCAAGCAGGTAAAGTAAGATGGGTTATGTAAATTGCGGGTAAAAGAACACAGGAATTTGGGGATGACTAAATCATCCAGTTGTATACATCACACAGAAAAATTTCCATCTTCCCCTGAGCTGGCAGCACAGGTGTGAAGCTACATGTCTAAATCAGCAGGGACCTGGCAACGTCGCAACGTTAAACCGGAACCGAGACAGAATTTATATTTATATATTTATATATTTATTTGAAGCACATGTGAGAAAACCAATTTATCACAGCAGGAACTATGAAACTTGGTCAGGGAAGAAGGAAAATTACTAAAATATTAAGTGTTGTTTGTTTCGAATGAAGTTCAACACAGGAATTGGATTGGCATTGACATTATTCACCAGGAAATGTCAGTTTCCTTTAGATTAGCACTGAAGATGTAAGGGTAATAAATAAGAAAACTTTTGTAAATTAGAGAATGATGGCTTGTCATTAGGGAAATATGACTAATGTATATTAACTTTTTGTTAATAAGAGGAAACGAGATGCAAATGAATGCACTGTCACCGTTGGCTAATGTCTGTCATTAAGTCATGATTGCGTTATTAAAGTTATTAAAAAGAGTGCGAGATGCATAACCGGGGCTCAAAGGACCAAATGCTCAATAACACACACTCACACTCCTCATCCTCAGAGAGTGTGTGTTTAATCCAACAGATCCTGATGCACAGTAGTGTGCACACACCGGTGCGTGTGATATAAAGGTAAAAGCCACCACAGAGCTCATATGATGCTGAGCTTACCTGGGTGAAATTAATTTCACACTTAAACAGACCTTTGCAGTTCGTTTCAGGAATTAGGCGAGATGTGAAATACAGGGTAGAATGCCAGGGTTGTGCTCATAAATGAGGAATAAAATTATACTAATGCCAAAAAAGCTGCTGTTTCACATTGGATGGATAGATAGATAGATAGATAGATAGATAGATAGATAGATAGATAGATAGACTTAAACAGATTCGTTTGAACTAATCAAATTGGACACAAAAAGGAATCAGTCAATGAAGAATCAAATGATTAAAAAATGTGCAGCATAATTCACTTAACTGAATAATTTAAATAATACTTTAATATTTACATAATCTAATCCCTAAAGTATGTTTGCATTTGGGAACTAAATACTTCACTGGTGTTTTCAAAGGAATCTAGTGAGGAATTTAATGTGGAATCAAATGAATCAAATCTGGTGTGGATAACAAACAGGTTATTGTAATAAAATTTAATTGAGCCTATATGAGAATCAGATGTCATAGTTCAAAAGAATCTAATGTATAAAGTGTTAATTTAGGGACTCAAATTCAGCAAACTGTTTAGGTCCAATTTATTTAAAGGGCTCGTGTGAAAAAAACGAAGAAATGTGCATAGTTTTATTCAGTTTATTTGGTTGCTCACAAGAGTCTAACCGCTAAAAATGCATCACATTGGGGAATCAAACCTGCTAAAGTTTTAATTATTTGTAATAGTTAAAATGAATCAGATCATTAAAGTGAGTCACAGTGGGAAATTCAATTTAAGTAGTTTGAATAAAATTACAGGGAATACAGAATCAAAAGGTGGTGCCATTCTATTAATATAAAGAGATATTTACATAAACTGATAAAGTTGTTGTGGGGAGTCGAATTCATAAAATCTAGTGTAGTTTTATTGACATAAATAGACATAAATAATGAGTTAGAAACAATCAAATTGTGCATCAATTGTATAGCTTGGTTCACTTAAAGTGAATCTTTTAACATGAATGAATTAATCAGAATCTAATTACTAATGTGAGTCACATTAGGGAATCAGATTAATTGTAACTGGTTTAATTTGATCTAATCAATGATTCAATCATTGAATGAGTTATAATTGGGAATCAAATTCATGGTGTAGTTGAGTTCACTTAAACATGTTTATTTGAAGGAATCAAAATGAGTTGCAATAGGGCATCAGATTAAACAAGAGTGGTGTAATTCTATTGCCTATTAAGTACACAAGAATCTAATCACCAAAGTTAGTCACAATTAGGAATTAAAACTGGTTTAGTAGAAGGAAAATTAATGACTGAATGAAAAGTTTTGATCAAAAGCTTCAAAATAAGTTGCAGCAGGAATCAACTTTTAAACGGGTGTAAACTGGCTTAATTTAAGTCATCAATTAAAGTGAGTCACAGTGAGGAATCAAATTAAATTCATCTGTAGGATTTGACAGTAAACAACAAATGCAATTACAATACTTTATTATTGATCCAGGATGGTGATCTGAACTCAGGTGTATTCAAATAAGTGCTGATTATTCCAGTCTCAGTTTTTTTTTTCCTTTCTGCTGTAAGTGTTCATGGTGTCTCTGTCTTAGATCTAAGTGTCAAGGGTTTTTAATTAGCATCCATCATAAGAGCAATGTTAGCTGTCGGAGTGAACAGTGAAGCCAGTTAAACACTCCTCTCTCTCCCGCAGGGTTATGACTGGCAGGAACTGTGATGCTAATCATCTTGTTTTGGCACACTCCTTAAAACTAAATCATTCATCTAATTTTTTTTTCTTTCCTGAGAGGACAAATCTTAGATGAGACAAAATTAATGTGAGCCTGCTAATGTTTGGGGAGCTGTTGTGAAATTAGATAAAGCCTCAAAACCCAAATCATCACGGCACAAAGAGAACATAGCAATTACATTTTATTTTTTCATCCCATGCTTTAAATTTGTAATTAAGTTTTTGTCAGTCATTTTCATAACAATTAAACATTGTCCCAAATACAATATGAAATACAAATGAAAAAGTAAGTAAGTTTTTGATTATTTTTAAATAATCTTTACAATTATTTTGTTAAATTAATAAAATGACAAACACCATCAAAACACATACAACCATTAACAACATTATAAACTCCAACAAAAACTGCATATACAAAGTGCGATCAGTAACAAAGAAATATCACCAGTACTCAAGGTTCTCTCAATTCAATGTACAAATATATGTTTTCAGCTGAGACTTAAAAATCTCCACTGATTGGGCCAAACAGATAAAGGGGGAGATTATTCCATAATTTGAGAGCAAGTACAGAGAATGCCCTATCACCCTTTGACGTTTGCTTAGACCGAGGGGCAGCCAATAACATTTGATTTATAGACCTCAGAGGCCTAAATGAAATATAAAGGCTTAGGAAATCTGTAATATAATGTGGAGCCAAGTTGTGTAATGCTTTAAAAACAAATAATAAAATCTTAAAATCAATCAAACAAACAAACAATAAATAAATACATAAATAAATACTTTAACCCTGTGCTATATACAGGGTTCACTCAGATACTTGAATTTAGCTTTTTGAAATTTAAGGCCTGGAATACCTGTAACATTTTTCTTTCTAAAGTGCTGAAAAGCCACATAGCAGCTCATTAGCAATAGCCTAGCAACGGCCATGGTCAGACTGACACCAAACTTGTGATTGTGCTGTTTTTCCTCCATAGAACATGTGGTGGCCACTGCAATGAAATTTCAGACTCCTGCAGCATAAAATGTGGAAATTCATTGTCCCTATTTGTGTAATACATGTACAGTAGTAGTGTTTCTGTTGCTAATCTAGCATTCCTTAACAATAGACTTTTGTTGCTTTTACACCAGCTGTAAGACTATGACATCTGACAGGGAGTTGTTTAGCCTAAGGTATGATCCTATTTCAACTGAGATTGAGAGCTGACACTAACATGGCTGTCCCATAATATCAAACTCAAGGCCCATGGGCTCAATATGGCCCACAATCTCGTTTCGTTCGGCCTGCGCCAAACTTCCAAAAGATAATATTACTTTATACTACTATAGGCTATACTATAGTGGATATAAAATTTCTACACACCCCTGTTAAAATTGTAGGTTTTTGTATTTAGAAAAAATTAAACCAAGATAAATCAGATAAATGTCAGATCTTTTCCCAACCTAAATGTGATGTATCAACCACAAAGTTCAAGTGAAAATTTAATAAAAATGTTTTAAATAAAAGTGTGTACATCCTTTTATAACGGAACATGTCTTTAGACGTTCCAAAACTTTTGACAATATAGTGTACATATATATATATGTATAGTGTGTTTATGGGAATTTTTGACCATTCTTCTAGAAGTGCATTTGTGAGGTCAGGCACTGATGTTGGACAAGAAGGCCTGGCTCGCAGTCTCCGCTCTAATTCATCCCAAAGGTGTTCTATCGGGTTGAGGTCAGGACTCTGTGCAGGCCAGTCAAGTTCCTCCACACCAAACTCGCTCATCCATGGCTTTATGGACCTTGCTTTGTGCACTGGTGCGCAGTCATGTTGGAACAGGAACGAGCCATCCCCAAACTGTTCCCACAAAGTTGGGAGCATGAAATTGTACAAAATGTCTTGGTATGCTGAAGCATTAAGAGTTCCTTTCACTGGAACTAAGGGGCCAAGCCCAACCCCAGAAAAACAACCCCACACCATTATTTCCCTCTCCACCAAACTTTACACTTGGTACAATGCAGTCAGGCAAGTACCATTCTCCTGAGCCGAGATACTGAGGTTTCCATAAACAGAAGTATAACCAAAATTTGTTGTGTGCCAGGAGACAAAGATGGCTGTCGTGGTTAAACCACGTGAAAAAAAATAACTGGTGATTTTGCAATACCAATAGATAGAGGTAATCACGCAAAAAAAAAGGAAAATTAAAGATGGTCAAACAACCTGTATTGGACCACTTGAGATGTAATGACCCCAATGCATAAAATCATGCAAATATAGGTCAAGAGCTTCAGTTATTGTTCACATCAAACATCAGAATGGGGAAAAAATGTGATCTCTGTGACTTTAACCATGGCATGGTTGTTGGTACTAGATGGGCTGGTTTGAATATTTCAGAAACTGCTGAGATTTTCACACACATCAGTTTCTAGAGTTTACACAGAATGGTGCGAAAAACAAAAAATATTGAGTGAGCAACAGTTCTGTAGGTGGAAATGCTTTACTGACAAGAGAGGTCAGAGGAAAATGGTCAGATTTGTTTGAGCTGCCAGGAAGGATATAGTCATTTACATATACACTCTTTACAACCGTGGTGAGCAGAAAAGCATCTCAGCATGCACAAAATATCGAATCTTGAGATGGATGGGCTACAACAGCAGAAGATCACATTGGGTTCCGCTCCTGTCAGCCAAGAACACGAATCTGAGGCTATCATGGGCACAGACTTCCCCAAACTAGACAGTTAAAGATTAGAAAAATAAATCACTTGGCCTTTTTCCTGGTCATGCCTCCTCTGAGACACAAGGAGCAAGCAAACTGTATTTTTCTGAACTGCTGCTAATGCAGATGGTGCTCTGAGTGTGTTAGGCTGCCCTGTAATGTATTACAGGGCAGCCTAACACACTCAGAGCACCATCTGCCCTCTTCCACATACATGAGCTCACAAATGCCCACAATTGGCTATTGTCACTCTGATATTGACAGAGAGTATGCCATGCCTCTCATACAGAGAGCTTGGCCAATTTTTCTTGCTTGGCTCCCAGCCACGGACATCTGTGGCATCGTTGAGAACTTGTGATTTTTGTGAATTATTTTCTTTTTTTTACTATTTTTGACTATTTAAAAATGACTAATATTTCACTACAATTTTTGTCAATAATTTTTTAAGGCATCAGGACATTTTTCCCATAGTATGATTTATGTATGTTAATGATGTATGATGATGGATAATGATGTAACCAGTAGGCTGAAATGACAGCCTTACAAAAAAAAAATACAGAAACAAAAACTCACAGAGATGGCATCAAAGTGACTGATGATGAAACAATTACCATAATCATGCCTCAACACTTCACTGTGGGAGGCAAATTTCCGAGCAGTAGAAGAAAAGAGCAAACAAAGCCAGAGCAACAGGACTGAGATAGCATTTTTAGCTAAGAAAGGGGAAAATATCGACAGGTCTTCAAAAAGATTAAGAGTTAGAGGTGGCAAGGAATAAAGAAAAAAGGTGGATTCAGAGAGAAGATGTGAACAGAGCTCAGAGTGCTTAAGTTCAAGCCTGTTTGGTTTCCAATTAATTCAATTACACTTTCAATTAGCAAACATCTGTGAGTTCCAGCATTGTCCTCCACGACCCCTCACCCGTCTCGCTGTTTAGAGATCAATTAGATCAAGCACCAGTCCACTGAATTAATTATTCCCCAAAGTTAAAATGTTTATGGCCAGCAGCAAGGTCAGTGCAGGAGAGATAAAAAGCAGCACTGATCATTAACTTAGCTGATTACTAACACTGTAGCCTCCATTTTAGCTTCCCAGGGACAAAATGTACTGAAACAAGCTTAAACACGAAGTTTGTTTAAGATAGATATGTTTATAGGTGGCTTCTTTACTACAATGCTTTTTGGTTGTAAACTGCTATAAATAAACACACTGGCCCCTTTGTTTGGCTCATTCATGCAATTTAATCCAATCAGCCAATCACTGGTAATCAGTGTGATGCATAAAAATAATGTAGATACAGATGAAACGCTTCAGATATGTTAGTGGAAAATGTGATCTCGGTGACTTTAACCATGGCATGGTTGTTGATTCTAGTATTTGAGAAACTGCCAAGTTTTCTTTTTTTTAACTGATTGACTCAGTATTCCCCTCTTTTCTTCAGTTTCCTCAAACTGCATGTCTTTCCTATAGTCCTTCAGTTTTTTCCTGGTTATGCCTAAAACCTTTTCCACCCACTTTAAAGTATTTCCCTGGTTTTTTCTCACATACCCTTCCTCCAGCAGAATTATTAGAGTCTATCTGCTGGTTGGGAGGTGGTTTACAGTTTCAGGGGTGTAATTTTAAATGACCTGTCTCATTATTCAGAAGGCCATTGTCTTGGGTCAGTTCTGTACCTTCTAGTTGAAGCTCACTAATCTGGCAGACTAATCTAACATCCTCTCCCAGTTGATCTTACCATGCCTTGGTAGTTAACTGTTTGATCTCAGAACCCAGCACAGTATGGGGTTCACAAAGAGTGATAAATATGTTTGCATATTATTAACAAACAAAATATTGCATGTTATTAACAAACAGGCCTTTGATCCTTTTCCACACCTGGATAATCCTGTCCTGCAAAGTATACCAACTGCAAACAATCATAAAAAGCCTTAGGGGACTCATTCCACCCTTGGTGAATATGCAAGGCTTAGGCAAAGGCTGATGGAACATGCAACACAGAGTATTCAGCTCCTAGGGCCTCGCAGAGCAGGCTATAATCATTAAGGATTATATGTGACTGATGTTCTATAAACCTACATTACTCTGCAGCTGGTTTTCCTAAGAACAAGGATTTTACTAGCTGATGTGACACCAGGTTTGTGGGACAATGGATAATCAAGGTCTTTGAGGTGCAAGTCAACATTACTGTTAGGAAGCATTGGACTGAAATGCTCTGTCATGAGAAAGTTCACACAACTGCCACATGACCTCAGCCAGTGTAGCACAGGGACCAGGGGGCCTAAAGAACTGGCCTTTAAGAATGCACATTTTTTCATGTGGTTTCACGCAAATCGTCACATGTGATCACAAGGCACAAGGCCTCATTCTCCACCAAAATATGTAGGAAAATTAGCAGATTAACTCAGAGGGGAGATTTTGCAAATTTAATATTTTAATAGCTGATCAACTATTCATCCAGCAATAAGTTGAAATTAGTGTATTTGTTAATTGTGCATGAGATATTACCTCTGTGGCCAACGGCAATAATATCCTAAATATAGTTGTTGTTGTTCCTCTTTCAGCTGCTCCCGTAGGGGTCGCCACAGCGGATCATTGGTCCAAGTATTTGATTTGGCACAGTTTTTATGCCGGATGCCCTTCCTGACACAACCCTCCCCAATTTTATCTGGGCTTGGGGCCGGCACTGAAAGCAGACTGTTGCATGCAACCCCAGTGGCTGGGGTTGGTTCTCTGGCCAGGAATCACATCCAATGATATTCTTGTGATGTTGGGGGCAAAAACTTGATCTTGGTGACTCCTAATGGATGAGGACTCCTCTGGAGTAGTTTGATGAGGAATCTCGCAGATGTTGATTGAAGAGAACTCCCAGAAGATGTTGATAGAAGAGAACTCTGAGTTGTTAATTAACGAGGAATCACTGTTTCATTTGTGTCTGAGGGTTTTATCTCTTTCCAGCTTGGCTGACCCCAAAGGGCTTGCTCCAATCATTAGGATCTTGGGGCAGAGTGTAAACTGCATTCTCCTCCTCTGACACAAATTAGCATACTGGTCTCTGAGTTATGTGCTTTTCTAACCTTCCACTAGGTAAAGTTAGAACTTTGGTCATGAATTCTGTAACATGGATGTAATATATTGCACTCAAATTTACTTTATCCCAACCCTTAGGAAATTAAGTAATGCTCACACACATACCAAAAATCACATACTTGCTGTTATTGATACACTCATTAACATTATGATATCTGTTAGATAATCGAAAGCATATATAATCAACTGATAATCATAATGAATTGGTGAGTATAGGCATGATGCCTGTAAGGCATGACAATTAAAAAGGCAAGTTTTTCAAACTACGGTGCATCATTTTTAGAGTCAATGTCCTTTCAGGGTATGTAAGGTAACCTGTAATTTGTTAAAGCTGGATTGTGTGGAATGTGTGAACAGTGGTGAACTTTGTGTTCCTGGGGGGAAAGAACAAAGGTCTCATTAAAGTCCTCAGTCTGTGTTAACCCTTTCTTGAGGCCTCCCTGGGGACTTAGGCCTCCCTTGGACTTAGGTTGTCAGATTTATGGCTGAGGGTCCTTGGGTTTTATCCTGTGGGCCAGCCATCTAGTCTTGGCCAATGGCCTGAATCAATAGGTTTACAGTGTTTCTCTTGGCTGAGAGGGTTCATCCTCTGGTCAGGGATGTTATAATGTTTGCCCTATTGTTTACAGGATAGCTGAGATTAGGGAGATGCAAGCAAGTGTGGGTCCATTGTTTTGTGGTTCCTGTATCCAGTTCTAGCCTGTTATAGGCCTGCCAACCTACAGCATCTACAAATCATTCTCACTTATTGTCCACTTCCCCAATGACATCTTGATATCTGTATGGATTAATGTTTCAAAGCAGTCCTGCAGGGCCACACTGGCCTCCTGAGTCCAGGCTCCTCAGGCTGCCTTTGAACTACAGGAACATACAGAGGTGTTAACAAGATGAGGTTATTTAACAAGTTATTTAACAAGTTATTTAACATTTGCATACAAAAGGTCCAGTGTTCTGTTTCCCATGTAGTGCAGTCTACAAACTCTTGGAAAGTTGGGAGAGTGGAATCCAGATTTACATGGTTAAAGCCTCCAGTAATTACCACAAAAGCTTCAGGGTGTTTAGACTAATTTAGCAACAGTGGTGTGTATAACATCACACAATATAGCATCACATGCTGCTTCCTTGTCAGCTGACAGTGGTTTTGCTGAATTTCATTGCTGAGTGTCATTGTTTGGTGGTAAATTCTGCATAAGACAAGGAGCATGCAATAAAATTAATAATTTTTTTTTTTTTACCTTCCTGGTCGTTGTCTTTAGTACATTACACCATATTAAGCATTTAGATTGACCTGATAGATAGGCCTAGCTTACAATATCTACAACCCATTCTCACTTTATTGTTCACACCCTAAATGACACCTTGACATCTGTATGGATAAATTCAGTCCATCCACATTTAAAGTCTCAATATACCCAAGATCAGCAAACTGCAACCCAAAATGCATCAGGATAATGAGGTCTGCTGGAAGTTCCACTTGAGAAATATACCACCATCTGAGTTCCACTGGTGTACACGCTACATTGAGTATCATCAGAAGACATTACAAAGAACAAACATCATGCATATGTAATCTTTGCAAAATGAATAAGTTACACATTCCATACAGTATGACACTATCACAAATGTAAATATGTTGCAACAATGTCATGTGTCGTGTCTAAAGTGTCAAATATTTATTTAATGTTTTGCTCTTGATTTTAGGGACATTGTCACAGCCATAGACAACATCATTAGCCGTAATGATGAACTGCTGGAAAGTTCAGTGATAAAACAGCTCTGGCAGGACAATAGAGTGGACATCAGTGAACATTCAGAGGATCAGGTAAAACGTGTGTGGAAGTATAGGAAAACTTAACATGATCATAGACATGATCATAGACAAAAATAAAGAGATGCATCTCCAACAAGCCCAGATATGGATCAACAAGAAGGAGACGTTTCATGATGTCATTTTCACTGAAGAAACAACAGTGGTTTTGGATCACTTTGCCACCATTTCGTAAGAGTGGCAGACACATGTCCAAACCAAAGCTGAAACACCCACTGAAAATTCATGTTTGGGGAGCAAAATCCAGACTGGGAACAGGACCTATTGCAATCTTCGAAGGGTTAATGCTATTATAAAAGAAACTGCCGCCCCGTACATTAGAGAAAACTTTCCAGACAATGACCCGAAACACTGCTGCAAGCAGAGTTATTGCTGCAGAGTGTATAAACTGAGTGAAGACTCCACCAAGTGTTGTTGCTGTTCAAGAGTTTGCTAACGCTTCTTCAGCAAAGTGTGGATTTACTTCACCAATATTACAACCAACAGCGGAGACGCCCACAAAGAGCTAATCGTCACTTCCCTACAGGTACTGTTTACGAACAAGGTGACAAGTACTGGCATACGTAATACAGCATTTTTGGCCGTCATCACAGATATGTGTAAAGGCGAATCATTTTGAAAACATTGTCGTGTATATATGTGAAACTTTTTGAAAACGCAAGAGAAAAACTTTTCCGTTTTTGACTACATCGTTGTCATGTAAACGTAGCCTATATTTGGAAAGAAGCAAACCCAACTAAAAAGTCTGACCTAATTGCTGCCATAAATACATTCTGAATACAGCATGACACGTCTGAACAGTTGCTCTATGAGTTCTGTTGAGATGGACACAATGACAAAAAATGCAACTTATAAAGTCATATAAGTAATAATAAATACATAAGGTCAGAGTGAGATTCAGCCTAAACTCACAATTGCAAGAATTAAAGTTGCAATTATGGGAAATAAAGCCCCCAAATTGGGGCGAGTGAAACCGGCAAAATCGGCTGGTCAGAAATTCCACCTCACACCCCGTGAAAGGAAAGTGAAAAGAGATCAACTTATCCAACTTATCCAAAACAGACGACTGACTTCGGGCCGTCTTTTAAATTCATGGAAAAAACACACTGCAATTACTGCTAAAATCATTGGATTAAAATAATTCTAATACTAATTAATGTATACTCTTTGCAAATTATATTTAATAAAAGCTTAATTGTATTAAAAAGTGATCAGTAATTTATTTGCTTAGGCAATACATGGGCGTCACTTTGTTTTGAAAAGTGGTGGGGATAAAGACATGGGGGTGGTTCACTCACCTTTTCTACTTATCGCACCATATTGCATTGTGCTGTTTCTTGTTCAGTGGATTTACTTGAGGGACTGTAATTAGGACTAGAAATCTGAATAATCAAAATATTAATATAGCAATAAAAGATATGCAGCCTACAATTAACTAATAATTGTTAATATATTATAAATTAAAATACTATTAAAAATAATTAATTAAATACAGTTAATGCTTATTTTTATGTTTATGTTTAAATAGGATATGCTACATTGCATTTGTTATTATCGATCATCTAAGCATTACAGTACAGTAGACCACTGTACTGAGGTGGTCTAAAAAAAAACAGGCTTGGCCATATAAAGCTACAACGTATGAAAATTTTAACTTAATACTTTACGCTTTCCTTTTAGATTATTGGCTCAACCTCTGGCTTAGTAGGTTTTTAATAGGATTATATGGGGAGTAAAATCTTAACATAAAAATATTATTTTTCTCCTTGGATTATGGTGTCACTGTTTGGTGGTAAATTGGTAAAGACAAGGAATGTGTGATAAAATTTGTTTTACCTTCCTGGTTGTTGTCTTTAGTGCCTTTAGATTGATCTGCATTGTTAATCTCGTCGAAACGAAATGACAAAAATGTTCAATAATGAAGGGTTTTTTCCTCAACGATAATGAAGACCAGAAAAAAATGTGTATCATGGCTATAATTATTAATTTTTAATATAAACATACTGTGGAAGAAAATATGACAAAAAAATAAAGATTAACAATTAACAATGCACTAACAAAGTTTCTTGAAGAAAAACAAAGAATAAAGAAATAAAATTACAACGTGCATCTGCACAAAATGACACAAATGCACAACTATACGTGAGAGTCAGGATGTTTAAATCACATTGTGAATATGCTCTTTTTGTAACAACACATTTTGTAAATGTTGCCACATGTTTAAATTAATACTAAACTATTTGGTTTAATTTTGCACTTTCTTGTCAACTAAAATGTTATTTTCGACTAAAATTAGATGCCATTTTAGTTTTAGTAAAATTGACAAAAATTAATGAATATGGCATGACAAAATATTGACTAAATTTAAACAATGTATTGATCATGTTACAAAATTCAATCTTGTAATTAGAAACTTGTTTAAATTAGGTTTAGCATAATCATTTCAATCACGTTTTAATGAGAAATGTAATATTTTTATGTAAACCATACGTAATATTTTTTTCCTTATGTCTAACTGACATTCCATTTTTTTCAGTGTAGGCTCAACGACTTTTAATGTGCTCTGCTGCTTGTTGCAAAACAGTTCACAGAGGTTCACAGATCCGCTGGCCAAGCACAAGCACAAGGTACAAGAAACAGCACCATTTGGTTGGAAAAAGAGTATATGCTATATACAACATATGTCCTGGCAGAACTACTGTATCTACTAGCAAGCTGTATTTGTTTAAATGAAGCATGACTGCCCCTACTGGTCTTGTCTTGTGAAATCGCAGGATCCCTTTTCATTTGAGGTACATTCTCAATGGCCACATCTGTACGACCTGGGCTTGGTTCCCTTCCCCAAACTGAGGAGGCTGGAGACAAAGTCCTTTCCTCACATTCTGTGCCATGTGAAAGGAAATCACAACATGTAGGGTGATCAAGGCTTCTACCCCTACTCTCTGGTAGGGAGTAAGGTCTCTCTAAATGATGTTCACCACTTTCCATAGTGGGGAAGCCTGAGTTGTTAGCTTTCTCTTTATGATTCTTCTCACACTGCTTTATAGAATCATCATACTTTGCTCTAGCTCCTTAAATTTCTTAGCCACTTCTGTTAATACAGCTATTTCTTCCCTGAGCTGCTGGTTTTCCCTCCTAACTGTGGTTAATTCCTCATATTGGGATTCATGTTCCTCCTACACCTGTCTCACTTCATCCTGCAGAATTTCTATGTACTTACTCTTTTCCTTGATTGCCCTAGTGGCATATTCTGCCTTCACTTAAAAGGTCTTTGCTGTGTTCAAACTACTTTAGAGTCAGCCTGAGTTGAGCAGCAAATTTAAGGGCTATACTGGACATGAACTTTGTAACTGCAGTGTCCTTTGGCTTTTGTTCTAAAACCTCAGACAATAACTGCTCTGTAAGTATGCTAATAGCGCTGAAATTCAAGCTATCAGCTTACTTGATCAATGACCAGCTTACTAAGCTTACTAAAATCAGTGACCAGTTTACTAAGCTTACTAAAATCTGCTCAGCTGCAGTAAATTTCTCCATAATGGAATTGCAGTACCATTTCCCTATTATTTATTCGCGAAACTATGGATCAACATGACACAGGTCTGCCTGTTGCTTCTGTTTTAAGTGAGTTCAGAATCCAAGCTCCATGTTGTAGGCTATAATGACCCTGGCTAATCACCTATGAAAACGTCTCCAGGTTACGCATGTAACCATGGTTCCCCGAGGGAACGAGACGCTGCGTAGAAACGCTATGGGAACGCCTTCCGCGTGACCGCGCTCTGAATCACATGTTCAATCCAGCCAATGGATGGGCGA
>CM075028.1:3950626-4025363 GCA_037576675.1 Pangasius sanitwongsei
GTAATAAATGAGGATATGAAGCTAGTGGGTGCAAGTGTTGAGGATGCAGAAGATAGGGATAGGTGGAAAGTGATGATTCGCTGTGGCAACCCCTGAAGGGAAAAGCCGAAAGAAGAAGAAGAAGAAGAAAGGAGCAGATCTGGAGGGTTCACAGGCATAGAGTGTTGTGGTTAACTGGGATGTTTGGATGCTGTCGCCACCCCCCCACTCTCACACGTTCACTCAGGTTTGTTGACAGTGGAGTGGCTGGCCACTTTATGCACAAAGGCGCCCTCATGTCTGTGTTACCTTCTGGCTCTTCCTTTAATTATGCTGTCATAGCTAGTTTTGCAGGAGTCCTTGCTTGTACTCCTCACACAAAGTACACTGTCTTTAACCATTATGAGTCAATAAGTATACCTAATAAACTCTCCCTCTCTCTCCCTCTCTCTCTGTCGAGCTACACATGTTACTCCTGAGATACCAGTGATCTTGACCCCTTCTGCTCTCCGGACCTGCCTGATCCATCTTGATGCCCTACTTCTGGTTGGAGTTCTCATCAATTGGAAGTCACGAATTGGAAATCAAGTGCCTTGAACAGTTTTGCACTCAAGTCTCCATCAGTAAACAGTGGATAATTTCAACAAAACAGAATTCATGTGAAAAATGTAATGAATTTCTTGGTTACACAATTGCACTATGACCATGTAGTGCACGGTTATAGAAGGGGTTTATTTATAATTGCACTATCCATTAGCACCCAGATGAGGATGGGTCCCCTTTTGAGCTTCGTTCCTCTAAAGGTTTCTTCCTCATATTGTCTCAGGCAGTTTTTCCTGTAGACTGGTAATCTGCAAACTTCAGGAGCTTAACAGAGGTGTCTGAGGAGGTGCAGTCATTTGTGTAGTGGGAGAATAATAGTGGGGAGAGCACACATCCCTGAAGAGTGCCAGTGCTGACTGAGCAGGTGCTAGATGTGAATTTTCCCAACCTCACTAGCTGCTGCCTGTCTGTCAGGAAGTTGGTGATCCACTGACAGATGGAGGTGGGCACAGACAGCTGTGTTAGTTTGGTCAGGAGGAGATCCGGGATGATGGTGTTGAATGCCCAGCTGAAGTCCACAAATAGGATCCTTGCATAAGTCCCTGGTCTGTCAAAGTGTTGCAGGATGTAATGCCGTCCCATGTCGACTGCATCATCCACTGACCTGTTTGCTCTGTAGGAAAACTGAAGGGGGTCTAGTAAGTGTCCAGTCATGTTCTTCAGGTGGGTCAACACTAGTCTCAATGACTTCATGACCACAGATGTTAAGACAACAGGTCTGTTGTCATTCCGCCCGGAGATCGTGGATTTCTTTTGGACGGGGATGATGGCAGAGCGTTTGAAGCAGGAAGGGACTTTGCACTGCTCCAGTGATCTGTTGAAGATCCGTGTGAAGATGGGTGACAGCTGGTCTGCACAGACTTTCAGACAGGTAGGAGAGGCATTGTCTGGGCCTGGTGCTTTCCTGATCTTTTGTCTCCTGAAGAGCTGTCACACATCCTTTGCACAGATCCTAAGTGCTGGTTGAGTATCAAGATGGGGGTGGGGGGTGGGTTGGTGGGTTACAGGAGGTGTCGATGTTTGTGTGAAGAGATGTTGGTCAGAGATGTTGTGAGATCTTTCAAATCTGCAGTCGAAATGTTTCAGATCGTCAGCCAGTTGTTGATTCCCAACAGATTGAGGAGATAATGTCTTGTAGTTGGTGATGGCTTTCAGGCCGTTCCATACTGATGCAGAACCTGTCTTTTCAGCTTTTCAGAGTAGCTTCTTTTAGCTACTCTTATCTCCTTTGTCCGTCTGTTTTTGGCCTGATTGTACAGCACTTTGTCCCCACTTCGGTAAGCATCTTCTTTGGCTTGACGAAGCTGTCTGAGTTTCGTAGTAAACCATGGTTTTTCATTGTTATATGTTAAATAATTCCTGGTGGGAACAAGCATGTCCCCACAGAAACTG
Organism: Pangasius sanitwongsei; assembly: GCA_037576675.1. Taxonomy (NCBI): domain Eukaryota; kingdom Metazoa; phylum Chordata; class Actinopteri; order Siluriformes; family Pangasiidae; genus Pangasius; species Pangasius sanitwongsei. Next base: position 3,952,601 of record CM075028.1, read on the forward strand.
ATATAGCATGTCACAGTATCAGTGAGTTCATCCAAATCAGTGGCTGCAGCTTCAAAAACACTCCAATCAGTGCAGTTGAAACAGGCTTGTAGATCCCACTCTGCTTCATTAGTCCATCTCTTCACAGTCCTTACTACAGGCTTGGCATATTTTAGTTTTTGCCTGTATGCTGGGACAAGACGAACTAGGCAGTGATCAGAGAGTCCCAAAGCTGCTCTGGGAACAGAACGATATGCATCCTTTATTGTGGTGTAAAAGTGGTCAAGTGTGTTATTGTCTCTGGTGGGACACGTAATGTGCTGGCTGTATTTTGGTAGTTCCCGGGTAAGGTTGCTCTATTAAAATCACCAAGAAAAATAATAAGTGAGTCGGGGTGATGTCTCTCCATGTCTTTAATCTGATCAGCCAGCTTTTGCAGTGCCATGCTCGTGCAGGCTTGACGAGGGATGTAAACATTCACCAGAATGAATGAGGAAAACTCACGCGGCGAATAAAAAGGCTTGCAGTTGATGAAGATGATGACAGCACATCCTCTTCAACATTGTTATATCAATGGACCAACCTTTGTTTATGTAAAAACATAATCCACTGCCCCTCGTTTTCCCCAATGACTCACCGATGCAATCCGCTCTGACCAGCTGGAAGCCCAGCAGATGTAATGCACTGTCTGAAATGAATTTATTCAGCCAGGATTCCGTGAAGCACAGAGCTGCGGAGCTGGAAAAGTCCTTGTTTGTCTGGGTGAAGAGAAGTATTTTGTCGGTTTAGTGGGAAGGGAATGGAGATTGTTCAGATGAATACTCGGCAGCGGGGCTGCCCGTTTCACTCGCTTGCATTTGCGCCTGTATAGAACTGCCGCTCCTCCGACTAAAATGTCCAGTAAGTCGTCAGAATGTTAAAAAATCTGTAAAAGATTGATGGTAGTGCATTGCCTGATGTTCAGCAATTCGTCCCTGGTAAAAGTGATTGGTGAAAGGTGATAAAGGACAGGATAAACAAACAACAAAAACAAAAATGCTAGGGAGCTCCAGACTGAGGCAGCCATCCGTGGCGCCATCCTAACCCATATTTATTAATGACCAAACCAAACCACCAAACTGCTGTCTTCTGGGTGAGATCTTAAGACACTACCAGGAATTTAACTACAGCTGCATATAATGGGAGCAATTACTTCAGCCTGCAGCCATTGAGGTCTCTGTGGAAGAATCTGATTGAAACCTTGCTCTTGGAAATAAAAGACCTAGAAAGGAACACAGGATGGATCTATATTAAACTTGGTTATGGAGGATTCCATGCTGATACATGCAATCATATTTCTGATGACTAAGTTGCAAGGATATAAACTTCAATCCTGTCATTGACCCAGCGGTTGGAGCTTAGGGCCCCATAAAAATTCGATCCCCATTGAAAAAGTATTGGCTATACCAAGTCTTTTTCCTCTGGAAAAAGTACAAGCAGGAAGGATTAAGGAAATCTTGGAAGTAAGTTAAGCCTGCAGCTAACCTTAAATAGCACATTCAGAAGCATATCCTCCTCCCATTGATTAGGAAATGAGCTTCAATGTTCTGGATGCATATAGTTTTTTCCTCAGAATGGAAAAAGGCACATCAGTCAGTGACTGCGCATGTTACACAGCATTTGGCAATAAAACCCCAGTGGTCTACTTGATGTGCTAAAAAGGCAAACAACCCTAGTTTCCACACTGCTCTCACTACTGCTCTCACTAGTGGTTGGAACACCCTGGGAATCTTTCTCTAGGCACACATACTGTCACAGTGGAAAAGTTCACTGCACCTGTGAGTTTGGCCCCTTGATGCATTGGGCAGACTGATAGCTATAGCATAGCACTTCAGGAGTGCTAGAACCCTAGCCTGATGGCCTTGTATGCTGGGGGCTTTTAAGTTTATAGCATTTACAAAAGGAGCTAGACGCCCTTCATCCACCATGCTCCCCAGGAGTCAAATATGGGATCTCCCTAAATGTTTTGAAATCCCTTAATACCCTTCCTTATGGACAAAGCCAAGATGCTGGGATGAGCATCATTGCAGACAGCCATTTTGGCTGTTAATCACCTTAATAAAGCATCTGAGACAACTGCATGCCTAGATGATAAGCTCACTCTGCATGCACTGGTAACTGGATGATTCCAGGGTGCCTGTGTGATAGAACACATGATTCCTACCTAAGAGTAGGTTTCTTGAGCCTAAGATGGTGACTGACTTTGCAATATGCTACAAGGGTAAATCTGTAGAATGTTCTCTACCATGCTCAGTATACACATTATGGTGCTATGTGAGTGGCTAATTAGTCATAGAACCATCTACTCATCTGGCACGTTGTCTGTCTAAGCAGAGTTTTTGTATCACCAGGAGATGGGTCATGACCACAGTCTAGAAGCACAGGGCTATCTTGAATGGCTACTCCACAAGAGGTGGTTCATTCACATGGATCCTACTGAGAGGCATGGTACTGCAGGAAGGCTGAGCAGGAGCTACCAGGACATAACCAAATGCCCTTCAAGTTTGTCTGAGGGTGAGTCAGTTCCTCTTGACCCACTGGTATCGGTGCTGAAATAATTCAATTCAATTTTATTTGTATAGTGCTTTTAACAATGGACGTTGTCACAAAGCAGCTTTACCAAAATATATAAATTCAGAATATACATTTTATATTTATAAATGTATCCCTGGCAGTTAGCCAGTGTTCATAGAACAGGGTTATATACTATATCTATAACCTTACAATATTTTGATCTGTATCTTTCACCCCTTCATGTATTTTATTTTTCACTTTTATTCTTTCATTTCCACCCAGCTTACTGTTTTTTATCCCTTTTTCCAACATGCAGTGCAAATTAAAATCTGTCACTCGGAGAGTTAATTAAGTTTGGTATATTTTGAGTATTTGTGATGGTCATTGAGTCCTCCTGTGAGGAACAGAAAACTAGATAGAGAGAGGAATAGAGGAATAAATAATTCTCTGTCTTATGAACTAATCCAGAAGAAGGGTTTTACAGAAGTGCTGGGGATGCTAAACATCATGAAAATCCTGCTGTGAAATCAGTTTCAAAGCAACTCGAATGCAGAAGGTCAGAAGATCCACATATTTTTATCCTTTCTAATAAATATACATAGCAGTGTTACTGCAGATCTGAACATGACAGCTGGGTTTTTTAATCACTTCTGACTGGGAGAATATGGACTTATTAAGAATACACAGTCAGACTTTAGTTATGCTGCACAAAGATAACTCTCTGACATACTGTGCTCCAAATTAAGCTCGTCAAACCCTGCCTAACAAAATAAGACAAACATCTCAAACACAAGTAATGTGTGAAGTGGCACTTGTTTTTATGGTCTAAAAATAATTAAATGCATAAGAAAGACCTTTATATGAGGAAGCTGACAATGAAGGCAGAATTTTGGCATAGTGTGTATACACTAATAATATTGTGTCATTAATCCTAAGTTAGCAAGCTAAAATTGGATGAAAAATTGGAACACAATTTTTGTGATTTTGCCTCTGAACACCACCATAATGGATTTGAAATTAAGCAATCAAGATGTGAATGAAGTGCAGACTTTCAGCTTTAATTCAAGGGGTTTAACAAAAATATTGCATTAACCGTTTAGGAATTACAGCCATTTTTTGCAGATTACCTCCATTTTCACAAGTAACTGGACAAACAAATATTAGGATAAATATTTATCCTAATGCAAATCCTTTGCAGTCAATGACTGCCTGAAATCTAGAACCCATGGATGTCACCATGTGCTGCTTCCTCCTGTTTAGCCAGGCCTTTACTGCCTTTACAGCTGCCTTCAGCTTCTGCTTGTTTGTGGGACTTTCTGCCTTCAGTTTTGATTTTAGCAAATGAAAAGTATGCTCAACTGGGTTGAGGTCACTGGACATTTAAGAACATTTAACTTCTTTGCCTTAAGAAGCCCTTGGGTTGATTTCACGGTAAGTTTTGGGTCATTATCCATCAGTACTGTTCAGTGCTGTCCTATCTGTTTTGCAGCATTTCATTCTCCTACTTGTATCAGCAGTCACATCATCAATAAACACTAGTGCCCCAGTTCCATTGGCAGCCATACATGCCCATGCCATAACACTGCCTCTACATGTTTTACAGATGATGTGATATGCTTTGGATCATGAGCCCTTCCGTTCCTTCTCCATACTCTTCTCTTACCATCATTCTGGTACAAGTTAATCTTGCATCAGAACTGGTAACGCTTTTTTAGAGGATTTTTAGCAAAGTATAATCTGGCCTTCCTGTTCTTGAGTATTACAAGTGGTTTGCATCTTGAGGTAAACAATTTACATTTACAATTTGAATTTACATTCATGAAAGTGTCTCTTTAGTGTAGAATTTGACAATGATACGCATACCTCCTTGAGAGTCTTCTTGACTTGGCTAGATGTTGTGAAGTGGTTTTTCTTCAACAAGGAAAGAATTCTGCATTCATCTACTTTAGTTGTCTTCCAGGCCTTTTTTTGTTGCTGAGCTCACCAGTGCATTCCTTCTTTTTAAGAATGTACCAAATTGTTGATTTGGCCAATCCTAAAGTTTCTGCTATCTCTCTGATACTGTAGGTCTGTTTTTTTTTAGTCTAATGATGGTCTCTTTCACTTGCATCAGCACCTATTTGGACCACATATTGAGAGTTCCCATGGTCAGCTACCAAATGCAAATTCTATGCTTGGAATCAACTCCAGACCTTTTATCTCCTTAATTTGTCATGAAATAATGAGGAAACAGGCCACACCTGGCCATGAAACAGCTTATCAGTCAATTGTCCATTTACTTTTGAGTCTGTGAAAATGGAGGGACTCTGTAAGAAATGCCTGTAATTCCTAAACGGTTAATGCAATAGTTTTGTTAAACCCCTTGAATTACAGCTGAGTCTACACTTCAATCACATATTCCTTGCTTCATTTCAAATCGATTGTGTATACAGAGACAAAATTATGAAAATTGTGTCACTGACCAAATACTTATGGATCTGACTATATCAAGATTTTATTAACATTAAAATATATTACAATTTTTTTTATAGTTAAAGCTGGTGCAAAGCTCCAAAGGATGTGGAATTGATTCACTATTCAAAAATTTTACCAGGTCATTTTTCAAGTCCTACAGTTGACCTTTCCATAGATGACCAGCATATAGGGTGAAAATACTTTCTGCAGAGCAATGCATAGACTACAGTCTGAAATTGTATGCCTACAAAGGTGTAAACTGACATACTGTTTCAAAACTCCAAGTCATGACTCAACATGTCGATGCCTCTCTATAAGGAAGTCAACCCATGATAGTTGATGCCAACTGTAATTTAGTGCCATTTTAGCCACTCAGAATCTTTCTTCTAGCAATTTACTGATACAGCTGAGGAAAAAATTTGATGTTCCTAATGTTTTTGTCACATTTTCACCATCACTGTTTCTTTCCACTGTGTCTATGAGTTAACAGCTTTGTGAAAACTATCTCAATCATTACACTCAGTCAATCAGCAAGCTTCTGTTCAAGGTATGTTTTCCAGTTGCCTAGCAACAGTGTTCTCATATATCATTCTCTGTTTGTCAGGACTGTCTCATTTTAGAGACTACAATATATAGAGACAGTGTGTGTGTGTGTGTGTGGCTGATGTTGCACATTCTGTTAAGATTAAAGGTTGGATAGTCAGCCTCAAAACAACTAAGTGCTGGAACAACCTGCTCCCTTAAGACACGCCCACATACACACACACCAGAACACAACAACTCTAATCATTATTTGATAATGGAGCATGATCAGACAGTGTCTATACCAAGTGTGTGTGAGGGAGTGCATGCTAAGATCTGTTAGAAGTTTGCGCTAATCTCATATAGTTAGTTTTATATTTGTATAGTTTATATTTGATAGACACATACTGGTGTTAATGTTGCCAAAATCTTGAAACATGCTTAGATGACAATCGCTGAAAAATAAAGTTTGTTTAGTTTGTTTAGTTAGCTAGGTTTTTTTTTTAAATATACAGGAATTTGGAAAAAAAACAAAATTATGAGGAGCATGGCCTCATACTTCAACAATGACTCACAAGTAAATTTGCATGAGTATATGTTAACACAGCCAAGAAGAAATGAGTGCTGGTGGGTGGCGATTAGCATAAATGTCATTTGGATAATGCAGTGCAAATTAGCCCAGATTACCTTTCAGCTGTTATTAGCATTAGCATTTTATCTTGGGTCAAGTTTTTCTGTGTTGCTTAAAGACATACTTTGCAGCACATTCATTTGCATAGAATGTCTTATTGTTCCTTTGAAGTTAGCATAACTGTACTGCTAATCTGATTATAACGTGGTGCCTCAAATTCACTGTGGAAGTTTCTGGACATTTGCTGAGACAGTGTAGGTAAATAAGTGATTATATGATTGCTAGCATGCTGGACAATTGTGCCAAAATAGTGACACCTGTGACATCACTGACTTTCTTTCTTTCTATACATCATATGTCTCATCATTGTCTTTAATTTTTACTTCTTTTTGTTTCTTTTCTTCCTTATTTTCTTTACTCCATTTCACTTTTATCATTTTCAGCACCTTTGCAGTCACCATGTATTTCCTTAAGATCTGCACACCTGGTTTCTCTGTTTGTTTAATTAGTGTTCTGTTTGGACACACATGTATGCATGCACACACACACACACACACACACCTTGCTTTATGAAAGGCCTGTAATTTGCTGCATTCCCACTTGTCTCAGTGCTGCAGAGGATGAACGGAAATTATTATTTTTTTAAATAAAATGGCACTTTGATGTTTTCATATTGTTGAAGAGGACCTGAGAGTGAGCCTCACCTTTAAAGAGAGAGAGAAACTGTCTTTATCTCTTTCACCTTTGTTGTTTCTTTGTTGCCCTTTATATATATTTTTCTCACTTCCTTTTATCTGTCTCTCTAACTCTTTATAGTTTTCTTTGCCCTTTATCTCTCTCTCCCTTTCATCTCTCTCTCCTTTATCTATCTGCCTTTCTTTTTGTACTATTTTTATTTTTATTTATAGATCTGTAACACTCTCATTCATTGTCTTCCTCTTTATTTCTATCTCTTGGCCTGTATTCCCCTCTCTCCCTTTATTTAAATTCTTGCCCTCTTTTTTATATCTCTATCTTCCTTTTATCTCTGTTTCCCTTTATCTCTATACATCTCACCCTTTATCCCCCCCTCCCTCTCCATTTATCTGATTTCTTGCTCTTTATCTGTGTAGGACCATGTGTGTATGGGTGCAGAGGAAGACTCAGGAGGCAGATGGAATTTCAGCAGAGATCCAGGCTTTTCAGTGCACTTTCAAAAACTCAACAAAAACCCAAAACTTACAGAAACACAACCCAAAAGGGGCTATCACTATTCATGGATTTTCACCTTGTTCAATGTCAAGATCATGCTTCATGCATGGGTGTGAGTGTGTGTGTGTGTGTTGCAAGCTCTGCCAGCTATGCCACTTTCTCTCCCTGACTCATGGCAGTCACTGAATGCACAAAGAAACACACATAAGTAGGCTGGCAGTAATAAGATATAGGTGAGAATCATCATGCGTTACCTCCCGGTTCAACCCGCCTCCTCTCCATCTGCAGCTGGCACTCGACCACTCCCCTGCTGCCACAAAACCCCACTGCCCGACTCCCAACCCTGCCTTCCCCCCTTCCCCGCACCTTGGCAGGAGAAGTAATCAGCTACTACCATCTGTGCCCCAGGCCTGTGGACCACCTCAAACTTGAATGGCTGAAGTTCCAGATACCAACGAGTGATCAGAGCATTGGCATCCTTTGTGTAGTGGAGCCACTGGAGCATGATAAGAACAGAGGGTAAAGGGGCACCCCAGTAGGTAGTACCAGAGGGTGAGGACAGCCCACTTGATAGCCAGACACTCCTTCTCGATTGTGTTGTACTTACTCTCAGTAAGAGCTTCCCGCTGATGTACAGCTCCTCCTGCCCTAACCACATGGGACAAAATGGCCCCCAGCCCTCTTTCTGACATGTCAGTCTGCAGAACAAAAGGGAGAGAATAGTCAGGAGAATGCAACAGTGGGCCCCCCCATAAAACTGCTTTTACTTGGCAAAAAGCCTGCTTGCATGGCTTCGTCCACTGGAGTGGATCTGGCACATCCTTTTTAGTCAGGTCAGTGAGCAGGCTGGTGATGACAAAAAATTTAGATAATGAGAGATGGTCTCCACAAGTGACTAGGGTGGAATAACCTGAATTAACCACTGTTGCCAGAGCCACAGGAACTACCTGTCTCCATGGTTTAAGGAGATTGAGGTAGTGTATCTGTAATTATTTACCTCAATCTGTTCACCTGACCTCAATGGCTATGTTTACATGCACATCAAATTCCATTTAAGGTCTATAATCAAGTTTATATGCATACAGGCATCGAAACGTCCTCTATACATGGCTGTTGTAAGTATGCCCGAGTTGCCATTCCTAAATACCTAGCCTAAAGCTAAGCATCTGTTAGCACCCACAATCCCTTGCTGAATGAGCATATGCATATATCTCCTTTCAGTGGATTTTCAGCTGAAGCGTAACAATGGGGTGGTGTAGGAGAACTTAGGAAGGCTGAAAACCAGTCATGCAGTTGCATTCTGGATCAGTTGCAGAGATCAAATGGTGCTCAGAGGCAGACCTGCCAGGAGTGAGTTGCAGTAGTCCAGTCTCGAAATGACAAGGGACTGAACAAGCACCTGAGTGGCCTGTTTGGATAGAAATGGATGAATCCTTCTGATGTTATAAAGGAGAAATTGACATGAGCATGTCAGATTAGCAATGTGAGAGGAAAAGGACAGTTGATTGTCCATGGTTATCTCAAGGTTATGTGCAGTAACAAAGGTAAGATCAGAGAGTTGTCACAAGATCCTGACATGGGGATGAATCACCTGAGATGAACAGCAGTTCAGTCTTCCTGTGATTAAGTTTCAGCTGATGAGCTGTCATCCATGGTGAGATGTCTGCCAGACATGCTGAGATCTAAGCAGAAACATGAGTGTCTGAGGGAGGAAAGGAGAGGAAGAGTTGAGTGTCATCTGCATAGCAGTAGTATGAAAACCCATGTGACCACACCAAGAGATTGAGTATAGAGGGAGAACAGAAGAAAATTGACACTTTTTTCTCACCTCTCCTCTTTTTCACTTCCATTCTCTCTCTCATCCTTTTTCTTACTAGTTTGACCTCACATCACGTTTTTCTCTATTCTCTGTCCACCTTCTGTCTCTCTGCCAATCTCTCTCTGTTTCTAACTCTTTTCACCTATGTTTCACTCTCTATTCCTATCTATGGAGGAGACTCTCCATAGCTGCATGTCCTCTTCTCTCACACTCTCTCTCTCTCTCTCTCTCAAACACACACACACACACACGTGCATGTAAGACTAAATGTCTCTCCCATTAAATTTGCATTAAACATTGTCCTGTTATTTTAAACACACTGCCTCTTTACTATGCACATATCAATTAAACATAACCAAATAAATACAACATTATTTGATGAATTAAACATCTATATGCAAAACCTCAGTGTACAGTAATACCTTAACCATACATGCATGTGTGTGTGTTCTGTATAATTACTACATAAGGTGTGTTTTCTTACACTTTTTCTCTGAGTATGTATATGCATAGTTGTGCTTACTGTGAAGCTGTGTAGTCATGCGTGTTGTGTTGCTGTTAAGTTGTGTGTTGTAATTGCATGTATTCTGTAGCTGTGTTTTGTGTTGCTGTGTATATTGGGCAGTTGTGTCTGTTGCATAGCTGTGTATATTGTGTAGTTGTCTGTTTTGTGCCACTATGGGATGTATTTTTGTTGAATAATTTACAAATAAGTAACACAAGTTCTACAAAAATTAAACAAGATCCACAAATAAACAATAAGTGATTCACAAAATTTAAAGTGAGGTCTGTAAAGTGAGAAGCTCACAGACACCCATGATTGGACTGGTGTCACTGTGATTGATAGGGGTGGCATAATCTCTCTTCTATCACCCTAAAAGCGTGGCCAATTTTGTTCTTTAGGACTCCCAGCCACGGACTGTCATCACCGGAAATGAACTTGCGATCTTTGGACAACAGGGCAAAAGCTATTCTGTTGTGCAACAGCTCGCCTTTTTTGTGCAAATTATGCAACAATAATTCCCTATGTACATTGTTAAGCTGTGCAAGTTGTGTGTATGTCCTTTCTTTTTACATGATGCCACAAAAATGTATGTACCACCATTTTGAGTCCCTACACAAACGGCACATATCTGTGCGAAGTGTGCCATACTGTGTAGCAAATATTCCAATTTGTGGTATACTGTATATGGATGTTCCACTCAACCGAGTAGACAAAACAAGTGAAGATTCTTCAAGGTTCAGAAAATTCTTACATATCATGTGCCCAAGAAAAAAGACATAATCTGAAGAAGGGTGTAGGTTACAGACGGCTGCCGTTGATCGTAAGGATATCACAACCGAGGAAAAAAGGGATTGAACAATCTTCTGTTCAAAACATTGTACTCTTTCAGTATTTGTTTTTTACCCTTATGACATTACCTCACTAAGCTTAATGTTCATTATACTGAAATGAACCACTGTTTAAATCATTCATCCTCAAAACTCCATAGATATCATGGATTAACTCAAACTTTGATATGAAATGTACTCATTAATTAATTAGGACATTTTTATTAAAATATAACAATATATTATAATTAATAATAAATATAATATAAATAATATTATGTATTATAATTATATAATATAAAACAATATTGACAAACAACAAAGGGGAGACCTCATCACCCATCTGGCAATGTACATGTGGGTAAATTGTCACCTGTGGGTAGTTACAAACATGTTGCATTGTGGGTAATTGCGAAGGTTGCAGTGACCTCAGTGAAAACAAAGATTGTAATTGTTTTTAATGCGTGTATGTGTGTGCATACTGTAATTGTCTGTGGTATGTAGCTGTGTGTAATGTGCAATTGTGTGAAATGTATATTCGCCGGTATTTTATTACAGTGTAAAACCAACTGAACCAAAAAAAAAAAAAAGCTACAATCTCAACAAACAAATCTCAACTTCAGCAATTAAACTAGTTTGAGAAATGGCTCAAAATTGTAAAAGTTTCTTAATTTTTGTTTTTACAGTGTTATTTGTATAATTACGTGTATTTACAGTAAAGATTAGCTCGTCGATTCACGTGTGAAAATAAAGAAACTTTAAACATGTTCTGGGTTTTAATTTTTGGCTGAACGGCTCCATCAGGAATTCTGAGCAGTCAGGAATTCTGCTCTGTGAAGTTAAAAACTGTTCTCTGTTAACCTTCACATGTTTCATTACAGTTTCCCATCTCTACACAGCATGACACACAAAGTGTGTGCTCTTCCTGATTCTGAGTTCTACACTGTCGGGTGCTGTGTTTCTGTAAATGCTGGCCACATTCTCTCTATAACATCAACCCTTTGTGTAATACGCCATGGATCTGCACAGACGCTGCACTGAAATGCTGCGCCGAAATGACATTAATGTCCGCAGATCTCCACCACGTTAGCCAGGAAGTCGTGCTACTGAAAAATGATTTTGTACAATATAAGCGATCACTATGCTAGGAGCTATTCCTCTTACTTTTTTACAATCATAAAAGGTCCACAATAATGGTGCTATAATAATAATAATAATAATAATAATAATAAACTGAATATCAACTGATGTCAATTAGATATTAGATTATATCTAAACAATTAGATATCTATTTATATTTTTATAGTTTATATTTTAGCACTTTACTATTACTAAAGTACTGCTAAATTACAAAATTCATGCTAATTATAATGAAATATTTAAGATCTGTTCTACTGTGTAGCTAGCTAAGACACTTCTAGTCATATGCTAAACATAACCTTAGCAAAGATAAAACATATACACGAATAGACAAGCAATATACACTCACCGAGCACTTTATAAGGAACACTGCACTAATACTGGGTAGGGCCTCAAAACAGCCTCAATCCTTCATGGCATGGCTTCTACAAGATGTTGGAAACATTCCTTTGAGATTCTGATCCATGTTGACATGCAATTCCTGCAGATTATTCAGGTGCACTTTCATGCTGCGAATCTCTTATTCTACCACATCCCAAAGATGTTCTATTGGATTCAGATCCAGTGACTGGGAAGGCCACTGATCTGGTTGTCATGTTCATGAAACCAGTTTGAGATGACCTTTGCTTTGCGACATGGTGTATTATCATACTGGAAGTAACCATTAGAAGATGGGTAAATTGTGGCCATGAAGGGATCCACATGGTCAGCAACAATACTCTAATAGGCTGTGGCATTCAAGCGATGATTGATTGGTATTAACGGCCCCAAAGTGTGACAAGAAAACATTACCCCCACCATTACACCACCTCCACCATCCTGGACTGTTGGTGGACACAAGACAGGTTGGGTCCATGGATTCATGCTTTTGGTGCCAAATTCTGACCCTACCATCTTTGTGCCTCAGCAGAAATTGAGATCTGTCCAGGTCACATTTTTCCAGTCTTCAACTGTCCAGTTTTGGTGAGCTTGTGCCCATTGCAGCCTCTGCTTTGTACTCTGGGAGTTGTAGTTGGATACAACACATAGCAAATGCCACTTGGTCTTTTTTGGGTGAGAGGCTACCAACGTAATACATCTTCATTTGGCAATTTTATTTTACTCTTACTTGCAAAAATGTGCTTTGGGTTATTAGCCTGCTGAAAATTGATTTTTTTTCTTCGTCTTCAGCTGTCTAACAGAGGCCTGCAGGTTTTGTGCCAGAATAGATTGGTATTTGGAGCTAACCATGATTCCCTCTATCTTGACTAGAGCCCTGTTGAGGAGAAGCCCTGTAGCATGATGCTGCCACCATGCTTCACTGTGGGCATGATGTTCTTTGGGGGATAAGCAGTCTTGATTTTTCACCAAATATATCTTTTAGAATCATATCCAAAATGTTCTACCTTGGTCTCATCAGACTAGAACACATTTTGCCACATGGTTTAGGCAGATTTACGCAGGCTACCAGCTAGGCACCCTACCCATAGCCCATACATGTGACATATACAAGGGACTGTTGTCACATGCAGGGAGTGGTACATGCCAGATTTCTATTTCTATTATTCCAGAAGCTACTTTACTGTTGCTGTAGGTCTGTTGGTAGCCTCCCTGATAAGTTTTCTTCTTGTCCTTTTGTCTATTTTGGTTGGATGTCCTGTTCTCGATAATGTCACTGTGGTGTCCCATTTTCTTCATTTGTTGATGATTGCCTTCACAGTGTTTCACGTGTGGCAAGTCGAGGTTCTGATGGGATGGACACAGACACACAGGAGGCAGGGGTAGTAGAAAACAAGTATTCTTTTATTTAAGTTCTTTGTGAGGTGGAGATGAGATAGGTGCAGATGGCTGGGTGAATGTTATGGCATCACAGTCATCCTAGCTCTAGGCACGGTGAGCATGGGTTAGTAGCATCAAGGTGAGGCTTTGGCCATGGAGATGAAGTTGCTCGTCTCTCGTTCGCTGGTCTGGAGCATGGTCCTCATCACTGTCTGCAGTCTCTGTGGGAGAGAGAGATCAGTATTCCCACACAGACCAAACTTACTCATTTTAATGTTCCTGTCATGCCCTTTTATACTCTCCTGGTTTCTCCAGGAGGTTGCACTCATTGGACTCCAGGCACAACAGTAGGGTTGCTGAAGTAGCCCTGTCATTTCAGCAACCGAGTGGTGCAAGAGAGTGAAGTGTTTGAATGGCGGTGGCTGCAGGCCTGCAGTCATACATGGTACATCTAATGTTTTGGAAACAATTTCTTTTGTACCCTTTTTCTGACAGATACCTTACTATATGAGATCCTGTACATGCTTTGTAAACTCTTTGTGGATCATATCTTCAGCTCTCAGATAGAACCAAGAAAATCCCTGATCTTTATTTGGGGTTATTCCGAATTAATTCACTGATGACAAGTGTATAATAATTACTTTTGGATATGCATTTGAATGTGATTGGTTATATGATATACAGTATAATGCCCCTTTTTCTTTTCTCCCCGAGAACTTTTTTTTATTTGTTTTTCACTTGAATTTTTTTTCTATATCACATTACAGGTTGAAAAATATCTTACATGATTTATCTTGGTTTATCTTGATTTATCTCATTTTTTTTACATCACAAAAACCTACAATTTTAACATGGGTGTGTAGACTTTTTATATGCAGAAGAAATGGTGGATACGTGGAAGCTACACATACCGTATTTTTGAAATTGGTTAAAATAAAATAAAATGTATGTTTGAAACAAATGTAAAAAAGTTAATTTTAAAAGTTAATTTTATTTCATATTCAGTTTGTATTCTTTTTTTATGTGACATATTTATAACATTGTATCATTAAAGAAGCATTTTGAATTAAAAAAAAGCATTTTTTTCTTTACATAGGCCTACTGTGTATTTTTAAAGTTACAACTATAAAATTCTTATATTCCTAAGTCACATATTTATTATTGAGTATTCATGAATTCAGCTTCTTGAGTGGAGTATGGGCTATGGCTTATAAATTTCAATTTTACTGTTCATCAATACCATCTAACATGCTAACATACTTTAAACCTCAAAATATATTTTCAGTTATAGCATTATTTTTCTTAAAATAATAGCCCTATTTTTCCTTTCTTGGCTGTCAATTGTTACATGCTTTAAAGGGTTTAAAGGTTGGGTGCCACCAGGCAAAACACTAACCTTTATTACAGGTTCAACATAATGCTACATACCATATTTAGGGGTTCACTGTAAAAAGGAAATATCCAGTCCTTATGGATACTAAGATTTGGATTTACAGCCTTGTCTATATTAGCGCACATCCCAGAGCCAGGCACGAGATCATAACTACTGGACCTTTTAAGGTGTAATGGAATATCTCAATAAGAAACTGGTGAATAAGAAGTGAACTTCAGCTTCTTGAAATAATTATTAAGAAATTGAATTGTTTTTCAAAACAACCACATCTGTACTCCAAGTCATTAAAGTTTCTGTTTTAAAAGTGGGTACTAAACTACACAGCACACTGTGTATCTTACAAATAAAAAGCATTATAAAACATAATAAAACTCAGTGGCTTCATACTGTATGAGCTAGGCTATACAATCTTGCTGTTGCCATGTAATTTTATGTGCATGGCAAATGATTAGTGATTTTGGTTCACACTGGTGGAAACAGCCCCGCTTCACACTGCCTAGTGAATCAAGTATGCAAAATGATTCCCGCTGAACCATTCAGTGTGTCTGCCATGTGGCTGTGCTGAATAGTTTCATCATTTTGTTTTTAGATTGTTCTGCTCCTGATGGACAGCCCTATTAGTGACAACCACATTTACTCTCCTACACACAGTAGACAGGATGAGAACATGACTATCACCTTCTATAAGACTATCACCTACTATTAAAACAAAACAAAATATACTACATATACTGCACACATAGTCAGAAACTTTATTCTACATATTTTATTTAAAGTTTTAATTAAAGTTATTTAAGTTATTTTACCCCATAGCTGCTTAGTCTGTGAACTTGCCTATTTTTCCATGCTTCTTTTTATTAAATATGGGAACTAAAATCTGAGAACTTTGGTTCATAAGTGCGGATTTCTCTTTATTGATATATCTTTACATTTATTACATTATAATATATATTATCTTGATAAAACTTCAGGCTTGTGAAAATGCTGATAAATCTATCTCACAGCTGACTGACAGCAGGTAGTGCCAAGTCAGTGGTGCCATGTGACCATGCGGTAACACTTGTATATAAATACAGGGGCATGACTGTAATATTATACCTATAATGCCAAGAGTGGAACATCATAAACAAGGTATGTGTTTTATCATTTTACTAACTTTTGACATTTTAGCTTAGTAACTTGATGAATGAGGAGTAGCACTGGTGATATAAACATCCAGTTTTCATGCTAATTTCAAAACTGTATTTAAAAAATTGAACATGTCCCCATGTGGATGTATCATGTCAAAAGCACTCATTGTTATCCCTTTAGACTAAGTGAAAAGAGTAATGAATTGTGTAATGGACACTATATATTGGAATTACAATGATAAATGTAGGTAACCATGTGGTTAAGTTGCCAGTTAAAGATTTAAATTTTGTACCTGTGATTTTTGATAATAAAAATGAAAAATTGTTTCTTTCATTTCTCCTTCCTGGATTTTGAATCCACAATCGAATAACTGTTCTTTCTGTTACTGACACATAAATAGAATGTCCGAAAAGAGACATACTTTTTTCATTTCTACAACTTTTTTTGCACCTCTTTGTTCTTGGCTAGCATGTATTATTTCATCACCTCAGACTGCAGTCAGGACAGAAAGCTATAACTTTTTCACTATTCACTCTCAGGATGAAGTGTGTGTGTGTGTGTGTGTGTGTGTGTGTGTGTTCGTGTGCTTATGTGTGTGTTTGAGGTGTTTTATCCTTCAGGCTGGCAGTTAAAGTGAATTAGCAGCTAGCATTTGTGTGCTCTGGGGAAACTCTGCCCTTTTACACACACACTGTGACCTTAAGCACTTCAGAATAAATGCACTAATGAGCTGTGGGTTCTAGCCATGTGCACTTTTGAAAAAAGTGCACTCAGACAAGGGACTGAGCTGCTAGACTTTTTGGCTTTTGTGAAATTGATGATAACTGAGAGATGATTGTGTCTTGTGTTCAGGACAAACCTAATCCATGTTTTACTTTGTTGTTCCTGCTAGCTAGGCAATACCTTTAAAATGGGCTAAATACTAACTAAAAAGAAGTCCAGATGATTAGCAGCTAGCTAGCAACAATTACAGACTCACTTTACTGTAAAGCTAGCTCCTGCAAGCTACCTGTATGCTAATGAGCTGTACATCTGTTAGTCAGTATTTATCCCATATTAAAAGTTCTAGCTATCTAGCAGTAACAGAAGGAAAACCTTGGATTAGCTTCTATTTGTATTGTTTTCTGGATTTCTTAGAGTTTAGCTTCCAGTTCCTTAAAAGACTATCCATTATGCTAGTTTTTGTTTCCACAGCATTTCCACCCTCTCTCGGTTGAAGGTTTGTTCAGAATACTCGTGCACGGAAAAAGAAAAATATGACTGTGTAAGCTTCTTTCTCTCTAAATGTAAAGGAAGCACAACATAGTTATTCTTATTACTTTCTGTAGATCTCTCCACTTCATCTTTGTATGTAGTGCGTAAGGTAAAAAAAATGTAGAAGAGAATTTAAACTTCACTCTCAGCGAGTGTCTAATGTACTAATTAACATGGTACAGGGATGCAAAAGCACAGAGCTGGCATTAAGACCCATAATCGTCACCGTTTTCCCTGCGTTGCTATGCAACACGAGTTTTCTGGATACCCCACTTTCTCTCTCTCTCTCTCTCTCTCTCTCTCTCTCTCACACACACACACACAATGGTGAATTTGGTAAGGGATATAAATACACAGCATTTTGGCTTTATAGTTGTAGCACTACAGCTTGGTGATGCGCTAAACTATATGATAGCAAATGTCAGATTGGGGTTAAATGTTAAATATCATGTTGAAGTGCAACTCAGGAAGCCGTCATGTTGCTGAACTGTACACACTTACCTTCAGTCACCTGGTCTTATGACAGGGACATAAGCATAATGTAAAAACTAAAGTGCTCGTGAGATAATAACAAATTAGGTAAAGGCAGGCAATAACAGGGGTCCAAGCACCAAACATGGGTTAGTTTGTATAGGACATTGCTTTCTAAATAACACATCATTATTAGCCTTATGCATATGGGAATTGAATCTGTTTGACATTATATCAGGTGGACAGAACCACCTAGTAGTGTAGTTAAATAGACAGGACCAAATAGTTCTATAAATATTGAAAACAGACCGTCTAAAGGAAGTACTGTAATTTTTTTTATGAAGATTGGACATACAATTTGAAGGAAGTTGTGCATTTTATACAACACAACCTCCACAGTCCAACACTTCATTCATTTAAAGGACTTAGATTGTGGTATTATCTAATGTAAATAAAATTTTCTTAAAAATAAATAGTTACAAAAAACAAATGTACATAAAATGTATACAAAAGATTTTTTTTTGTGTTTATTTACTTAAATCTGTTTTTTTTTCTTTGTAGACTGAGATGCTACTTTATGCATATGCAAAAGAAGCTCTGGTTTATTTATTTATTTATTTATTTATTTATTTATGTGTTTATGATTTTTTTTTAATTCTGTGTGACTTATAAAGCATATAGTAGATATAATGGTAAATCATATATTATTATTATTATTATTATTATTATTATAAAATCCTCCTATAAAAACCTATATAAACTAGCTTGGCCCCCTACACAAACTAACTCAATTGGTGAGAGATGCTATTGTACTCAATAGCAGAGATGGTGTTTGCCTCCCTCCAAAGGCTAATTCAGTGAGGTGGTTCATGAAATCTCTCAGGTTTCTCATGACAATTTAGCATCGATGTAATGTTGACTGTGATCTACAAAGTCATTTAGCTACTTACTAATAATAATAATAATAATAATAGCTGTAATTTATATAGCACCTTTCCTGCACCCAAGGTCTCTGTACAAGAAAACAGAAAACAACAAGAAAACACACACACAAACAAACAACTGGCATGAGAACAAGATTGAAAGCGTTGAGAAAAGAGAAAGTTTTAAGCAGGGCCTTGGACGTGGAAAGTGAAGAACAACATTAAAGAGACTGAGGCAAACATGACCCTGAGGAAACATGACCCTAAAACAACTGCCCCCAACAGTGACCAGTCTGAATTTTGGGATTTGAGTAGTAGTAAGAACTAGCAGACTTGAGAGTGTGAACATGGGAGTAATGGTGAAGCAGCTCAGCTAAATAGGACAGATCTAAGCAATGTAGGATTTTATATGTAAGTTGAAGGACTTTAAACTGGATGCACAGTGAAACAGGTAGCCAGTGTAATTGATAAAGGACTGGAGTAATATGAGCAGATTGTTTAGAATATGAGAGAATTCTAGATTCTTCAATGTATTGTACAGGATGCAGGACTTTTTGGGGAAGTCTAATAAAGAGAGAGTTATAATAGTTGAGAGAGGAGGATAAGAAGGCATGGACCAGAGTTTCTACATGTGTCTTATTAAGCATTGGTCGAAGACGTATAATGTTTCAGAGATGGAAAAAAGAGCTTTGACCAATGACCTAAAATGGAGTTCAAAAGAGAAAGATGGATCAAAGATTACTTCCAAGTTACAAACTGTTGAGGAAGGTTTAACAGTCACCCCATCAATATCAACTGAAAAGGTAGACAATTTTGATACAGTGAATTTTGGCCCAATAAATAGAACAGTTTTACTGGGATTCGGTTTTAGAGAGTTAGAATGCATCCAATGTTTGATATCAAAAATATATGATATTAGGGTAGAGAGTGGAAGGGCAGTGGTAGTTTTGGAGCTAACATAAATCTGAGTATTCTAGGCATAACTGTGAAAATGAAGACCACGGTGGCAAATGATCTGACCAAAGGGCAACATGTAAGTAACGAAGAGAAGGGGGCCAAAGACAGATCCCTGGGGAATGCCATGAGAACCAGTGTCAGTGGAGGATTTATATTTCCGAAAGGTGACAAACTGAAATCTATTAGTAATATAGGAGATAAACCAGTTAAGAGCTGAGCCGGTAATGCCAATAGCAGACAGATTGGAAATGAGCATGTCATGGTTTACAGTATCAAATATGGCACTTAAATCTAGGAGAAGAAGGATACTGAGGGCACTGGACTCAGTAAAGCAGAGGAGATCATAAAGAAAACATATGACAGCAAACTCAGTACTGTGCATTAAAAGAAATCCAGATTGGAAGGGTTGTAAAAGGCTGTTAATGGATTGGAAATATTGCAGTTGAGAGGCTACAACCCTTTCCAACAGCTTGACTATGATGGGGAGATTCGAGTTTGGTTGATAGTGATCCAGAATGGTAGTATCAGGACCATGTATTTTAAGAATAGGAATGATGGTAGAAAATTTAAGGGCAATAGGGAAAGAGCCCATAGCAAGTGATGTGTTAATGAAATGACAGATAAGAGCAGAGATAACTGAGAGGCACTTCTTAAGAAATGTAGTAGGGGCAGGATCAAGTAGACAGGTAGAGGAGTTAGATTTATCTTTTAAATCAGCGATAAGGGCAGGCTCAGTGGGGAGAAGTCAGACAGAGTTTCAACAGCTGAGTTGAAAGGCGTATTAGCAGAGTCATATGTTGTGGTGGCTGAAGGGAAATGTTGGTATATATTGCTAATTTTGTCTTCTAAGAAAAAAAAATCTGAGAAAACCATCACATTTTTTGAAAGAGCTAGAAGAATTTGAAGAGGGAGGCTGAAGAAGTTTGTTGATAACAGGAAAAACAGTTTTGGGCTTACATCCAGTATAATTAATGACATATGAGCGGGAGCGGGAGTGGAGCCACTTGGTTAAGTACATCAGATATTGTGCTGTTATAAAGAGACAGAATGTCATCAGGACAAGAGAGCTGAGAGATAGAGGAAAGGGGAAGAAGATTGAAGAAGAGCAGAAAAGATGTGAGGATCCACAGCATTGATACTGCAGAAGGACATAAGGGATTTATTGATTAGCCAGGAAACTGGAATGTCAGCTGTAGCTTCAGTGAGTTTGTGATCGGAAACACCAATTAAAGACCCAGAAACAGAAGTGATGTGCAGATTAAATCAAGTGTGTGACCATGAGAATGAGTGGGAAAATCAACATGTGTCAGTCTAAAACAACTGAGCACAGACAAAAACTCAGTTGACAATACAGAATTAGTGTCCACATGGATAATAAAATCCCCAAGCACAATCATAGCTGGACATAGAGAACTGGCAATAGTAAGTAAATTCAGTGAGTTCAGTACAAACAGAAACAGGGTTGAACCAGCCAGTTTCAGGGCTAAGAATTCAAATAATGCTACTTCCTGGAGCTCACAGAGGCTGTCAATAAATGTCTTACTGTAGACAGAAGCCACCTTTTCTCTAGAGCCTGGGCTTAGCTATATAACTATAACCACTGAGTGACATCAAATTTAGATGGAGATAGTCCCTAGGTTTTTGCCAAGCTTCAGTTCGAAAAAAACATGCTAACATTGCTCTGGACAATAAAGTCACTAAATATTGAAGCTTTGTTTGTAACTGAAAGCCAGTTAAGTAATTTGTGTTGGTTTATATTTCTTTGATCTTTCTGAATGTGCAAGATGAGGAGTAAGGCAGACAGTGAAGGACATCCTAGTTAAACACCCAGTTATTTGATGAAGCGGTGATTTGCTTCCATCTGTGTCCAGATGGCATGGATTGCAGAGTCTGAAGCGCGGTGGACAGTAAGCTGAGATTTTGAGGAAGACTGGATGTATCAAGGATGGCAAGTAATTGTCAAATGACTGGCATAGCATACAGGTAGCAGAGTCCAGACAGGAATGGAAACAGAAGCGACAGAGCTGTTCTGGTGTGTACCAAAACACCATAGTCCAGCAACAGTAGGCAAGTAAACCAACCACAACTGTACCAAAGCAAAAAACATGAAACAGAAACAACAGCCATCCAGTATGGGTCATGACAGCATTGGCACGCTGACATACTAACTAAGTTACTCAAAATGCTACATAACTGTGTGTTATCCGCATAGCAGTGAAAGCTAATACCATGTTTATGAATAATTGTACCCAGAGGTAGCATATAGAGAGAAAAGAGCAGTGGGCCCAGAGCAGAGACATGTGGAACAGCAAATTTTACATTTGTACACACAATGAAGTCACCATTTACATCTTCAAACTGATAACGAACAGTCAAATAAGACCTGAGCCAGGAAAGAGAAGTTCCCTTAACTCCAACATCATTTTCTAATCTACGTAGAAGAGTATTATGATCTGTGGTATCAAAAGCTGCACTAAAGTCAAGCAAGCAAGCAAGAAGGCACAACACTTCCACAGGTCAATTCTCCCTGCACCCATGAGACTGTACAACTGTGCACTCTAATCCATCTTTTTATCCATGCATCATTGTACATCTATGCGTTATCTGCACTGGACACAATATGGCAACTATAACTACCTCCTCTGTAGATAATACCTCTTCTGTGGATAATACTGTATACATAACTACAACATGGTATTGAACTGAAATACAATATACTGTACTTCTTGCACCTTAGCATAGCTATCGACATATATCTTATCTTATCTTATCCTATCCCTGAACCAAAGGTCAGTAGTAGTCATTTACCACTTTCTCAGTACTGTGTTTAGGCCTAAATTCTGATTGAGGGGTTTCATGTTATTCCAATGTAAGTATAAGTCTACTTGCTGTGCTACAACATTTTTTAGGCGCTCAGAGATAAATGGGAAGTTTGCTATTGGCCTATAGTTAGACAGCTTACAAGTGTCAAGGTCAGTTTTTTTAAGGGTTTGATAACTGCTAGTTTATATGATTACGGTACATATCCAGGTACATATCTGTAAAGCTGCTTTGTCACCCAATACCAAATCTGCATTGTGTTTGTGCCAATTGTCATTTGTCATCATTAGCAAGCTGTTTGTTTTGCTAACATCCAGCCGGAGGTTTCAGCCCATGCTGAGTAATCCTTAATAGTAAATCCCAGTGTTGGATAAATAAACTCAAATAAACACGAGAGCTTCACAAACACAAGACTGAACACATGACTGAATACAGAACTGAACAATGCTGAATATACAGCAGATCATGCAACTGAACACATAACTGAACATGGAGCTGAAGATGTGACTGAACACATGAACATGAGTGAACATGAGTGAACACACCTGAACACGTGATTGAAGGCACAAATGAACATGCAACTAAACACATGAACACTCCACTGAACACGCTGCTGAATGCACAGCTGAATACAACTGAAAATATGATTGAACATATGACTGAAAACACAACCTATACAGTGAGTTCAGTGTGATCACCTGCTGTTTTTATATGACATATTTTTTTAGACTTTCCTGGATGTTTAATATGATAAAAATAGAAATATGTTTTAATACTACACTGTAAAACATAACACTACATCTTAATGAAGGCAATAAAGTTAACCCAACTTAACTTCATCTAATCAATTAAAGCAAACTCAAAAATTAACGGTTGAGATCATACTCATTTATTTTGAGTAACAAAAAAATGTTTTACCATTTTTTAAAGTGAAGGTAAATTGTCTAAATGTCTTATATTAAAATGTCTTATATTAACTAATTTACATTAAGCTGACTTTACAGGTTGTTATAAAAAAAATCATATAAGCCAATGGGCTATTTTTGCCACCTGCTATTCTACATCAGTGTTTGTAAATCAGAGGGCTTCATTTTTATTTTCCAAATAAATGCAGGTTCTATGAAGTGTTATGAATCTCACAGTATTTGTATTTCCATCATGAAAACATTCTAGAATCTACCAACTGAACTGCCTAACAGCTGAGTCTCTGATTTAGTCTACACAGAAAGTGAACCTGTCAGTGTCAGAGGGTGAGAGAAAAGGTGAATGCTTATATCATTAGAATACTTTATCATTTGCTACTTTTAATATTAAAATTAACCTATAGTAGGACATGTATTCCTTGTAAAGATAGTAACTTAACTTTAACATTTGAAAAGCAGGTTAGTTTACGTTATAAGCTGAACACAAACTTGATTTTCAAAGGTGCATTTTTTTTCTCTTGCAATGTTTCTCATTAACTATGTTAACTTCTGTAACATATGTGGGTTATGTCCCATACATGTTTATTGAATCTGTTAGATTCTATAAAGTATTTACATGTTCATGTAAAGTTGTAGAATTGGGGTTAACATTAACAGTGTCAGAGTGGACGTGGCTAACTTCACTACTTTAACTTCACTAACATTAATGTTAGCCGAATTTTAAAAACATGTCGTGTTTGATTATATTGTTGTCGATTTTGTTTAGCAAACTAACATACAAATAAACTTACAAGTTGTTAGACTTGTAAACTCAAGTCAAGTCAAGTAGTGGCTTTTATTTTCATTTAAATCATACCTAGCTGGTACAGTACACAGTGAAACGAAACTGTTCGTCTAGGACCATGGTGCCAGATAAAACAACAGAGAACTACATGAGACTACACAGAACTAACTAAGACTACACAGACCTACACAGGACTACATAAAGTGCAAGTATGCAAGGGAGTGGAATGGTGATCAGTTTTGTGTGTGTGTGTGTTCATGTATGTGTGTGGGTTGATGTCAGTCCAGTCTCTGAGTATTGAGGAGTCTCATAGCTTGGGGGAAGAAACTGTTACACAGTCTGGCTATGAGTGTGAGGTTCTCCGCCAGGAGAACATCAAGGAATTTGGTGCTCTTGACAATCTCCACAGAGGAGCTGTCGATGTTCAACGGAGAGTGGTTGATCTCTGCTCTCCTGAAGTCAACAACCATCTCTTTGGTTTTGTCCACGTTCAGAGACAGGTTGTGGGCCCTGCCTCAGTCCGGTAGCTGCTGCACCTCCTCCCTGTATCCTGACTCTTCATTCTTGTTAATAAGACCAACTTGTTGTGTCGCCATCAACACATTCACTGATGACAGTTGTTTCATCAGTGAACTTGTTGATGGGATTTGAGTTGTGCATTGCTGCACAGTCATGAGTCAGCAGAGTGAACAGCAGTGGACTGAGCACACAGCCCTGGGGGGCCCCAGTGCTCAGTGTGGTGGTGTTGGAGATACTGCTCCCGTTCCAGACTGACTGAGGTCTCCCAGTCAGGAAGTCCAGGATCCAGAGGGATGTGTTAAGGCCCAGCTGGCTCAGCTTTCCGATCAGGTGCTGAGGAATGATTGCTGAAGTTTATGAACAGCATTCGAAGGTACATGGCCTTTTTAACCAGATGAGGGCCAGATGGAAGTTGGTGGTGAAGGCATCGTTTGTTGAGCGGTTGAGACGATACGCAAACTGCAGGGGGTCCAGTGAGGGGGACAGCAGGGTCTTGATGTGCCTCATGAAGAGCGAAGAACTTCATGATGATCGATGTCAGTGCAATGGGACAGTAGTCTTTGTGGCAGGGCACTGAAGACTTCTTAGGCATGGGGACAATGGTGGTGGCCTTGGAGCATGTTGGAATGATGACGCTGCTCAGGGAGATGTTGAAGAAGTCAGAGAAAACATCCACCAGCTGGTCTGCACATCCTCTGAGCACTCTGCCAGGAATGTTGTCTGGTCCAGCAGACTTCCATGGGTTGACTCTGCGTAGAATTTTCCTCAAATCAGGTGTGGTTATACAGAGCATCTGGTCGTTGGGAGGAGGGGTGGTCTTCCTCACTGTCACATCATTTTGCACCTCAAACTAAGTGTAGAAGTTGTTCAGCGCATCTGGAAAGGAGGCGTTATTGTCACAGGAAAGTGATGTTGTACTGTAGTGGGTGATGGCCTGGGAAACCTTGTCACCAGCTCTGAAGGCTCTGAAGGTCCTCAGCAGTGCACACACCTCTGTGGTCATCACGGCTTTTGGTTGGCGTTTAGTGATGGTCTTGGAGAGAGTGACGTCATAACTGCACTTGCTGATGTACCTGGTCACTGATACCGTGTATTCCTCCAAGTTGTTGGAGTCACCATCGGTTGCAGCCTCCTTGAACATATGGCAGTCAATGTGCTCAAAACAGCAGTTAGTACACTGGGATTAACATAAAAGAGATTTGGTATGAGTAGCCAAGGTGGGGCGGGGCTCCAGTATGCGCCAGGGATAGTTGTGTAAACAAGATCCAGCGCGTTCACCCCTCTCGTTGCAAAGTGCACATGCTGATAGAATTTAGAGAACATTGACTTGAGATCCGCATGGTTGAAATCACCAGAGACAATAAACAGTCAATCAGGGTGTGTGTTCTGCAGTTCACTTATAGCCCCATACAGTTCACAGAGCGCCTCCTTTGCATTAGCACTGGGGAATGTGTTCATGTGGAAGTGGAAGTTTTCATGTTCTATCAGAGTACACTTACTAAGATATTACAGACTCCAACATGTCTAGTATTCTACAGTTTTTCCCTTAACATGCCCCTATCACAAATGTGTGTGGACATTTAGCCCTTTCAAGTTCACATGTCCACAGTACATACAGCAAAAAATTATAACAGCTACAGTAATAATTTTCATTGCCCTCTGTGTGACTTTAAGTAGTAAAAATGTTTAATCATTTAAGGGGACACTTGAGACTCAAACAAACTGTGCCATGTCCATTTAGGCATTGCAAGTTTAAAACAAATGTCTACTCACCATTCAATTCCCACAAATACAGAGAACATTTTAATGTTTCAGATTATGACTTGTTAGTTGTAGTGCAAAATGAGTCATAATTTTCCCAGGATAGTGACACTGAACAAGATCCAATAGCTCTGTCAGATGACTATGAAACCTTTCAAGTGATTAGTAACGATAGCACCGACGGATTAGCAGAGCAATTGCAGCTTAATCTGGCAGCATGCTTTTTGAAAATGCAAACAGTTCTCCATGTGTCAGAGAGGGCCACACAGAAAATGATTAAGCATATTGATCAGTTATTTCACTTTTAGAACCTATTGTCAAAGAAGCTGTTATCAAAGTACTGAAAAAATATTGTACAGGCAGTTTCAGAGAGTAATATTCTGTATAAATCCATCACCTGCTTCCATCTTGGTTTTTATAGGGTTTTTGCAAAGTTTATATCAACAACTAAGAATATCTAACCAACAACCAGAACATGAACATAATTTCATTTATTTATACATCAAAAAAAGACAGTGCAATACATATTTAGTTTTTACTTAGATTTTTTTAATTCTTGAAGCACCAAAAATTACACTAGAAAAATCTTCTCTATGTGTGTGTCTATATGTAATTGTCATTTGCAAATTAAATGTATGCTTACGGCAGATTCATCACAGAGCCCAGAAACATATCACCTCTGTCATGAGAAGTGCAATTTGATATTCATATCCTTTTAGGGTATACATCCTCTATGTGGAAATATTTTGGATTTCCCAATTTTATTTCAACTGAGGATTTAAAAAAAAATGTTTTCTGAGTCTGAGACTTGGTTGAATATGGTCACATATTCAATAGAACCTATTAAATGACTCCCTGGTGGTCTAGCGGCAAGGCTTTAGCGCGCTCACCGCCACGACCTGGGTTTGATCCCTGGTCAGGGAAATAAGTATTATCATAATGAAATGCTTCGAGAGGCTCATCATGAAGGACATCAAGACCCTACTGACCCCCTGCAGTTTGCATAATGTCCCAACCACTCAAAGCCACCGGCATTGTGGATACCCACACTCACCCCTCACACAAACTCTTCACCCACCTGCTGTTTGGCAAAAGGTACCAAAGCATTCGGGCCTCTCACAGCCAGACTGTGTAACAGTTTCTTCCCCAAAGCCATCAGACTCCTCAGTACTCAGAGACTGGACTGACACCAAAGCACACACACTCATGATCAACTGAACACCATTCCACTCCCTTTGCAATTTTTGCACATTTCTTTCTTAAAGTGCTTCTAAAACACCGTACACAATATACTGTATTGACCACCTGCACTCTTGCTGCTAACACTGTATTTATCATAGTAAATGCATAGTGTCATTGTATGTTATGTTTGTACATGTTTGCACACTTGCACTTTATGTAGTTTTGTGTTGGTTATGTGGCCCCATGGTCCTGGAGGAACGTTGTATACTTTACCAGCTGTATAGATCTTCTTGAAGTCGGAGTATCTGAGCAGGAGGTACATTGTGCTATCAATTCTTTACAGAATAATAGAACTAGACAAACAATAGAACTAGGCAAACAAAATGTGGCTCTTATAGGCCCTTAGTTTGCTCTGACCAATAGGTTCCATCCAAAATAATCGCTTTACGACTGGAGACTGTCATCCCTAAAATTATTCATTTATTATATATTTTAAAACACTCTTTAATGCCCTTAAGGCTTAGATTTTACCTAACAGAGTTTGTCGGATGCCTTCTTGCACTCCAGGGAATGTAGGTAGGGATGCCCAAGCTCACCTGGATTATTTTCTCTTGCCATTGAACCTCCAGCAATTGCTATCTGCACAAACCCATTCATTACTGTCGTAACTTTTGACACAGATGAGCACAAGCTATCTCTCTATGCAGACGAACTTTTATTATTCCTAACCAACTAATTCTTTTCTTCCACTATTTCAGTGTCTCAAGAAATACAGTGCAGCATTGGGTTACAAGATAAATTAGTCAAAAAGTGAGGCCTTCCCAATCAATGTACTGGACAACGACATTAGAATTCTTTCTGGATCCCTAAAATGGCGCACCAGTGTTTTTAAGTATTTGGGTATTAATTTTGGTGGCTCTTTTGATAAAGTATATCAAGAAAACTATCTGAAGCTACTGAACCAAACTGGATGGATCTTCAGTGGTGGATGGACTTACCTCTGTCATTAATTGGTAGAATCAATAGAATAGAATCAATACAATTAAAATGAATATACTACCCAAATTCCTCTACTTGTATCAGGAGATGAAGATAAAGTCCCTCTGTATTTCTTTAATGACCTCAACAAAGCTATATCCATATTCTTATGGCATAAGAAAACCCCAAGGGTTAATCTCACCACACGTCAAGCCCCATATGCTAAAGGCAGGCTAAACCTCCCAAATTTCAGACTTTATTACCTAGCTTCTCAGTTCCACCCACTGTGGATTTGGCTGCTCTCAAAGAACAGTGACGTAAGATGGATCTCAATAGAGCAGCATGAAATGAAAACTACTCCACTAACAGTTATCCCTTTCCTGGGCACAAGGAAGAGGCTTTCTGTGATTACGAAAAATCCGATCCTTTTGACACCTTTGCCACATGGCAGGAGTCTCATACTTTCCTAGGTTTAAACACATTGTTACTTGTGAACATTTCTCTTATACTTCTTGTACTCTCCTAGAAAAATCACAGACTGTATTGATATCCACCAAACACAGAAAAATTCAATATAACATCTTACACAGAATATATTGTAGTGGGTCCCTGGAGGACTAGTGGTTAGGCCACAGTACTCTCACCGCTGCAGCCCGGGTTCAATTCCTGACCAGGGAACCAATCCCAACCACTGGGGTTGTGTGCAACAGTGTGCTCAGTGTGGTATTTGGGGGTAGCTGGGCAGTGTTATTTTGATTTTGATAGGTTGTGTTACTGTTATTTGTTTCCCCTTTTTTGTTTTATTTCTCTGTTTTTTGTTAATTGTTATGATGAAAAAATGTTCTGATACTTCTACAGTGCATTTGCATGTTTCACACTTGTATGTATATTCCCAATAAATATACCTATACAAAAAAAAAAAGATTTTGTCTGAGACTTCAATCTGACTCAAAGTAAAATGAAATTGTTGTAAATGAGACACAACAAACCATATTTGTAAAGTTACTATGGATTAAAAATAACATTTCAACTGCATTAAATTTAAACACCAGTGATTTTCACACTAATCTCTCTACAATATCTCTTTAGTCTTGTTTGGTTCACTAATTTTGTTTTTATCCTAGGACATGACACAGAGAGCCAGCACTCCTCAAATCTCTCAGTAAACTAACTCACGTATTCTTCCCAAGAGTTAGAGCTGTCACTCGATGTTCTGCGTCTGATATCTCTGACTCTGAACTGTCACTGTTCTCATCCAGCTTCCTGTCAGCAGCTTTCACTGCGTCACTGCTGAGGAGCTCGTCCTCATTCGTCCTCATTCTCATACTCTGTTCTGTGGTTGTACATAGAACCATTCACAACGAAGGATGAAAAAAGACACTGTTAGAGTTCTAGAGTTAACTCTTTGTTGATTTAATTCCATTGCGTTCTGTTGCTAAGTTTCACAGTACACTGTGGAATCCTTAAACTCCTTATTTGGTTTGCACTCTGGGGGAATTCTTAAAGATTCTATATAGAGCCCTACAACATGATTCTGTTATTTATGAATCAAATAATTACTTCTAAAGTTCTAACTGATTTGGCTAATCAGCAGGATGATGGTAGCAACCTCTGAACATAGCCTGTGGCAGCTAATGCTATACTTATGCTATACTATGCTTCCTAGTTGAATCTTTTCACTTAAAAATTAAATTCATTACTGACTTACACTAAAATGATATATTATGGGCTTTATCACTTTTTTTTTTATCATGTTATGGGGTATGACCTTAACAATATTTGTAGTTCTAGATGTGCTATAACCTCATTCAGCCTTGCAGGCAGTCATTCAGTTTTTTTTTAAAAATTTTTTTTTTTTCTCTCAAGGTTATTTTACTTTGTAGACAAGGCACCACTATGCAAAGTACATTCCTGGCATTTTAATTCCCTTTTTACTATCCAAAAGCTGGTGTTCAAAGTCAGACAATCTCAAATTCATTATTTCAAAGTCAGCAATGTGAAAATAAATTATAATGCATCAAATTATACAACGATAACGTATGCAATAAAATCTCACACGGCAGTGAGTTTCATACTGTCTCACCTAGCTGTAAGATTTTTTAAACCTGAATTTAATTTAATGCCTCCAAGCTGAGCCAAACAATTATTATTGTAATCATGTTACCAAATAGTTACAAGTACCAAGGCTGGTATATGCTCCTGTAGAAGAGTGTAGGGTTTAGAGGACTCATCATGAGGTCCAAGCTTGCAATACAATGGTGTCCACTCATATACACACACTGGCAACTTTAATAGGAACAACACCTGTACACCTGCACATTCATGCAATTATCCAGTGTTCCCACTGTAGCATTAGATTCCAGTTTTTGGAACAGGAGTGTTGTCTTCTGCTGTTGTAGCCTATCCACCTCAAAGTTTGGTGTGTTGTGCATTTTGAGATGTTTTTCCAGGCTGGACATTCTCCTGTGACCTCTCTCATACATACAGGTATACTGTACACTCCTGTAGAAGTGTTTGGAGCATAGGGTTTAGAGTACACATGAAGAGACATGAGATTGCCAAACAATGTTATAAACGCCTGTAGCAATGTATATGGTGTAGGTTGTAGGTTGTAGGGTTTAGTGGACACATCACAGACTATTATAAGCTGATACACAATGGTATATATTCCAGGAAAAGGGTTTAGGGTGTAGGATATATGGTACTAAGCATGAGCTATGAGATTACTTAACAAAGATATAAGCTTCTGTAGAAAGTTTTAGGGTAGCAGCATTTAGGGTATAGGGTCTAGGGGACTAAGCTTGAGCTACAAGATTGATAAACAATGCTATATGCTCCCGTACAAGGTTAGAAGATTGCTAAACAATGGTATAAACCCCTGTAGGATGGTTATGGTGTAGTCTACACTCCTGTAGAATGGTTTAGGATACACAACATGACATACAATATTGCTAAAGGTATATGCTCCTTGT
The DNA here is from genome assembly GCA_037576675.1 of Pangasius sanitwongsei. Classification (NCBI taxonomy): domain Eukaryota; kingdom Metazoa; phylum Chordata; class Actinopteri; order Siluriformes; family Pangasiidae; genus Pangasius; species Pangasius sanitwongsei. The sequence continues at coordinate 3,984,048 of CM075028.1, forward strand.
GTGATCATACAGTGGATATAAAAAGTCTACACACCCCTTTTAAAATGGCAGAATTATGTGATATAAAAAAATGAAACAAAGATAAATCATGTCAGACCTTTTTCCACTCTCTTTGGGTCATTGTCGTGCTTGAAAGGTGAAATTCCTTTTCATCTTCAGCTTACTAGCAGATACCTGAAAGTTTTGCAAAAAAATCGACTGGTATTTGTAGCTGTTCATGATTCCCTCCAACTTGATAAAAGTCCCAGATTTGGCTGAAGAAAAACAGCCCTAAAGCCTGACGATGCCACCAACATGCTGCACTGTACGTATGGTGTTCTTTTGGTGATGTGAATTTTTTGCAGCAAACATCCCTTTTGAAATTATGGAATTATTATACCTTTTGGAATTGGTATCATAAGACCATAACACAATTTGCCACATGGTTTGGGGTGATTTAGTTGAGCTTGGATGTTTTTTGTGAGTAAGGGCTCCTGTCTAGCCACCCTACCCCATAGCCTAGACGTGAAGAATATGAGAGTTTTTTGTCACATGCAGAGAGTAATTAGTACTTAGGGTTAGGTCTCTAAGTACAACTTTAATGTTGCCGTAGGTCTCTTGGCAGCCTCCCTGGTAAGTTTTTGTCTTGTCCTTTTATAAATTTTGGAGGGACCCCCTGTACTTGGTGACATCACTGTGGTGCTCCATTTGCTCTATTTGTTGATGATGGCCTTTACAGTGTTCCATGATACATCTAATGTTTTTATACCCCTCTCTTTATGGTTACCTTTTAACAAGTGAGATACCGTGCATACTTTGTAAGTTCTTTGCGGACCATGGCTTCAGCAGTAGGATGAAACCAAGAAGATGTGAAGAAAATCCTACAGAAACAGCTCATTTTTATTTGGGGTAAATCATAATAATTTCACTGATGACAGCTGTAGGACGGTTATGTTTGAACATGAGATTGATGTGATTCAGAAAACAGAACACAGCCACAGCCCCAATTACAAAAGCATGTGCACACTTATGCAACCAGGTTATTGTAACATTTTTAAATGTTTTCCTATTTTTCCCTAAAGTGTTGCTGAATATTTTTAACTTATTTTTTATACATTGTAATTTCTCATTGAGGGTAGAAAAAGTTCTGACATGATTTATCTTGGTTTCTTTTTTTACATCACAAAAACCTGCCATTTTAACAGGGATGTGTAAACTTTTTTTATCCATTGTAGCTGGTTAAGTCATTTCAAAAACAATTTGGACTTAAATGTATGAATTTGGGTGAATGTGTACATTTGTAGTGTATGAGAGAAATGCTGAGCTAAAGCTGAGTCAGAGTTGCACATTAACACTACAGAGGACATTCTAGCAACATAGTCTGTGCTAATCGGCTAAACACTGGCTCAGACTGATTTCCTGTAGAAATATTTTAGATGCTCTCCATGGAACTCTGCATGTCTCCAAGTTAAGTTGGTGACTTTTTTTAAATCGCCCATGCTCCCCCCTGCCCAAGCAACCAAAAAAAAGGGACAAAAATACTCTGGACAGTGTATCCTATCTGCCAATTAGCTCTCCTCAACATCGACATCCAAATCCTCGGATCTGTTTTGCATGCCATTGTTAATACTATTCAGGAAAGTTCACCTTTTACCACATCAGGAAGAATTCCACATCCGCTTCACTTCCTCCAGAGATTTCACTCATTTCACTTCAATACCTTGAGTAGAATAAGCACAAATTTGGATTTGTTCAGGTATTTACTTCCTGGATTAAACTATTTAATAAACAGCCTCAGGTCTCTATATGCACTAATGAGTTCTTCACAATACTTTCCACTGCTCCTACTTTCTACTTCAGCAGTCTTGCTCTCAGCTGTTTCTATACATGATGACCTGTGAATCAAGAAGTTACACCAAAATGCTCATGACCACCACTGACTGGACACACGCCTACAAAAATAAACTACCAGCAACTACCAGCCTGTGCCCAAAGGGGCCCTAGAGAGGAAAGTCCTTGCGGCAGTGGTGCTAAATCCAGGTCCACCATCTGGCCCCCAACCTTCTTGGGGCTCAAGGCCTCATCAATCTCAGACCCTGTAAAAGTTGCTGTGCTTATCCAGTCAGTTCATTCCTTTCTAGATTGAGGAAGCAGTTGCCAGCATTCAGAATAAGGCTTGCTACTCAAAGTAATTTCTTGTTTGAAAGAAGGACATTTGTTTTTGTCCCATTCTGGATGTGATTAAATTTGTTCCTAAAAGTCCTCCCACTTCATATGTCATAGTTCTCAGACGTTATTCATGCTGTACAGCCACAAAACTGGTGAGACGAACCTGTCTAAACAAAGACTGGCTTAATGGGTGATGGAAATCATCACAGCACCCAAAGAACAGACTGGACGTCCAGCCACTACCATGACAGGTCATTCTACCAGGAGTCTATTCTCATGAGCAATACTGTAGGCCATGCCACTCCAGGAGATCTGCGTTCTAAGAGATCTACACTACAGGAGAACTGTCTTGCAGCTACCTGGGCATAACTATGCACTTTTTCCAGATTCTATAAGGTGCCTTCTCTGATGGTGTAAATACAGTGATCATCTGTAAACACGTTTAAAAACAGCCCTAAGTAAGTCTGTTCCTTCGGCTCAGTGTTGTGGCATAGGGTTATGAGGTTGTTAAACGCTACCCCTGACAGTTAGGAAAAGTGAAACAGGACAGTACTTAGGAATGTAACTGTGGTTCTATGAATGACAGATAACTGCTCAGGTTCCCTGTCATTTGGAACTGCCACTGACCCAGTAGGCATTTAGTGTGCAGGTTCCAGGAGCCAAAGTGTTGTTTTGTTGGGTTTTTGTAGTGAGTACTACATCATTGTCATACTACGACTTTGTGCCAGCATATGTGCACACGCACAAGAAAATATCCAGGTGTTAAACATAATAACTTCATAATCCCTGGTGGTTATCTGGGATCTATAGAACCATTTTTACATTCATAACTAGCATTCCAGTAGTAATGCAGGAAAATGGATCCAGTGTGGGAAGATGCTACCGTACAGGCACCCATATTCCACCACACAGAATGTTCTGGCATACACTATTATAGTCTCTCTTGTTGCTTAATGTGTTTTCCTGTTGTTTCAGAGACAGCCACATATTGGCAAAAAAGTGGTTAGATCTGGTAAATTACATGCTGATATACCATCACCAATTTGTCTGCAGAGTTTTCAGTAAAGAATAATTGACTGGCCAATGAGTTCTCTGTTTTTTTTTTTTTTTAATAAGGAACTTAACCTCTACGATGTTCTCTGTGGTCCTTCAGTCTCAGCTGTATGGTCTTGCATTGCATTCTGATACTAGTTCTCATCCCAGACACTGATGCAGCTCACAGGTCACTTTCAATGACGCTACTGTAGAATGTGGTGACAATGGGTATGAGGACTCTAGCTCTCCAGCACTTGGCCTGGTACGTTGTCAAACCATGCACAGAAGTCATTCAGCACAGCCAAGAGGGAAATCCATCAACCCAGACCGTTCTTGGTTAGAACACTCAGGTGGTCTCAGGGTCTGTGCATTAAAAGGCTGGGTGGCCCATGGTGACAGTGAAGACTGATGCTGGGTCCATGGAAATGCTGAAGATTAAGGCTGGGTTGGTGCATATGTAGGCTGGTGCTCAGAGGTTGGCTGGTGCAGCACTGATATTTGTGCAGGTGGATGCCAGTTGAGACTGTGGGTCACAGTTTGGGAGTGTGGCTGTGGAGAGGTGGGCTGGCCACATAATTTTTTTTCATGTCCTTTTTTGCACCCCTTTTTGGGTCCTTCTTTGTAACAGAAGACAATGTAATCTACAGAGGCATTATACAATTTGTTGATTGACCATCTTGCAAGAAGCTCTGTAGGTCTGAGTTCCTTGATGCTACCAATTGGTGAATCATCTTCTTTACGTATGTCACAGGTCTTGCTCTGTATCCATCTTCAAATGTTAGAAATACATAAAAGCTCCGATTTGTAAAAAGATAGCTTAAATGACAGCAAACAAATATAATAATACTTTGAAATTGAACCACATTGAAGCCTATCAGTACATATAACAAATCCCATATGACACTAGACATTTCTTTATTTCTAAAGTTTTGCATACCCAAGAACCCCAAATATTAATTTTAAACACATAAAACTAATCACAAAATCATAAATCATAAAACCTTACATCATTTTACCATCTTGATCTACAGCTTATATGTCAGTTGCTGGCTCACTGACCTCAGTTTCTTTGGTGGGTTGCAGATTCCCTTGGGCATTTCCATCACACTAACCTCTGTTCTATGGAAAAGTAATAAAAATAATAGAGTGAACAATTGCTTCAGATAAACAATAGCTAAATACTACACATAAGAAAAAGATCTTACTTATACCGGCTACTTACCCTTTCTTTCTCTTTCCCTACATTTTTTTGTACTATCACCATCTGTGGCAAGGACATAAACCGACCAATTTAAAAAAATGCTAATTATATGATGTGTTGTTTAAATGCCAAATTTGTGACATTTTTACAGTTGTTTTAACCTTCTTATCACAAAAAAACTGTTTTATTCAAACCTTCACTTATCTTTGTGCACTTGCTCATTCATGCCTCTCAGGTGAACTGCACACTTGGTGTAATCATATGTGGAATCCCTATACTGCCCTACTAAGGCTAAAATGCTGTAACGAAATGTTTTGTCAAAAAAATCAGTTATGACTGAAATCGGGTCTTTTAGAATAGGCTCTGTCTGTCCTGTACCAGACATGTTTGGCTCAACTATAAAGCCAGTTTTCTCCACCCCAAAATGAAAATTCTGTCATCATTTACTCACCCTCATGTCATGCCAAACCATAGGAATTGTATTTATTTTCAGAAAACACAAGAAGATATTTTAATAATCTCTCTGTTTGTGTCCAATCCAACCCAATGACACCGAGTCTCCAATGCGTATACTGTATAGAGTATGCAGTGCAATTTCTAATGAAGCCTCGTATCAAGGCATGTACTGTTTTCAAAGAATCACGTTACGGATAACAAACAAAGCCTTGCTTTCTGTTCACTTTGCATACCGAAATCTTATTAGGTCATAGTTGGCACAGTCTGGTTGATTGGATTGTGAAGACTGTGATGTACTTTGAAAGTTTTTTTCTTTTTGGTGAATTTTTGTTTTGTGGTTTGGTGTTGGATTTTTGTGAGGAGCTGATATTAAAAAAAAAAAAGCCTATATATTTTTATAAGAAATGGAAATGACATCTGCTAGAAAAAGAAAAACTTCCCATTTAGGAACAATTTCAATTGATATCTTAAAGTATGTATGATATTTCCAGTGTTATGACTGTTGTAAATTTTAAGACCCAGTAGATAGCGCTTTTCTTGATACTCAATTCAAGGTTTTGAATCTTTTCCCAGCACAATTATGGGAAAGCCTCAGAGCTTTACAAGGCTTCATTTCCCCATCCTTACTATGTGATCAATATTTATATAGATTTATATATCAAGCTCCAAAAAGGACATAAAGGTATCGTAAATGTAATCCGTGTGAATTGAGTGGTTCCAAATCTACTGAAGCAACATGATTACTTAGTAGTGTTCCAAGGTGTTCTTGCAATCCTGTACTACAACCACTTACTGTTGCTAAGTGAGTCAATATTCTTTCTTCTATTGGACTCAGTAACTTTTGAACAATTAGGTCATGCTGAGAAACTTGAATTTCTGGAAACTGGAATTTTTGTTCTCAGATGAGTGGGCTTTATGGTGAAAGATACCAAACAGCCAATGTGCACTTATCAGTACATTTAGCAGACAGTGTTAAAGCTCTTGGACCTTTGTGGACTCATTCTTGCCTTCACTTTGAAGATAAAAATGGACATTTGCTTCATCTCATTCATGGAACTGGAAATATACCTTTACAAATGGTAAATGCCATGAAGCTCATTCAGTGTCTCCCAAATATTGCTCAGACCACAAAGATTGGGTAATTGTACTGCTGATTTCATTGCCAAGATGACAAGTGGCACCAGTTTTTGTTCAACAAACATTGTTGAGTCTAGAGTTAAAGAAATGGGTGTTCTCTTTAATCTTTCACTGGATTGTACAGCCATATCTAGATCAGAAAAATTTGTGGGGCATAGCTTACATAGTAATGTAGTGAAGGCATTTAACAGAGTTCAGATAGGCAGAACTGTTTACTCCTCAAAGCAATATATCAGAGCCAAAAGATGGAACAATTGCACTGTGACATTTCATGATGGCAGGGAGATGGTCAAATTGACTTCTTTTTTTATTTATAAAGATAGAGACAAATTCTCAATTGACAGATATCTCGTTTTTGTGAATGAATTTTCATGCATAGGAATAGATGTTTTACAGGACACTGTAACAGGTGCCACAAGTTTCCACACTGTAAGCTTACTGAAGATTCCAGGAGAAAGGAAAGTTTTAGCAAATGAAAGAACAAACTAATGTTCTTAGACTTGTCTTCAATGCCAGGCATTGTATATACAGCACATAAGTGTATGAAGTTTAGTATAACATCAACACGTTCTTGTTTAACAAATGTAACAGTAGCATACCGGTGCTTCAATGGTTGTGGCATAACCTTTTTTCTTTGTTTAACATGAAAAAAATTTCTTTTGTATACCGAATTTTGTCTGCATTTTAATACAGGTCATGTTAAATCATTGTGTAACAAAACACTGTCTATACTAAACAATTTCATATATGACAATGTATGTAATGTGTTTGAATGAAGTGGTGTGGATGAATGAGAGTGAAAATACTTATAAAGGTGTAAAGGTATAAAGTAAAAAAAAAAAAAAAAACACTGAACATTTAAGAGTTTCAAAGTTTAAGTCTATATTAATGGTGAAATGATGAAGAAATAGAGGCACAGTTAAGCATAAATGTTGACATAAGGTAATAAAATAGAGCTAGTTTATGTGCATAGGGCAGATAATTTTTCTTGAAAGTAAGGCGGTAGTCATGTATTAGATGTCTTTATTCAAAGTGATTTACAGAAATCTTATTACAGGAGCAATTTCAATGGAAGGAGAAAAATCTGAGCACAGTGTGTGATGTTGTTGAGATTTCTTCTGAAATTTAAGAGGAGATAAATGTGAGAGCATCAGAGTCTCTAGCGAAGGAGAAAAATCCGAGTACAGTGTGTGATGTTGTTGAGGTCTTTTCTAAAATTTAAGAGGAGATAAATGTGAGAGCATCAGAGTCTCTAGTGAAGGAGAAAAATCTGAGCACAGTGTGTGATGCTGTTGAGATTTCTTCAGAAACTTAAGAGGAAACAAATGTGACAAACGTGTTAGAGTGTTTTTCTCAGGAGAAAAATATGAGAAGCAGGAGACATAAGCAAAAGACTCCGTTTGATGTTCATGTAACCATTTCTGTCTACGAGAAACATTTGACTAAATGCTAAAGAGATCTAATTTTTTTTTCCTCTGGGTCGACCCCACTGAACACCTTGGGGATGAATTAGAAAGCTGACTAATCCAGGCCTTCTCACCTGACATCAGTGCCTGATCTTACTAATGCTTTTGTGGCTGAATGGGCAAATCCTCACAGCTCCACATGTTCCAAAATTTATTTTTGGTCATATAGTGTAACTAGTTAACCTAATCACCAAGCCAACAAGCTAGCTACATTTACATGTAATCTGGTAAACAAATATGAACATGAAGACATTTGCTTAAGCTCCCTAATTCTCTCTTTAATTTGGCCTGTTCATTATCTACTTTAACCTGTTTTTCTTTAGTGTTTGTACTGAAGACAGGCATGCCTTTGATAATTTCCAATAATCCCAAAGGTTCTGCCATACCCTCATCTTCAAGTTCAATTATTTCATCACGGTGAACATACTGTCACGACTGATATATGAAACAAGGTAACATCAACTCTTATCAGCTATCATTTCCTGGTTCATTGCTGAAATTTTCAACTGTTCAGTGGTAAGTTGAAACAACAATCCTATGTTTTTCACCAACCTAGTGGTAGTAACATTGGTAATAAAGCTCATTCCCTACATGTGCATACCTTTGGTTTGGATTATACAGCAAACATATAAATGAAGCGCATCTACAGAATGTCCAGTTTAGGATACATTTTAGGACATATTTTCACAGTTTATTGGGAATATGCAAGCGGGATGACTTTATATGGATTGCTGAAAACCTTTAATATAAATATAGCCTGTATTCGTGCAACTCAAATCCAACTGCAGTGTGGATAATAAACCTGATGACTTTAAGATGCTACATTATTGACTGCTACATTTTTTCCTGCGAAACACAATTGGACCTTATTACACACACACAATACAATTTCATGACCTAGATTTAGTATCTCCTGGCTTTTTTAAGTTGTGCCCACCATTACCCGTCAGAGCACAATGTTAAAAAATAAAATGCAAAATAATATGATGTGTTGGATTAAGTGCTATTTTATAAGCTACTTAATACTTTTTTCTGATTCGGATGGGCTAAGGTTAGCATAAAGGGTGGGGCTAATGTTCATAACTTTACCAGATGTAGCTAGTTTAGCCTCACTTCCTGGAAAGACTAGGAGTTTGTTTACACTCATTGTATCCATGCTAAAAAAAAAAAAGACACCACGGCATATCCTCTGAGGCAGACTGTCAACAAGCTGTTTCTTCTAAGCTCTGTGTGTGTGTGTTTGTGTGTGTGTGTGTTGTAAGCGCTGCTCTCACTTCAGAGAGTCTGTGATCTTGAGAAGCACCGCATCGAGCAACAAGCAGCACCAGCGCACTAAACCAAATTAGCAATGCTAATCAGGCTGCTAGCCTGCTAGTGTATATGCGCACTCTGCCTCTTCCTTGACTTATGGTGCTGGAAAAAGAAGACAAGGTCCTCAGTAAAGTCATGGGAGAGGAACGCTAATTTACTGAAGCTCGTACTGAGCGAGATCTCTAAAAACAGTAAGAGTGAAGAGGACATATTGCGAGAAAACTAGCACTAATTAACATTTTTCCTCTGAAGAAAAGTTCAAGGTGTAAATGTGTGTGTGTGTGTGTAAATATTTCATGGTGTTTGGTTTGGTAACAAGATGTAAATTATGGAAATGAATTATAGAATTACTAAAATAAGTAAAATACATTAAAATTAACCTGTAATTAGATGTAATTAGATTAGAATTTATTTTATTATGGAATTCTCTTTTACATTTTCTCTATTAGTTAATAAACTTCCGACCTGCCCCATGTGCCCTGTTCCCTGTTCCCTAGGCCCATAACCATATGCCCTGTCCCCGAGGCCCAGTCTGCAGGCCCAGCCCCATATGTCTTTACCCTAACCCCTAGCCATATATCCTGCTCCTAGGCTGTGTCCCCAAACCCTACTCCCAGCCCCTAGGCACTGTCTTGCCCCTAGAATCCATCTCCAGTCTAATCCCATATGTCTTGCCTCCTAGGTCCCATCTCAAGGCCCTCTGTACCATATGGCCCATACTATGACCCATATGTTTTCATATTTTTATTACTTCTGTTTAAGGGAATATTCTCATTTTATCCAACAATCGAAAAAATGACTGACGTTCCCAAAATTGTCATTTCTACCTGTAGTGCCTTTCCTTACATATCCAAATTAGGCAATACATAATTAGTTATACACTAATTTGAATACTGGATTTTTCAATGTGGTCAGACTTTCACGTAGCTTTTTATCAAAAAATACTATTAGATATTACGTTCTTTTTTCAAAAATGTGTGAAAAGTACACACTTTAAACAATATTATGAATAAAATGTCACTTTTGAGTGAGAAAATATCTAATGGCCAAAAGTTTGTTGACAGTTGACCATCACACTTGTGTGTGGCCCTTCCCCAAACTGTTACCACAAATTTGGAAGCACACAATTGTATAGGATGTCCTTGTATGCAGTAGATTTACAATCTCATTTCACTGTAACTAAGGTCCAGCAAGAATATGCCATTCTCCAAAATCTCGTGAAAAGTCTTCCAGTAGAGTTTAGACTATTTAATCAACAAAGAGGGACATAATCTGGAATGAGATGTTCAAAAAGCACAGTATGGTGGTCAGGTGTCCATAAGCTTTTGGCCATGTAGTGTATGGTAATGTAGTGTATGGTAATGAAATTGAAAAAGAAAGAAAGAAAGAAATTTATATCAATAATCACCAATTTAATTTAATCTGAAACTTGACAAATAGGGGGGAAATCTCCCTATACATAAACAGACTATGAACATTGCCTGTTCAAAGCCTTTTAATTTTAAACAAAGCTGTAAATAATAATTCTTTTCATTGTACTGTGAAGAGATATTTTGTAGGTTTTTTGCTGGATCTGGATTTTGAGACAAAATGTTGAGCGATAAATAATAATTAGTGTCAGACCTCTGGGCCAACCCAGTGCATCTGCAACTGATTTACTGTAATCTCATGGAAATGCAGCATCAATAAACAATTGATGCACAAGCTATGACCCCTTCTAATGCATAACATGGATCTTAAATGACCTGTATTCATTTCCTGTGTTATTTCATGCATGGCTGGGTGTTTTTTTTTTGTTTCATCTTTTGAAATCAGTTTATTTCAGCATTTAATATTCCATGAGCTACAAATTCCATGATCCATGAATATTCATAATATATTATTTTCAATGACCACAAATTATTATTTTAATTTTTCCTAGGGTTTGTGTTACTACGTCAAGTATAAACACATGGGTCAAAAATGACCCATCTATGCAAGTGTGATAAAATAAAAGAATAAAGACAACATTTTGTTTAAATGATCATTTTAGCAATTATTTAGACACATTTAACACTTGAAATGTTTATTTGCCACTTTTTTCACATGGAGCATACACATATCACCAATAACCGATGACAATGAAATTGAACTGTAGTGTATCTACCTCCTGTCTGATGTCTACCTGTGGCCGGGTGGTGGCTGCGTTTTGTTTTTTTAACCCACATCTTCCCATTGCCTCTGTAATATGGTTTTAAAGGTGGGGCGTGCCCTCCGAGCACCTCTTCATATGTGACATGACAAGCCCTTTGACCAGCTCCTTGATGAATAGCCGTCGTGCATTGGTCACACCACCCATGTAATCAGAGTGTTGTGCAGTGAAGTTGGTGTAGGCATTGAGGGTGGCAACATCCAGCACATTGTACCATAGCACCATGGGCCACCTACGTGTTCTCCGCTTACATGAGTAGGTGCGAACCATCTGATCCATTGTGTCCACTCCTCCTTTGGTTCTGCTATAGTACTGGATCATTTCTGGCTTCTTCATAACACTGTTGTCATCCACTGCTTTGTCATCATGCATTGTGCTCAGGAGGACAACAGCCTTTCCCTTCTTCGGCACATAGCTTACCATGGTCATGTTGCCATTGAATCCAAAGTATCCTGCAGGTATACTTCTCCCTCAGTTTGGATGGCTTCATGACAGGCAGTATGTCCGTCTTGTTCTGGCAAAGAGTCCCCACAATGGTCAGGTTCTTCTCAAGAAGCTTCTCAGCCAGAGTGACACTGGTGAAGAAGTTGTGATGTTGTGACCTATGATAAAAAAAAAATAAATAAATAAAAAACAATGGTTGATTTACTCAATATGGAAATCTCTCAATTCTAACAATAAAATAAACAATGAATAGATGATCTATTGCATTGTTTTGCATCGTGTTTTATTCCATTCTACTCTTCTACATAGAAATAAATACATTTCTCATAATGGTAATTAAAAAAGATTGGAACAATGATCTACGTTTCATCATTTCAAGAGTATATTCAATTATGTGTTCTATATTCACCTGTCTGTCTGATTACATTGCACAACTGTTGGAAGATATTCTCTGCAAGGTTCTGATGAACCTCCCCTCCTGGCTGTCTCCCTGTGTAGACCATTCCATCTATTGCATAAGGGACCCTTGCATCGCACATCCAGAAGATTTTTAATCCGTATCTTGCAGGCTTGCTGGGCATGTATTGCAAGAACTTGCACTTGCCCCGGAATGGCACAAGCTGCTCATCTATGGTGACACAGTCATTGGGGATGAATCGTCTTCTGCAGTTGGCCAGGAAACAGTCCTACACATACCTGAATGCCGCCAGTCGCAAAGCCCTGGTCCTCTTATCATCAAACTGTATGAACCTGCGAATATCCTCATATCTCCTCAGCCCCATGGTGGCTTTGTACAAAAGCAGCCGTGTTGAGTAGTGAAATGTGTGGCATGTGAATAGTTTTCTGCAATAAATATGTTGTTACTTGCAAAAATTTGCAAATATCGAAGGTTCCTATATGGGTCATTTTTGACCCATATGTGTAAAATTGATGTACAAATACAAAAACTGTGTTTGTTTATAAAGTAAGAAAGGAAAAATAAACATAATGATTTGTAGAAATCAAAAACAAGATATTTAATGAATACCTCGAATAACAAATGATAAAATACATTTCTTTCAGAGATTCAGCAAAGAAACACTCAGCCATGATTGAAATAACACAGGGAATGAATATGGGTCATTTTAGACCCATGTCGTGCATTAGAAGGGTAGTGATACAAAATTGATTTTTATTCAAAAAGTAAGAAAGGAAAAATTAAAATGGGTTTTTGTGACAAGTTCATTGAGGAATACCTGGAATACTGAATGATGAAATTCATTTCTTGCAAAGATATAGAATATAAAAACTCAGTCGGGTCACTTTAGACCCATGTTGTGCATCAAAGTAAAGTGTTAAGTAAAGGATTTGGATGTAGAAAGAGATATAAACACATTCCTATGTTATAAGCTGAGTTATAACCGTAGCGTTCTTTCCCATGATGCTGTAAATGTTATTACAACATTCTAGTTGTGGTACTGAATTTCACCACCAGCATTCTCCCAGTGTTTAGTCCACATTTGGAAAAAAAAAAAAAAAAAACACCTTAAAAAAAAAAATCAAACTTTCAGTTCTGATTTTCCCACACAGTAGGAGGCAGGAATTAAAGTGAGGGCTCTTAAACACAATGTTTTGCATGCGTAATGTAAGGTGAGAGGTGTGTAAAAGTGAGATAGGAGTCGAGGAGGAACGGAAGCAAACCAACAGCATGCTGTGAGATGCAAAGCAGTGTGAGAAAGGAAAAGGAGAAGAGAAAATAGCCTTGGGAGAAAAAGCAGAGAGGAACAAGGACATGTCGGACTGCTGTGAAAGACAAAAGCTGCGTCAGGAGGCCGGGAGCTAAAACAGAGGAGAAAACTTTGTGTCTCTATGCCTCCTCTGTTTCAGCAGTCGTTTATGTGAGCTAAGCAGCCAGACACCACATTAATGTAGAAAAACTTTAAAGCAAATACAGCACACAAATTACGCATGCAAAAGATTGATGTTTCTCATTATGGAAGTTCAAAACTTGTGTTATTGTAACTAGTGGCTGATGCTGTTTAACTACAGTGCCATTTCATTATATACAGCTATATAGTCTTTTCTCCGTGTGATTAATTTGGGCCTAGAACAGAGCCATGCGGTACTCACTATGCGCTAATATTCCCGATAGTTCTGTCTGGTTTACACCTTATAAAAGACTTACTGCTTGTCATATCTAAATCAATAGCCACAATCATTAGCTAGTTTATGTTCAGCATCCATATTTCCCAGTTGCCAAGCAACAGAGTTATCACAGCTTTAGTCCCTTATATACTGAAAACACAAATTAGCCAAGTTGCAAGTAAAACAACATAACACACATTAGCGGTTATGATGTTTAATTAAGCTGAATGGCATATGATTCAGATATTTTTTTCTGCTTTGCTGCCAAATAATTTTTTGATTTGTTGAATAATATATTTTCTCTTTTCTCTCCTTTTTTTCATTTTAAATGTTGTTCTGCCTTAAAGAAAACAGTAAATAAAACAGCAGGACAAAGGATAAAAATAAGAGACTGGTCTAATACAGTATGCCATAAAGAATATCATGTGAAGAAAGATGTTCCACAATACAGTGCCATTTTAGTCAAAATTAAATATATTAGAAAATATTATTTCATTGTATTCATTTTGGCAATAATATTGTCACAATTCAGTTAATTGTTATTTCATAATAAAAGGTTTTATTTTAAAATGGCTTTTAAAAAAAAGGACTACTTTTTTTTTTAATTATGCCCTTTTCATTTCATTAGACTTTATTTTATAATGATATTTCTACTGTAATCTGTCAGTCAACACAAATTATTTTTTGCTTGGAGCAGGCAGTAGGTTTCTAGCATGAAACTGCCAGCTAGCGAAGTGTGTGGCAAAGTTATGCTAGCTCTCAGACAGATGGAACCACATAGAAAACTGGAAGCCGATCAAATAGCTAGACATGATTTAACAGCTGATGCTATTTTAACCCACACTGAAGATTTGTTAGAAATTCTCAGGTGCAGGGGCAGCTGGTATAAATGTGCTACCCCATGCCTTGACCACACTACATATTTTTTCTTCCAAATTTATAATTTAGGTCTGCTGCAATATTTGAATATTTTATTATGTCAGTAAGTTGTGGGTAACTTAAATAGAAACCAGATGAATATTCCTTGCTCTGGCTTACCAGTCTAGTTAAAAGGGTGAGCATGTATTTCTTGACAGAACTTTTCATGAAGTCAGGAGGTATTTTTGAAAGGATGCATCCCTGCTGTCAGATCCAGTTTTGAATGATATAAAAGGAATCATGATGGAAGTGTTGTTAGAGAAAAATAATCCATGTCGGGGTGGTGGGATACAGCCCAAAATGAATTAGAGGAGCCTAGTTTATACTTGAGGCATGCTTGTGCAGTAGCATTGTTTGCACATTCACCTGTATGTCTTATGTACATCTTGAGGATTTATTGTGACGTTCACTAGATGGCCTGTCAGACTGAAAATATCCCTGTCTGTCAGGTTTCCATGTTGAACTGTAAAATGTTTAACAATTTCATACACAGTGAGAGCTCGGTCTCTCTTCATAACTTTCACCATCGTCATGATTGTTTTAACGATCTGTGTCTCAAATCTAAAACTCTGATCTTACATTCAAAAATGATTTACTAATTTAGAAAATCTAGAAGACTGGTACACAAATCAGACCTTTCGGGAAGGTTTTAAGGCTACATAACAGATTTTTAAAAGTCATTCAAGACAGTTGAGCACTGTGTTCATATAGCAGTTTGTATGGAAGACTTCAGCAGCGGGAAGGTTCTGGTGTGACAGTCTTTGAGGCTGAGGTGAAGGAATGCCCTCCAGACAGTTTGCAGCCTGTCTGAGAAGTTCAGAAATAATCTTCATCAGCCATGTAGTCAAGAAGCCTACACTTTCCACTGCACTTCTACTTGAAAAGAATGCATGCTATATAATGATTGTATTTGGTATTCTATTGGTTTGGCCTGACTGTTTGAGCAATCAAGGATCTTCTCTGACTCCACCACACGGGTTTTGAAATAAAAAGGAACTGCCGTGTGAAATGTTATTATATTACATTATTAAATATTAAATAATATTTTATAATAATTAGTTCAGTATTATTTATTTATTGCCACGTCTGTATGTTTACTGCTACAGTTACTCATAAGCATATTTATTTATTTAATTTTGACTGAAACAGCATTCCATATTCCACTAGACTATGTATTTTCTAGTTATTTAGTTTTTTTTGTGGTTTGTTTGATTTAGTGAATTATCCATTTTTAAGGTTAATTTAAAACTGTTTCTCAATATACTTTAAGTGTGATCAAAATCTAGAAAATGTGAATGAGATGTAGAAAAATGAGAAAAGTTGGGCAGGGCATGAAATGGCCGAGCTGGGTGTGGCATCCAGCCTACTAATATTTACTCTCTAGCTATGTGAACTGTAATACAGATGTGCCTCACATTTCTGTTTAATTCTGTAGAAAAACGCTACAAATTTTCTAATAATATGTAAATTGAGTGACATTTATGACATGTCATTTCCATGTGCTGACCTTTATCACAACATTATTGAACGCTCTGTGAACAAATCACAACTGGAAGGAAAATAACGAGCTGAGATTGGGCTGAGTCAGTGGTACTCTCACCCGCTTATCACAACACCTCACCTTCTGCAACTTTTCCACCATTAATCATGCAGTGAGTTGTGTTGTTGCTCGGAGGTCGAGTGTATGCGACATGATTTAGCAGTGATTCATTTCCAGAGTGCAACACTCATAATTCATTATGGCTCACTGACCAGCGATATTTCAGCGGCAAACTGGAGCAGGACAGAGTGCTTCAGTGATTACTGACAAATGGTTTCAGTGTTGTAACTGGAAATAAAGAGCATGGGTAGGTGAAAGATGGTGTAAGCAAGACCTGGTCCTAGTTCTGGAGGTTGTGGTTGGTGCGAGTCTTAGTCTTGGAGATTATGAGCAATCCTGGAGATTGTGGGTGGTTTTGGTCCTAGAGATTATGAGAATTCCTGGTCCTATGGGCAGCCCTGGAGTTCATAGGCAGGCCTGGTCCCAGTCCTGGAGATTATGGGTGGTCCTGAAGATTATGGGCAGTCCTGGAGAATGTGGGTGGTCTTGGAGACTATGAGCAGTCCTAGAGATCATGGACAGTCTTGCTCTTAGTTCTGGAGATATTGGGTGGTGTTCTTGGTCCTAGTCCTAAAGATTATGTACAGTCCTGGTTGTAGTCCTGGAGATCATGGGCAGTCCTGGCCCTAGTCCTTGAGATAATACATGGTCCTGTTTGAGGTCCTGAAGATTATAGACAGACTTGGTCCTAGTCCTGAAGATCATAGGTAGTCCTGGTCCCAATCCTGGAGGAGTGGTACTGGACATTGTGAGCAGTACTGAAGATTATGCGTGATCCTGGGGGATTGTGGGCAGTCCTGCAGAATATAGGCAGTCCTGGAGATTATGGGTGGTCCTGGTCCTAGTCCTGGAGATTGTCTTTTTGTGAAAAGTGACAAAAAACAGAGAGGGAAAAGCCTTTTTGGCTTTTTAATAATCACTGGAAGCTCAAGGACTAATCATATTTCTTGTCCGTTACTGCTGCCTTGAGTCTCATTTTCTTTGCTGATCTGCTTGATGATGTGAGCAGTTCATATAATACTCCTCGCCAGCTGCCCTTCCAGTATATGGCCATCCTATTAACATAAATATTCCCCCTCCTGGCCTTTCTGTTAGCTCCTAACAGCACCTCCATATCTTTTGATACAATGTGATTAATTGTGGATTTAATAAGAACCTAAAAACCTTGAGATGTGTGCTCATGTTTTTTTATGATGTAATCACCAAACACACCCAGCTAACACGGAAAGCTTTTAGAGAGGTAAATATTGGCATTTTATCACAGAGCATCAGGCTTCAATGAGCCATATTATTAGCTAAAGCAGTAGATGGCTGTGTGGATTCGCTTGGAAATTTTTTGGTAATGTTCATTTAGCAAAGGGTGAAATATTAAGGAAAAAAAGCCATAAAATGTTATAGTTAAAGATATGATGTTCCAGAAATATAACAGTGCTAATCCAGGATCATGTGCTTTTGCTTCACATCCTTTTGTTGGAAATTCTCTTTATGAAATATAAAAAGGCACTGTATGTGGCTCATATATCATTGCCATTTTTTCACGATTGGGGGCGTTTAGTTTGGACATTCCTTTTCTCCGGAGCAGACTCATTTTCACGAGTGGCTGCTTGCGTTATCCAGGCTCGCTGTAGCGTTCTGACAGAACTTCACCTCATTTCAGGTCCAGGACTGGCTTTATCTGTTTTATATGAAGTGGAACAGATATACACAGATCACATCCTGATATCCAACACAAAGCAAAGAGTACAGCGGGGATATAGAAAATATATAGGAAAACATTGCTGCATCTGATCCTGTAACAGCAGAAGCATATCAGTGTACAGCTAAAACTAAAAAACGTATAGAGTACAATGTGTTTTATTTGCTATGTAAGGAATATGTGTTGTTCTTAAAGTAAAATATTAAGTGATTAAAATTATTATGATGTATTCCTCTTATATAACACAGGAATTTTCCAGTTACTTTTTTTGTATTTATTAAATAAAATGTCATACATTTTATCCATTAATTGTTACATTTAAGGTTGTGAAATGTAATTTCTGTACAACCGTTAATGTGGTACAGAAAATCTCACCTTATGAACAATTTTATATAAGTCCTTGTTAATGAGCTCTTACTACAGAAATTGGAACATTAGATTGAGCGCATAAATATAAACCTGTGATTTGCAGCTGCACTACTGACAGAGCTGCTGTGATTGAAAATTAATCAACACCTTCTGACCGGTCAGAATTGAGAATTCAGTGTGAGAGGTGAATTTGTTAATTTTGGTTTGGAGAAAGGGTCAAACTTCAGTTGATGAATGGGAAAGGGCTAGAAGGCTTAAGGTTTCCAACCTTTCTCATTTTTTGTCATGCTATCTTTTCCTGAGTTTGGATAATTTGTAATACCTTTGTCTGGAAAAGTTTATTTATGTTATTGAAGAAATTTTGTGTTATTTTGAAATAAATTATCAATTAATTACCTGTTATCTGTTGAAAACATGGACAAACGTAGCCTTTCAACCTAGTGCATCATTTTATCAATCTTTTCGTAGAATATGCATGTGGCTTCTCCCTCTCTCTCTCTCTCTCTCTCTCATGTGTGTCTCTGTGTGTGTGTGTGAGACTAATGGAAGGCAAAAGAAGCACATGAACAACAGTGGTATGATAGAAATCAATGAATATATCAAAACAGCATCTGAGGAAGATGAATTCTGGAGTAGGCATATGAAGGACTTCCCATGGCTTTACTATTTGAGCATGAGTATCTTGGCAGTACCTGCAACCAGTGCACCAGTTGAGAGGGTGTTCAGCCATGGAGGCCATATCGCGTGCCCCAATCACACTAGACTCACAGAAAAGGCCCTGTCAAATTTGATATTTTTGAAGTGCAAAACTGTCAATCAAAACACCCATTTACTAATTCTCATATTTTCTAAACCCATATGAGAAAAGTTCTAAGTTTTGTTTGCATAAAGCTTGTAAAAAGTTTACGTTGTTATGTTTTTTTTTTGTTTAGTGGAAATTCAGTTTTTATTTTCAAATAAAGTTTGAACTTTGAATATGAATAGGCCTCCTCAAATTAATAAATTTACATGTATTTTTGTATTGTTACTGATTGACTCTAACTACATAGACAGGTGGAGGTAGACCAGTTCAGCTAGAATCCTATTACCATGCCTTAGTACTATGACTTTCCACAGATCATATGTTTTGTCTATATAACTTTGTAAATATGATTTTTGGTCATGAGTATTTTTTTTCAATAAGGCATGAAAGATGTAATGGTCACTGACTTGAAACCCGACTCAGACTCATGAAGAAACACTCCAGACTTGACTCAGACTCCAGTTTAAAGACTTCAGACTTGACTCAGATTTCAAATGAAAGACTTGTGAACATCACTGGTTTATGGAACTACAAGTGTCTCTCTAAAGTTTACTGAATAATGAATGAGAGAGAAGTTGATCACATTGAAGTTGATGAAAATGTCTAATGCATATTCTACATATTTGAAAGCTGAAGCAGGACGGGCTGCTTTAAGAACAAAGGCTAAAGCATTGGACCAAAAAACTTGCATTAGACATGGAAGAAGCAAAGTTAAAGACAAAGAGGCAAGGCTTGCATTGGAGTCTGAACTGGCTGCTGCAGAGGCCAAACTGAGGTACAAAACCCAGAGTCTAAAATACTGCAAGTAGTTCATATCAATACCCTTCTGGAACATCTACCCAGTACAGAGCTTCTGCATTAAAACAAAATGGTCATACAGAGCAAAAAGTGGAAATAAGTGAATTTAATGCTACAACATCTGCATATGAAAACAGAATCAATAAGTCCCAATGAAGGTACCACTGCACCTCATTCCAGCAATACTGTCTTCACTTATATTCACTTTTTTAATAATCGCAAAGTAACAAGCAGCAGCTGTGCTTAGAGCCCTTGCGCAGGAGCAGGCCGAGGACCAGCAGGTACTCTAGAAGCTGCTGCAGCCCAGCCCATCTCCAGTTGTGCACCTGCCACTGTGCCATATATGACACTCATGAAGATGGCCTCCACGGATGATCCAGAGGCCTTCCTGGAGCTTGTTGAGCATGCGGGGAAGCCCAGATTGCCGCTCAGCAGCGGACACCCTAGGAGCACCGTCAGTGTTTCCAGTCAGTGCAGCTCTCCGAGGTCGGCTGCCCCTTCACCTATGTTCAGCAGCTGAAGGACTCCTGAAGGTCACCAGTGGTTGATGGCGGAGGAGTGGGACGGGAACAGATCATTGGGCTGGTGGTATTGTGGAGACCTCTGTGGAAACCTCCTCTCACCATCCCAGAGAGCACAGGTTGCCAGGTTGCAGGAGAAATTTTCCAGTGTGTTTTCACCTCTACCCTGTTGCATGGACCTCGTATAACACCACACTGAGACTCCTCCAGGTGTGGTTGTATGCAGCCACCCATACCGGTTGCCTGAAGACAAAAATATTGCGGTTCAGAAGGAAATCAAGTCTATGCTCAACATGAGGGTAATCGAGGAGTCCCACAGGGATTGGAGCAGCCCGGTGATCTTGGTGCCCAAGACCGACGGGTTGGTCTGTTTTTGTGTGGACTAATGTCTAAATTTGACACATATCTGATGCCTTGCATTGATGAACTTCTCAATCAGTTAGGCATGGCTCTCTTTTATTTGACACTGGACTTAGGGGTATTGGCAGATTCCCTTGACTCCAATATCGCAAGAAAAAATGGCCTTTTCCTTACTATTTGCACCAATTTGTTACACTTCCTTTTGTAACATGGACATTTCTCATGGAAAGAATCCTCCACCCCCAAAATGCGTATGCCGCTAGGGATGAGGCAGTTCCTGGGGTTGGGGTTGGGGTTTTAGTGACTGCCATAATGAGAGAAAGAGTAGCATAGCTGGTGAAGCCGGTTACACACACCCACACGCACATGCCGCGTGAACTTGAACTGTGAAGTTTTTGGAGGGAAAGCCGCAAGTCCATGATGGACCCTGTTCGGTTGATTTGTCCTTTTTTCTTGAGTTTGGAAAATGCACTGAAAAGCCCAGTCTAAATAAATGCGAGCCCGGAGCTCAGCTAAGGTTCTGCCTGCCTCACTAAGTCTTCCTTCACCCTCTCACACACCAGTGTTCTACGTGCTTCTCCCAGCCAGAGAGATTCCCATTTCTGGTTGTTACCCCCTTCAATTTAGATCATTTATGAAAACCTTTGAACAGACCATAGAAAGCAAAACTGAAAATATGCAGGACAGGTTGTATTACTTGGAGTAAGTGGTCAGCCCAGAAATCTGGTGTATAGCTTTCTTCATATGGATTAAAATAGGACATACATAGAAGCTAAGAAACAACTGGCGTGGAATTCTGGAAATGCTGAAGATGGTCCTGCTTTATGATCCTATGCTCTCTTTTTGAGAGGTTGCTTCAATACAAAGCAAGGTGTTGACTTTTTATGAGAGCTGGGAAATCAAACCCACCTAAAGATTATTGTATCCTAGCTACCATATAAGTTGCATGATCAATGGAGAACAATAGTGTGCAACATCCAAGACAATTACAAAAGGAAAATGGAGTTTATGGAGTTTCTGAAGTTCATTGAAAACAGATGCATGCACTATTTCATCCTATCTTTGGAGATGTTCAGAATCCAACTGAAGTCAAAAGGATTTCAAAATTGAAACAACAAAATGCTCAATCTAACCAATAGAAATAGAAGCTTTGCTACTAGTCACTCTAGTGTTACAGCAAGAGTGAAGAACAACATCCTAATTCCAATTAGAAATAACACCATGATGCTGCAAGTGCATTTGAAAGACCATGTTTGCTGACTCGTGAAACATTTTCACTTAAGGCTAACAAAAAGGGTGGAATTCCTCAAAATCCATGGAATATGTTTTGGGTACCTCATGAAATGACACTTTTAAAGAAGTTACAGTTACATCCTTCTATTTTGTATATTCACCCTCACAGAATAAAGATGAACAAATCAAATGTAAATATACAGTACAAACATGGAGAAAACACCACAGAACAATCATGAAAATAATGACCAAATAGGGGCTGGAGCCAAACAATGTACACTTGCCATCATCAAGTTAAAGATGTTAAATGCAGATGAAATAATTTAAATCCAGGCAGTTTGGCAACTTTTTGTATAGATGCACTAAAAAGAAACTTCAACATCACAGGAAAAACACATGTGTACCATGGGGCAGTGAATAGCAGTGTGACATCTGGCCTAGAAGTGAGCAGTATGGATGGTATTGAATTAAAAAAAAACTGCCAGAAATTCATACTCAAAACAAACTACCAGTCTAAAAGGAACATATTCCTACACAATAACCAATTAGTAAATGGGAATACTTGAATAAAATAAAAATCCAAAAAATACCTCAAATAGATGCAGACATTAGATTGCTCATTGGAACAAATGAAGCAAAATGGTTATGCTTTCGTCAAGAGCCAATTGTTCTTATGGCAGGTATAGAAGGCATGTTCCATCAAGTCAGCGACGCTGAAGAACACAAAACTTCTTGTGCTTCTTATGGTGGACGAATGGTAATACAGATCAAAAAGAGGAAGAATATAGAATGACTGTACAACTTTTTTGGTGCTACATCATCTCTGAGTTGTGCAAGTTTTGCTCTGAGAAAAACAGGTAAAATTAAGGACCCTTTTTCAACCGACACATTCAAGACAAGTAAGAACAACTTTTATGCTGATGACTGTTTAAAATCTATCCCAACTGACACTGATGCTACCGGATTGCACAAAGAACTTGAAACATCTTGCTCAAATGGAAGCTTTTGATTGCACAAAAGGATCAACTACAGCTGGACTGTGCTAGCCTCCATACCACAAGCAGACAGATCAAAAGAAGTGAAAGATCTTGATCTTGCCAGCAATACTTATCCCATGAAATGAACTTTAGGTATGTGGTTGCATGTAGAACAGGACAGATTAAAGTTTTCAGCGAGTATCAAAAACCAACTATGAACCCAAGAGGAATATTGTCACCTATCTATTGTCACCTATCCTGCAAGCACAATTATGCCTGGGAGAAAGAACTTCCAGAACTATATGTGCAAAGGTGGGAAGAGTGGAAAACCGGACTACATCTAATTGAACAGCTCAGCATTGACAGATATATCAAACCAAAAAACTTTGGACAAGTAAAATCTTCACATCTATAATCAATTCAGTGCATTGTTCATGTGCTATGGGAAAATCTAGGGTTGTGCCCTCAAAGCAAATGACATTGCCAAGAATGGAACGGAGTGCAGCAGTACCTGCTGAAGGAGAAGATAATACCTGACCTTCCACCATTTACCTATGTTGGGGTGGACTACTTTGGACCCATTATGTTGAAAAGGGGACGTAATAATGTTAAGAGGTATGGTATTATGTTCACTTCTTTCACCACCAGAGCTTTTCACCTTTAAATAGCACATTAGACACTGAATCATGCATGAATGCAATTCATCGGTTCATAAGTAGACGTGGACAGGTACAAGAAATAAGATCAAATAATTTCACTTCAGTGGAATGTGATTTGAAAAATGCTGTAAAGAAATGGAAAACAGAAAACTTCAACTAGCACTGTAGCAAACTGGAAACAGATGGACCTTAAACCCACCAGGTGCAGAACACTATGGAGGTGTTTAGGAAAGATTAATCAAACAGGTCAAAGAAAGTTTGGGAAAGATTAATCAAACAGACAGATTACTCAAACAAACCTTGCATGATGAGTCACTTCATACTATTATGTATGAATCCATTATCAACATTTGCTCACTAACAACAATGTCCAACAATCCCAATGACCTTGAACCCCTGACGCCAAATCGTCTTTTACTTCTGAAAGGACAGCCCACATTACCACCTGGTCTATTTGACCAAACTGACTTGTACAACAGGCGCCAATGGAAGCAAGTCCTGTATCTTTCAGACCCGTATCTTTCAGAAAAGATAGGGTGAGGGAGTATCTTCCAATACTGCAAGAGAGACAAAAATGGAATTGACAGAAAAAAATCTTGGAGATACTACAAGATCTTACAGCTCCAAGCTCTTCTTGATAAGGTTACTGGAACAAATGCAGATTCAAAGGAAGCTGATTGTAGTTTACGTTTGAAAACTCAATTAAATAAAGATCACAGAATGACCAATCATTAAGTTTGCCTGTTGATGGAGAATCCAACAATAGTAATATGAATAGACTAAGCTGTATTGCATAGAAAATGCAGGCTAATGCATGTATGGACTGTTTAATTTCTACTTCATGTACCATTACTCAGAGAAACTTCACATTCTTGCATGACGTAATAAATTAATAGACTTTGAAATATATATGTTAAAATTTGTAACTGCAAATGACTATTGGACTGTATATAGTTTAACAACCGATGTTATGTACATAGCTGAATATTATAGCTCCATGTTCAAGCATTAGTTATTGTTTTCTTCAAGAAAGTAACAATAAGAGGCCTGGTGTGCAGAAGCCATGTATGTATGTATTTCTGTATGTATGTTCTCCTAGGAACTCTAAGCAGATGGGAATTAGTACTGAAGTGAACACATCCTCAGAGATAAATGAAGACTAAGAAAAGAATCAGTTTTGCCCCTCAGTGTAGCAGTTTTCAGTCTGATCTCAAGTTTATTGTGAATATTAGCATAACATGAGTAAATGAAAATTCCATAAAATCCCCAAAACCTAATAATTCTGATCACCCCCATGAAGATATTTTATTCTACAAGCAAGAGAAGTGTTTGAGGAAAATAATGACCGAGTGGTTTTTTTTTTGTCTGCACACTGTCTCGCCCTCTATCCCTTTCACTTCATCATTTCTCTCTTTACACTCCTCCTCATGATGAAAGAAAACTTGTGTCCTTCCTGTCTAGGCTCTGTGTCCCGAGGCAGAGGCTCTCTGACAGGAATGATGTGTCTGCAGTGTCTTCTGTAATTAGTGTTAACTCCAGAGAACACACACATACACACACACACACTTTCTGTCCTACATGACCTCTGTGACCTTGGGAGCTACACTGCCTGCTGTGTGCTTCTGAGAAATGAGCAACCTGAAATGAACTTATGCTGAACAGTAGGGGCTTAATTGACCTTCAAACAATGGAACGGGGTTAAACAGAAAGAGAAGAGGGCGTTACATTTGAGACACTTGTTGTGGCCTCACCGCAACTTCTTAATGGAAAATTTATTCAAAAGAGTGTTATCAATAAATTATTTAGACATTTAAAGTTTTACAAGATCCAGTAAGATTTATTTCCCTGCACTCATACAGTGTTATTGTTGTCATCCAGTAGACTGACAGTATTACAATAATGCATTGTAAGCCTATGATGGATTTGTTTCTAATAAATACAATAATGCAGAGTTTTCCTAATCATTTCAAATCAAATATTTACACCATAATGCTGTTGAAATCTGATTGGTTAGAAGGTGTGATTAATCTGAGTAGTTTTATAAAATGTGCTTGTTGTAATTATTGTTTCTATGTTAACAGCTCATTCATAGGGACATGTATGGCAGACATGCCACACAAACAGATTTTTTTAAATGGTTATTTAACAAAGAAAAATGTGTAATAGCTGATATGGTGAAGTTTTATTTATTTTATTTAACATTTATGGAATGAGTCTCCAGTGTCAGCACTTAAGGTAAAAGGTAAGAGAGAGAGAAAGAGAGAGTGAAGGAATAACTTATTTTGTGGATGTTACGTGGATAAAAAAGTATGACTGTGCATGCTGTTACATTTTCCTATAAAGGCAATATGTTAATATGTTGTAATTTTTATTAAATTGCTATGGTTTAAAAGGAATAAAACACTTCAGGAAGTGCTGTTGTAGGAAAATAATCAACATCAGAGTGTTACAGTAACTCCATGCTTCATCATACCATCACAGGTTTTATCACTCAGATAAACAGAGAAAAGATGAGGGAATTCAGGAAACAGGGAAACAGACACCTACACAGTTCTTAGTGTACAGAGAACTCTCTCAGAAATCTCTGTTTCAGTTCACTCCATCACTGTGTATTTATATAAAGGTCAGGAGTTGAAGTAAAAGTGGATGAATGGCAGTTAGGCAGGTTAGCGTTTCTTCTTTCTCTCAAACTGACATTGATTTACAGGGTTAAAGAAAGAAAATGGAAGTGTGTAAGGTGCAGAAGAGAGGGTACAAAAGCTTCAAAGACAAGTTCAGGGTTGTGCAGAGTTCATGTCAAGACTGAGGACGTGACCTGTTAGGAGGTCCTTTTTTCGGTATATAAGACATTTATCATTGAACATGTCCATTTTGACAGTGAAACAGAGAATGTTTTTAAACCTGCTTTCTTGATGCTGCATGCTAACAGGCCTGCACGTTTTAGCCACTAGCTGATCTTTCTGACAAAGAATATTGGGATAGTGTAGAACCCAGGTATGTGAGGGTGTGGAGGAAGACTCAGGAGGCGAGCAGAGCTCCATGCTCACGGCATGTGTATGGGTGTGTGGGTGTGTGTGTATCTCTCAGGCTCTGCCAGCAGTATCACACTCTCTCTCCCTCGGCCTCCTCAACATTCACAGCTGACGCTTGACCACGCCCCCACTGCCACATACACCCGCTGCCTGACTCAGGCCAGGGAGCTGTCCAGGATGCAGCTGACAGCCCTCTCTGGCGGTAGAGGTAATCTGCTACCACCGTCTGTGTCCTAGCCCGTGGAACACCTGAAATTTGAATACCTACAAGTGATCCGGCACATTGACATCCTTTATTTGATGGACCCATTGGAGTGGGGCGTGATTGTAACAGAGAGTAAAAGGGTGCCCCAGTAGGTTGTACTGGAGGGTGAGGACTGCCCACTTGATGGCCAGACACTCGATTCTTCTTGATCGTGCTGTACCTGGTCTCCCTTACCGATAGCTTCTGTCTGATGTACAGCACGGGGTGCTCCTCCCCCTCCAGTCAGTCTGCAGAACCAAAGGAAGAGAAAAATCAAATGAATGCAATAGCAGACCCCCACACAAAACTGCTTTTACCTTAGGCTCACACAGTTTCATCCACTGGACCAGATCTGCCACTCCCTTTTAGTCAGCGGTATGGTGACATTTGAATAATAAGGTACAAATCTCCGATAATAGTCAGCCAGTCCCAGGAACTGCCTCACCCTTTTTTTGGTTTTGGGTCTCAGGCAGGCTGCATTCACTTCTATCTTATCAATTTGGGCCCAAGTGGAAGCCCAAATACTGTACTTTACTTTAAATGATTATGTCATCTAAATAAGCAGTGGCATATGCATTGTGTGGGTGGAGTATTCTGTCCATGAGACATTGAAATGTCGCTGGGCCTCCAAACAACCCAAATGGAAGGGTAACAAATTGGTGAAACACGAACGGAGTGGAAAAGGCCATTTTTTTTTGTCTTGAGATATTGGAGACAAGGGAATCTGCCAATACCCCTTGGTTAAGTCCAATGACTCCAATCACTGTGGGACTCCTCAATTACTCCCATGTTGAGCATAGCCTTGAGTTCATCCTGAACCACATTTTTTTGAGCTTAGGTAAGCAGTATGGGCGGCTGTGTACAACCACACCTGGAGAAGTCTCAATGTAGTGCTCTATGAGGTCCGTGCAGCCGGGTAGAGGTGAAAATACATCTGAAAATTCCCCATGCAACATGGAAACCTGTGCTTTCTGGGACTTTGAGAGGTGGTCTCCACAGGGGACTGCGGTGATATGAGCCACACCTTTTAGACTTTAGACCTCTGGTCCCAGCTCCTCCCTCTAGGGAGCCACCATTGCTAGAGCCACAGGAACTGCCTGTCTCCACAGGAGATTGAGGTGGGATATTTGAAGTGCATTGCCTCTGTCCATTCTTGTGACCTCATATTTGACTTCTTTGACTTGCTGTATGACCTCAAAGAGTCCTTACCACTTTGCGAGTAATTTGGAGCTTGTGTGGGTAGTAACACAAGTACCTTATCTCCCGGTGCAAATTCCTGTAGTCGAATACCCCGTCATACAGTCGGGACTGTCACTCTTGGGCTCGATGCAAATTCTCCTGCATTAGATGATTTAAGATGTGGAGTTTTGCTCTCAGGTCCAGAACATACTGAATTTTGTTTTTACTGCTAGAAGGTCCCTCCTCCAAATTTTCTCTAATGACGTTTAAGACACCACGGACCTTACAATAATTCAAATGGAAAACTCAGTGGAGGCTTGTGGGACCACTTGCACAGCAAATTACAGGGGCTCGAGCCACTTCCACATAGTTGGAAATCATTCATGTCACATTTAAAGGTTATCTTAATGTTTTCAGAAGAATATAAAATAAACAATCTGAAATCCTTACTCTATTTTATTGCCAGCAATTCATAATACGACTCTTCTGCATATGACACTCATCAGCGCAAAATTCTGACTGGTCATCCTATACATTAACAACAATCTCTATGTTTGTGATCTCAGTATGTATTAAAGTGTGTGTGTGTGTGTGTGTGCATATGTATGTGTGTGTCATTATTAACTCTCATGTACTGTTGAAACTGAGGCACAGAGACCATTCCTTTTTAACTGAGACCGAGGTACATATGCCACACTTTCTTTATTGAGACCAAGGTATCTATGCCATGCCTTCTTTATTGAAACCAAGATTCAGAGGCCAGGCCTTCTTTATTGAGAAAGAAGGATGTTGATCCCTTTCAGCATCATTACTGCTCTGCTTATGAAAATAGACACAGATTTAGAGAGACAGTAATGACTTATACACTAAAGTACAAAAGTGTTTCAATTAGAAGGTAGAATTATACACACACACACACACACACACACCTAGGAGTAATTTACAATGTCAATGCTGGCTAAGAAATTATTTTAATATTTTAACTAATAAAACAATTTTTTAAAGTTATTCCATTTGCTACAAGTATGTCTTGGTTTTCATTAAAATAAAGCATTATATAAAATTACTTACTTTTAATGATCAATTTACATAGAACATTTTGGTCATATTTAATTTGCTGCAAACATGCTTTGTAAAACCTGTTAAAACTTTTTAAATTACATATTGAACATTATTGTTCAACTAAAATGATTGCTTTAGCATACCATTTTATAATTTATTATTTAATAATAAATTAAATACCTAAATAAGGAAAATTAAATCAAATATTTAAATAAATATATACATATACAATTAATACATTTATTCTTTTATATTTAAAGTGTATTCTAATTGCATTTTTTAAAAATGATTAAAGTTATATTGGAGAAATAACTGATTTGAATTAAGGAGTTCATATTTTTTTCTGTATGCTATTTGCTACAGATTGTAAGCTTTGTGAAGTTTTTTAAATCAAACATTAATATTTTTGATGAATGAAGTGAATATAATGTTATTTTGCTGAGTGTTGGGTTCACTGGTGTGGAGAAATGGAAAGTGCGCAGTGGACAGAACATGAGCTGCAGAATAAAACTGGCTCATAAAGCAGCAGCTGTGCAGCGGTGATGCTGTATCAGGATTAAATCAGAACCAAAGTCATTATTCATCCGGCCTGTGAGCGTTTCCTCGAGCCATGTGAAATAAAGTGTGCTGTAAATGGCCTGGCCTCGGCATGGGAAGACATGGTGCTTTTATAGAAACTAGAAGGTAAGTGTGGAAGTTTAATCAGTCAGACTGTGTCGCCTCATTCTTACACTCTCCTATAAGATCTATAAACACACACTGGAAACACAAATCAGTATTACTACACAATAAGAAATTAGCAAAAAATAAAATGTATAATCTGCATGTTATGTAAATTACAGCTTTGTGATATCTCATTGACACATTATTAGCTAGTATTAACGATAATAGCTTAAATACTTAAATAATGAGATTGTCTGCTCTTAATTATAGTGGATATAAAAAGTCTGCACACCCCTTTAAAATTGCAGGTTTTTTGTGATGTAAAAAAATGAAACCAAGATATATCATATCATGTCACGTAATAAGATCATTTTCCACCTTTAGTGATATAGCAACCAATAAAATTGTGCAAAATAAAACAAAAAACACTGTGCACACCCTTTTATAATGGGGCATATGATTGTGCTCAGCATTAAGCAATCACATTCAAACTCTTGTTCAAAAGTAATTATCATACACCTATCATCAATGAAGTGATTCTGATTAACTCCAAATAAAGATTAGCTGTTTCTGTAGAATTTTCTTGACAGCTTCTTAGTGTCATCTGACTGCTGAAGCCATGGTCCTCAAAGTACTTACAAAGCATGTACTTGGTCTCATTGTCAAAAGAGATCAATCAAGAGAGGGGTACAAAATAATTTCCAAAACATTAGATATACCATGGAACACCGTGAAGGCCATCATCAACAAGCGGAGAACCAAGAACAGGACGTCCCTCAAATGTTGACGAAAGGACAAGATAAAAAAAAAAAATTATTAAGGCCAATGCCAAGAGACCTACAGCAACATTAACAGAGCTGTCTGGCAAGTATTCGTCACTCCCTCCATGTAACAACAATCTCTTTTATTCTTCACATGTCTATGGAGTAGAGTGGCTAGACAGAAGCCCTTTCTCATGAAAAAAACATCCAAGCCCACCTATATCACCCCAAACCATGTGGCGATATGTGTGGTCTGATGAGACCAAGGTAGAACTTTTTGGGAATAATTCTAAAAGATGTGTTTGGTGCAAAACAAGAGAGCTTATCCCCAAAGAAAACGGGGACGCGTGGTAGTCACAGCATCGTGCTATAGGGCTTCTCTTCAGCTGGAACTGGAGCTATAGTGAAGATAGAGGGAATTATGAATAGATCCAAGTACCAATCTATTTCAGCACAAAACCTGCAGGCTTATGTTAGACAGCTGAAAAAAATTTCACCTTCCAGCACAGCAATGACCCATAGCACAAATCCAAGTCAACAAAGGAATGGCTTCGGAAGAAAAAGATCAACGTTTTGAAATGGCCCAGTCAGAGCCCAGACGAAAATCCTATCAAAAACCTGTTAAATGACTTAAAGAGGGCTGTGCACAGGAGATCTCCCCCAATTTGATTGATCTGGAGCATTTTTTGCAAGAAAGATTGGGAAAAAATTTCCAAATCAAGATGTTAATTTCTTAGGCTCTTACCCAAAAACACTGAGAGTGCATTACAAGCAAATGGTGCATCAACAAAGTATTAGTTAAGAGGTGTGCACACATGTGCAACCAGGTTATTGTAAGTTTTTTTTTTTCTTTTTATCCCCCTAAAACATTTCTGTTTTTGGCTTGAATTGTGTTGGTTGCTATATCACATTAAAAGTGGAAAAATATCTTTTTCCTCTGAAAGGTTTTTTACATCACAAAAACCTGCAATTATAACAAATATAACAAAGGTGTGTAGACTTTTTATATCTACTGTAGCTACTGAACCTCTAACAAGTCCCTGTTATTGGAGTATCTTAGCTAATCATAAATAGTTAGCTAGCTTATAGCTCAAAAAATGCATTCTTAAACACAGCTGTCTAGAATTACAATGAGGGAATGCTTTTGGACTAGGTAACCATAAATAGCTAGTAGTGATGTACTATAATTCTATAAAATAAAGTATGAAATGAGCGAAATGCAAAACAAACATAAAAGCAAAACAGCTTTCTCCTCAGCAGTAATTTGAATGTGCTCAGTCTGCAAGGTGTTAGTCTTCAAGGTGATTAAAAAAAATGTCTAAAATTATTTCAGCTGACGTGTTATAATGACGTGTTATAATCATCCCACAGCAGTTAATACAGAAACTGGACCGGCTTGGCATCAACACCTCCCTGTGCAATTGGCTGTTTCACTGGAAGACCACAGGCAGTTTGGGCTGGCAACAACACATCCAGCACTATTACATTGAACACAGGGGCACCACAAGGATGTGTTCTCAGCCCCCAGCTCTTCACCCTGCTAACCCACGACTGCACACCAATGTACAGCACCAACCTCTTCATAAAGTTTGCGGATGATACAACAGTGGTAGATCTCATCAGCAACAATGATGAGACAAACTACAGGAATGAGGTGCAACAACTGGCCATATGGTGCACCAACAACAATCTCTCTCTAAACATAGAGAAGACAACGGAGATTGTTGTCGGCTTTCAGAGAGCACACACCCAGCACCCTCCTCTGCTCATCAACAGTGCTGCTGTGGAGAGGGTGAGCAGCACCAAGTTTCTGGGTGTGCACATAACAGAGAACCTCTCCTGGACCACCAACACTGCACCACTGGCTAAGAAAGCACAACAACGCCTCTGTTTCCTTTATTTTTGAGAAGAGCCAGAGCCCCGACACCCATCATGTACTCATTCTACTGTGGCACCATTGAAAGTATCCTAACCAGCTGCATCACTGTGTGGTTTGGGAACAGCACTGCTCGAAACCAGAAGACACTGCAACGCATAATGAATGCAGCAGGGAAAATCATCAGTGCCACATTACCTTCCCTCACAGACATTTACAACACCCAATTAACCCGGAAAGCACTCAGCATAGCGGGGGACCCTGGAAAGCACTCAGCATAGCGGGGGACCCTACCCTCCCCTTGCAAGGCCTCTTTAGTCTTCTGCCATCGGGGAGGAGATTTCGCAGCCTCCAGGCCCAAATCACAAGACTGAAGAACAGCTTCAGCCACCAGGTTGTCAGAAAGCTGAACTCTCTCCCCTCTCTTCCCTCTGCCTTAAGAGTCACTGAACTGTAACCCTCCCAACGCGCACACACACACCCCAAATCACACAAATGCACAAGCCACTTTTACTACTGTTGCTCTCTCTTGTTTGCACTAAAATGTAAATATCTACACACTCACATGTGCTGTGAGTGTCTATAGTGTACATATTGTATTTTATTTTACTTTATTCTCTTATTCTACTTTATTCTATTATTATTTTTATTATTATTTTGTCTTGTTATGTTGGTGTCTCACACCATGGGTCTGAGGGAAATGAATCCTTCAATCCTCTGTGCGACCTGTACATATAGCAGAATTGACAATAAAGTTTGACTTGACTTGACTTGATAATGGATTAAAAATGGTTATAAATGATTAAGGTTTTCAATCGTCATGTGAAAAATGGTTATAAATGGGTACAAATGATTACAAAATGTTTAAGGTTTTACAAAATAAGGTGTGATGATGGTTACAAAAGGATATAAAAGGTTCTCCAAACAATTGTGACGCAATGGTCATAAATGTGGCCTCTTGTCAATCTTTCAGTAAAGTTGTGTGTAAATGTTTGCTTAAGCCAAACTGGACTAAAAATTTCCACGGGATTTACAAACGTTTTCTTCATATTCACTTGTGTATGTTGATCACTCGTAAAGTACAAAGTGAAAATCCCTATAAAAGGGCGAAGGCACAGAAGGCTGGGAGCATGAAATAAATGATAAGGGTAAAGGCTGAAAGGCAGAAGTGGAAGTTCTATGCCAATAAAAACGTCTATGCCAATAAAAATATTTAATAATCATAATAATCATAATAATAATAATGCGTGAGCACTAAATCTTCAGCTGAGACATTTGTTTATGGCTTACGGCTGTGCGCAGACAGACTGTCCTCCATTTACACAGCGGCATTTCTTTTGTCATAAATGAATGATTAGTTTTATTTGTTTTAACTAATGTAATTAATTTAAGTGCAGTAATTTATAGAAATTCTATGATTTGAAGTCTTAAACTAAGGTTTACATTAGTTAGTCTTCTTATTCTTAAATTTACACACATTCAGGAGCATGAGTAGGATACAAATGTTTTTCTGAATTTATAGGATTTCCATATCAAATTTCTAGTGTAAATGCTCATAAGAATGATTTATAAATAAATCCACTGATATCCAGCTTAATAAATGAGGCTTAATGTGTGTTAATGGGTGGCTTTAATTACACCTTCATTTGTAAGCAAACGTGAAATATCTCACTTTGCAAAATTCCAACAGAATTTTGAGTGAAATGGGGCTGTGAAGGAGCTGCGAGTCCCTTGTTAGTGCAACGCTCTGTTTATTTCACAAAGAGTGCTTTTGGCAAAGTGTGTGTGTACAGAGAGATTCACAACACTGCCACTGAAGTAAAAAAAAAAACAAAAAAAACAACAGTTTGACACCATATGGGTAAAAATACATGCTTAAAAAAGATCCTTTTTGTCATTCTGGCTCTAGAAATTTATGGAGGGTTTTTCATTAATTTTAATAAAAAACCTGTTTAAAAAGTTCTTGTACACCAGAATACCTCAGTCCAGATGTGGATCCGTAATTTCTGACATGGTTTATTGTGGTATTCAACAAATGTAATATCATTATATCATGAACACTCCTCCATCCACTGGTGACATGTCCATTGTGGGCAAATGTAAAGGAGCATTAGATGTTCTTTTGTTAGAATGCAGTCCTAACAATAACGGCATGGAGAAACCATTGCTCACCATGCACAATGTTTAGTTATCCACACTAAAATAAGGGTTCCTCAAGAGTTATTTGGTTAACAAAGCATTCTAAAGGGATTCTTCTTGAAAGCATGGCTAACAAGGTTCCTCCAAAGGCATAAAATTAACAGCCTTTAGGGTGCTAAACAGAAACTTTTTTTTTTTTTTTAAACTGGCTAAATCAACAACTAGCCCTACCCTTTCTTATGGAAAGGTTTAGCTAAAGATGTCATCAATGTGATGTTGTGATGCTTGTATTATCCAGAAGTAGGAATTGTGTACTCATTGGGAATGTATCATCATCCAGAAGATCTCAAGACCTCAAGAGGTTGTGGATTACAAAACGGAGTGAGCAAAATTGGGGTCCAAGCAGAGTCAGACATCGAACATCATCCCTGTAGTCAAGAACCTTGATCAGGAGACCAAAAATGGCAACTTGGTCTCTTGGGATCTCATCTTCTGATCATTAACACAGAATCTTGACCATATGACCAATTAAGACAGTGCTGTGTTGGCCTTCTGAAGTCTGATGAGATTATTTCAAGTTCAATTCAGTTTTATATGGATTGCACTTTTAACAATAGATATTGCCACAAAGCAGCTTTACAGAACCTGGATGCCAATTTAGATCCCTAATGAACAAACTAGATGTGACAATATGACAGACTAGATGTGACAGCAAGACAAGCAACATTTGAATTGAGATTTTCTCAGTTATGTGCAAATGATGTATGATATGGGAAAGTGACAAATTCGTTTCCTCAGGCCAATTCTATGGCACAAGTGGTCCAACGTTTCTTTAGTTCTTCAATCACAAATTGTTCTTCCTGCAATTAGTTCCCATTTACTGTTTCACTCACCATTATGTACCTACTATTTACCTACTATGTATCATCAGAACTAAAAATATTGGACAGTCCATGCACACAAGCAACAACCATAGCAGTCGCTACACACCCAGAAGAGACAAACTGCAAGAAACATGATCGACTTGTCACCAAGGGTAATTCTGTATAATTTACTCTAAACTGAGATCCTATTTTACAGACTTCCCCTTTTTCAAACTGGAGAAGAGAATCTGATGACTATGAAAGTGTTTATACGCACAGATACTTGTGACCCAGGTGCAGAGGTGAGTCATCATTACACATCGGGCTTAATACTGAGAATTCTGAAAGCTCTTTTCATACAGCGTGTGAGTAATACTGTGACCTTTGATCAGCCCACCATGCTTCTGTCTCCATCACCTACAGACAGAAGGAACAGCTCTCTCAGAACCACGGGTTTGGTGTTAAGGCACTTTACAAGCATTTTGATCCTTTCAGCAATGTTCACACTGGCAGTGAATATTCAGTCAAAGGTAGGTGTTAAATAAGACTTTATCATAGTTGTGAAAAAAAATGTTGTTTAGAATTTATTTAGTTTTAATTAGCAAACATTACTTTTTAATCTATAATGGGTCCCTGGAGGTCTAGTGGTTAGGCCACAGCGCTCTCACCACTGTGACCCGGGTTCGAATCCTGGCCAGGGAACCTACCCCAGCCACTGGGGTTACGTGCAACAGAGTGCTCTCACTGCCAGTCCTAAGCCCAGATAAATTTGGGGAGGATTGTGTCAGGAAGGGCATCCAGCATAAAAATTATGCCAAATCAACTATGCAGACCAATGATCTGCTGTGGCGACCCCTAAGGGGAGCAGTCGAAAGAGGAACAACAACAACTTTTTTAATCTATATAAATCTGTACATTTGTCAAGCCTGACGAACAAAGAAAAATTTAACAAAATCATTTTGAATATAACATTAACTAAGTACTATTAAAAACATTAAAAATAAGAATTGTTTTATTTCAGTTTCTCTAAATGACTGTAAGGGTAATTTTTCACAGTGCTGTTTATAGCTGCTATAATGTAAGTGATAACAGGATCTAGCTGGTTTTACAGACATTCCACAACATTAAATTCAACCATAAATGAATAAACATGGTGATGTCTTTCTTTAATAAATAAAAATTGTAATTGTTGGTAAATTGCTGTGGTGTGCAACTAATTAAGTTTTACACAGCTGTGGAGGAAAAACATTTAATATCTTCTGATCATGCTGTACTGCAGTGCTTTGTTCGACTTGGGGTGAGCTGTCATGTTGAATTTAGCCTTGTTTGGCTAAATAGCTCTTTCAAAATATGTGTGTGTGTTCATGTAGTCTTCGCTGAATCAAAGTCACTCTGACCTCTAAAAACCCCCAGTGAAATGATGTGTAGCTCAATAAGCAGTGTGCAATAAAGTGAACAGGCGAGTCACTATATTCCATTATACAGCACAAATAAAAATGTTACATATACATCAATGCACTATACATGTCACTGTGTGTAAAAAATGCAAATCATTTTGCAAATATTTAATATATGATGAAATAATTAGTTGTTTTTTTTACGGTGACCCATACTCGGAATTTGTGCTCTGCATTTGACCCACCCAAGTGCACACACACACACCCGGAGCAGTGGGCAGCCTTTTTTTGCTCCGGCGCCCGGGGAGCAGTTGGGGGTTCGGTGCCTTGCTCAAGGGTCTCACCTCAGTCGTGGTATTGAGGGTGGAAGAGGGCGCTGGTCATTCACTCCCCCCCACCTACAATCCCTGCCAGACCTGAGTCGGTTACAAGTCCGACTCTCTAACCATTAGGCCACGACTGCCCCAATGGGCCTCATTTAAAAATATTTTAAAATAAAATATGGAATTCTGGTCCATGTTGACATGATTGCTTCACACAATTCTTGCAGATTTTTCAGGTGCACTTTCATGCTGTGAATCTCCTATTTTACCACATCCCAAAGGTATTTTATTGGATTCAGATCCAGTGACTGGGGAGGCCACTGAAGAACATCGAACTCATTATCATGTTCATGAAATCAGTTGGAAATAACTTTTGCTTTGTGACATGGTGCATTATCATGCTGGAAGTAGCCATTAGAAGATGGGTAAATTGTGGCACATGGTTGGCTGCGACATTCAAGCGAAGATTGATTGGTATTAACAGCCTGGAATGTAGACACAAGGCCATTTACTCCATGGATTCATGCTTATGGCACCAAATTCTGACTCTACCATCTGTATGCCTCAGCAGAAACTGAGATTTATCAGACCAGGCTACATTTTTCCAGCCTTCAACTGTCCAGTTTTGGTGAGCCTGTGTCCACTGCATCCTCAGCTTTCTGTTGTTGGCTTACAGAAGTGGAACCCAACATTGTCTTCTGCTTCTGATTGTAGCCCATCCACCTCAAGGTTTGACATGTTGTTACATTACAATTGTACAAAGTGGTTATCTGAGTTACCGTGGCCTTTCTGACAGCTCAAACCAGCCTGGCCGTTATCCATTGACCTCTCTCATCAACAAGGCCTTCCCATCTGCAGAACTGCCCCTCACTGGATGTTTTTTTCTTTATTGCACCATTCTGAATAAACTCTGGAGACTGTCGTGTGTGAAAATCCCAGGAGATCAGCAGTTACAGAAATACTCAAAACAGCCCATCTGGCAGCAACAATCATTCTACGGTCAAAATCACTGAGATCACATTTTTCCCCATTCTGGTGGTTAATGTGAACATCACCCAAAGCTGCTTGTCCTTCACAGTGTCCTTCGTACTTTCTGATTCTGTGATAATATACAGTGACTTTGTGACTAATATACAAAGTTTTGTTTGTTTATTAACAACAAATGTTTTCTGTAATTAGTGAGACAGTGAAGGAGGAAACCAGTCAGAGAGTTGAGCATGATTTGACAGCTCTTGCAGAAATTAACATCAGAACACTTTACCAGCTCTGAATTGCACACAGGTGTCAGCATTTCATTTTGTCTGCACTGTTTTTGAAAGATAAAGATAACCACTCGATTTTACAGCTGATGTCATCTACACCTCTAATATGGAGATCTGCACCAAATCCACACTTCTTCAAAAGTCTGCTTTTCCCCCAGCTGAGGTTGTCTTTGAATTTAATTACTGCAATATGCTCCCTCTCTCTCTCTCTCTCTCTTTCCAGCTAATGAAATTTGACTTATTACTGTGAATTGGCGGATGGTTTTATTCATGTTCCAAAAAGAACTGAAGTCCTCTGAAATCCTGACAGTGCTGAATAGCTGAGAAAGAAAAAGGAGGAAGAGGAGAAAAAAAAGCTTTCATCCTGTGTAATTTCTGTTATTCGCCATGTGCAAGATTGCAATAAAAAAGGAGTTTTTCATGGTTCAATTTCATAATTGAGAAAATGAAACGAAGCTTAAGTTTAAACTTGTGGCTGGCAGTTGCCATAGCAACGTTTGTCTCGTTTTCTTCATCTCTCTCTTTCTGTGAATCTGCTTTAAACTGCTTCGGGTCAAAGCTTAGCATGTATAAATATTACATTTCTTAAAGAAAATGATTTTGAACTGTAACTCACTGTAGCTACTCACAGGGAGTAATTATGCTAATTAGTTTAATTTAGTTGGGCTAATGCAGACATAGTGTTAATTACACCCCTGACATGTCATCACCATCAAACTGTAAGAATTTAAGAAGTTAAGGTTATTTTTGGGTGTGGGGATAACACTCTGATTTTCTAAAATCACACTTATTCAATTTTATATCATTCAGTATACATACATATATTCAGATATTCAAATAAGGCAGTTTGTCTGGCTTCATGTCTCATTGAGGAAACACGTGTTCACCCTTGACTTCACCTTTGACATAAATGCACAAGACGGATTAAATTAAACGGAATGCAAAATTGAGTTAATAAGGAACACACACACACACACATATATATATACACATACAACTGAGCATCCTCCATCCTCTATGCCATTTTTTTGCAAGTTTTTGCACATTACATTATGCTGCAACAATACTTATTATACTGTACATAGGCTGCTACTACTTGTATTGTACTCTTGTATCCTTTGCAATATTGTCACTAGATTCACTTTTAAACAGAACTGTGTACTGGTCGGCGCTGCACTGGGACTTACTATGCCCATTGTCTGTCCCAGTAGTCATTGTTCTGTCTCATGCTGTCTGCACATGTTTGCACTTGTGCACTTTATGTATAAATTATTTAGTCCCTTGTAGTTCTGTGTAGTTCTGTGTTTGTCTTATGTAGCACCTTTGTCCTGGAGAAACATTGTTGTACTAATTGGCTCTATATGGTTGAAATGACAATAAACTCCACTTGACTTGACTTGACTTGACTTGACTTGACACTGTCAACATGCTAGCCATTGCTAATTTGTATAAACAATATTAAAAGAGTTTGTTTATCAGTGGCTGTTATAGTATGTCATGACTATGCCGGAATGAGCATCAAACTCCATATCCCAGACTGCACCACAAACTGCAAACATGGACTTCCTGGACTACAACAACCACACATTCAGTGTCACATTCACAGTCACCAGATGACTGATCACACACTCCTGGACTCAAGCACCACTTCACCTATTTAAGCACACTCCAAACACTCAAACACAAAAGTATCTTCTCAGCTCTGTTCATGCAACTGATGTACCAAGGCTTTATTTCTGATTGCTGTTTATGGTTTTGAGTCTGGTTTATTATTCCTGTTGGTGATTTTTGCCCTGATCTTTGATACCCTGTTTGTTCATTGCCTAACCTCACGCCTGTCTCTCAACCTTGATCACATCTAGTTTTTCGGATCTGTTTTCTGCTTGCCAGTCTTTTTAAATATAAGCATTTTCCACAACAGTTGCCTTCTCTGCTGCCTGACACAGTACTATAAATAGTAATATGCTCCGACAATTTTATTTTATTTTTTTAAATTATCAATTATTTCTATCATTATCACTCCATGAATTATGTTCAGAACAGTTCTAATATGTGTAGTATGATTTATAAGGAAACATCACATCTTGTTTTAGTGTAACATCTCAAAGAATAGTTTAAACTTTGTTCATTTTTTGTTCATTTTCAGAGTATTCAACCTCTGCGATGTGAACTAAAAACTTGGACAAATCAGGTTATGTATGTAGGACTTTCCAAAAATAGAAAGGTCAGAGCATCAGAGTACAGGAACTATCAAAATCCATCATCACAATCCCAGAAGTCTGAAAATACACAAGAAAGAGGGACCAAGGTGTCATGAAATTTAGCATTATATACTAAATGCTAATTCATAACTAAAAGTCATTGATGAAATATAACAGAAATTGTGGTTTAGTATGTCATAATGAAAATGGCATAAACATTGTGGCATATTTAGATTAATTAGTGGATATATATGAAATATGGTTTAAATATGACTGAATAACTGATCCCAGGGCTTGTTTGTATTTTTTAGAACAAATTTTAGGCGTTTGAATGTTTGAGACTTTTTAAAATGTCTGATGTTCTAGTAAAATCACTGAAATGCAAGGTTTAATTTTTTTAATGCATTTTATTTTTACCCTTTAAAACTGCATTAAGATGACTCTGGTAATAAAAAATTGATTTTTCTCACATTTTCTGTTGTGAAATTTGGG
The DNA here is from genome assembly GCA_037576675.1 of Pangasius sanitwongsei. Classification (NCBI taxonomy): domain Eukaryota; kingdom Metazoa; phylum Chordata; class Actinopteri; order Siluriformes; family Pangasiidae; genus Pangasius; species Pangasius sanitwongsei. The sequence goes on from CM075028.1 coordinate 4,024,988, forward strand.
GAAAATTATGCAATCATTTTTTTTTCATACACACAGATGTAAATAGAAAATGTATTTAAACTTTATTTATTTAAACATTAACCTGCATAAATTCATAAGTGAGAATTCATATATTACTTAAAAATTAAGAAAAAAAATCAAGAACAATAAAAAATCCTCCTGAAATAAACAGTAGCAGCTTTCCCATGGGGCATTTTTGGGTTGAGTACTTGGCCAAGATCTTGTTGAAGTATAGGGATGGTCAGAGGGAGTTGCACTGTGTGTTTGTAGACTTGGAGAAAGCGTATGACAGGGTGCCTAGAGAAGAGCTGTGGTACTGTATGAGGAAGTCAGGAGTAGCAGAGAAGTATGTCAGAGTGGTGCAGGACATGTATGA